>JARVKF010000057.1:0-367253 GCA_039778275.1 Seiridium unicorne | reverse complement strand
CGGTTTTTTTTTTCGTTTTTTTTTAATTTTTTTTTTTTTTTGGGGTGTTGATAATTCCTCCCAACTTTTTTTTTTTTGGGGCCCCCCCCCCCCCCACCCAACACCCCCCCCCCCCCCCCCCCCCAAGGATGCGATGCACGCGCTAGGAAACGACCAGTAGTAATGTATTTGTGGGTTGACTGCCCACATATGCCAACATCCGATGAGAACCAGACCAGGAGAGAACAGACAAACACAATTGGAGCACGACAACGACGGCTTTGAGATGATCTCAATCAATGAGTGAGACGGGTTTTACTGAAGACCTGCCCGATCTTGGAGAAGAGCAGTTTGTGGGTGGTGAATTCGGGACCTACTGTTTGACTGTACCATATCAGATGCGATGGTGCCAGGCCGCTTGAGCACCATGTTTGCCAGAATAGTGGCGCGGCGAGCGAAACCCTGGCGGAGGCCAGCATTATGCCGGGACAGCTGTGTTTCTGACTTGTTGGGAAGAGCCTCTCTGGTCTCTCTCTTCTCTACAACAATCTACCGACAAGCACCAGGACCCCCGAAGAACACAGAGTTGTTCGCCAAAGCTCGCTTCTCGCAGACGGACGTCCCCGAGCTTGCTTTCTGGGAGAGGATGGTACAGCCACCTTGGGTATCTGGCTTGGAGCCTGGAGAATGCCTCCAAGCTGCGCATGCCTATGTTGACTTGGCAGTCGCTGATCAGCCTGGGTGGCGCGACAGCCTTAGAAGTCCGGCCCAGGCACGATCCCGTGCTACGCTTCATTATCTGGCTGTAATGATCATGAACGGACCAGTCGGTCCAGCCTTCGGCATTGCCTTACATATCTACCACACGCTAGTGATGCTCAACTATTTGCCTTCAGTTGTGACTGTGATGCGCTTGGCGTTCATGCGCAACAAGCTGGGGCAGCCCCAATTCCGTCTGGCCGAGAAACAATTCGCCGCTCTGCTACGCCGAAAGAGCGATCCCAATGCTTGCACCCTACAGGGCCAGATACTGGCGGCCAAGTTGACACCCGAGACGGACAAGCAGGCCCTAGAATGGTTCCATACGGCGGCGTTGCTCGGTGAAAAGGATCTTGGCGCCTGGGAGTGGCAGGCCAGCTGGGCACTGGACATGGGCAAGGTCTACCTGCGTTTGAACAAGCCGGAGAAGGCAAGGGAGCTTTGGAAGTACTGTGCCGAGACACTGGACGTGGCTGAGGGAGCTTGGCTGTACTCAACCATGCTTGACGCGTCCGACCCAGAGAAGTATCAATGGGTTTGTAAAGCTGCCGTCTCTGGCGTTCAAATTGCCGCACGGGAGATGGCGCGGCTTGAGGGCATGAAACTGAAGACGCAGAATGTGGAGGACATGGGACATTGGGAGAAAAAAGCAGCTTCCGTAATGCAAAGAGAATGGGAAGCCATAGCTGGAGATCAAGTAGTCACATGACGAAACTGGGGGGGTGAAATATCACTAGCCGTTGGTTATGGTGATCCTGTATTTTAAATATTTATGTAAGAAACCTATTGTATCATATAATGGAAAGTCAAGGAGTTCGTTTGATATAGACAAAGAAAACTGCATTTGCAGAATCTGAGCATGTAATCCAGATACCAGTGGCGTGCGTGTTCTTCAAAACTTGTCGCGATCAAAAAAGCAACCCCTCCCTGCCTCAATGCCTAGCACAAAGGGGACCGACCTGGCGCCTCGGTCAATTCTGTGTGATATATCTGGGTAATTAGATGTTGGCTATACCATCCTAGTTGGGCCGATTTCATCGTGGAGCATGAGCTGCGCCCCAACTCCCCATCATGACCAAGAATACTCAAGAAAGAGAGCGCTAGCCCTGGTTTTGTGAAGCTTATATCTTGTGACACATTTCGATCAAGGTCACACGATTGCATTCTTGGAAATAGAAAGTAGTCTGATCGTCTATATCTAAAGCAAGCGACACACTTAAACCAAGCCAATGTCATTTTATAGCCAATACTCTTTCGTTTGCATGTCCTAGTGAAATCTACCCTCAATCTGTGCCAGGATCAAAGGCGGAAGCAATGTTAATGCGTGATGTCTGTCTGGTTCGGTCCCCATACTCAGCGTAACCTTGTGATGATCAGTGTTATCTCACGGTAGGGCTGCTCATCACAGCCAGGGAAGGGTCACCCACACTGCAAGTCTCTGCCCACGACTTCCAAGTATAACTTGTACTCGATCTCGTAGTGCTCCTTACCGATTGGGTTGCCCGTCTCATCGTAGTTTTGAACGGGCTCTACCAATCCTTGCTCTCGTAGGAATGTAAAGTCGGTGATAATTGCCCCGACTTCTTCCGCATCTGGATCATATCAACTCTGCGGCGGTGCGAATGAAGAAGTGTGGACCACTTACCTCGGTTTTTCTCATGGTCTCTGAGATAGTATGACTCGGTGGCCGAGTCAGACACATAGAGAAGCTCTTCACATATAAACTTGGAACTAGTGGCGAGAAAGGAATGCATGCATGAGATGGGTTCAGACTTCCAGACACGCTCCGTACGCCCATTTGACAGATGAGTTACAACCTCATCGCCCTGTGGAAACTTAGGACAAGCATTCAGAACCACAGTGTTAGCCGGTGACTTACACGCTTCAGGACCCAATAGATGGTGTCCTTCACCCAGTGCCCGCCGTCCACGGCATTACGTCGCGGCTTTGTCAGGCCGCTATTCAGAAACTCTTCTCTATTCTCATCCCACGGAAAGGTGCGAAGAATTCCATAGCTAGAACGAATGAAGCGCAGAGGTCCTCTGTCCTTGTTCAACCCTCGCAGGATTCCCCCGGATGAGACGGCAGAAGCACTAGTATTTCATGATCAGCACATATTTCAGATAACAACAAGGCTTGACTAACTCTCGGTTAGGCACCATCACATCAAGGATTGGGTGGTTGTTTTTCTCGCAGTATGCTTGAAGGCTGGCGCTCAGACAACGCTCTAGCGAAATTGACGCAGCGAACCCGCCTGTCAAAACGACTTTCTGGTATGATGAGCAACCTTGTGGATGGTGGTTTGCGGGGATTCTTACTCTACAACAATCAGGGTCAGCAATGCCTTCTCTCAGTATATTTCACAAATGATCGAGAGTTCAAGGTTATTCCCAGGATCCAGAACGTCTCATTCGGGAGGTGCTTGCTGGTCAGGAATAAGGGGCATGGAATGATGTTGGAGGTTGCTTACTTTATGGCCTTCTTTTTCCTGCTATTTGCTGCAAATCTTTCAATCTGGGCTACAACAAGCTCCAAGGTACGCTGGAGAGAAGGTCTGAATATCTTCCTCAACCTCTCACTAGTATTATCCAACTTGGTTAACTATTTAACCACATGGTAGCGCGACATACGAAGACTTACTGTGAGATCACTATCCGGTCTCTCAAGAAGCGCTTGTTGCTATTTTCTCGAAGACCTGGGCATCTGACGATCTTTGGGGTTGGCGGCTGTTCGAAACAATTGAAATTCCTCTTGAGTCTGATTTCAAAATCAGTTACGGTGATTTCATGAGCGATTTCGTCCAGCGTTCGACCACGCTCTTCTTCTAGGTACAGTTCCCCATCGAGCCTCTTGCGAATGTGGTCATAGAATCGCCCGTTGAGGTAGGCTGATCCACACAAGGCGCCTAGCCTGGGTCAGTCTACATGTCTCTGCACTAAATCAGTGTTAGGTGTGAACTCACCAACTGGTGCAACCTCTTCTGCTTCGAGTCGCAGCGGCGTTTTTTGACTGATTGTATAGATGCTCACGTCTACTGTCCCGCCACCTAGGACCAGTCAGTCACGAATACGACATGGATATCCCTGTTGGGCCAAAATACCCACCAGCATCGACAAGCATAAAGGTGTCATCGGGCTACAACAAATATCAACCCCAGCTCTTCCATTTGGACGCATGATAGATATACTCACTAAGAGGTCGTTGTTGTTCTGAAGAATCCAGGCCGCTGCAGCCTCAGGCTCGGAGACAAGGAACAGTCCATTGATTGAGTTCTGCTCGACCTTGACCTGATCAAAGTCGGCGCGTGTGAACGCACGGGCAAGGGCGACCTGCGTGTCTCTGCAGGCTTTCTGATCCCAGACAGCTGGAATGCAGAGGATGACTTCGAAGTCATACTCTCTGTATTTACCGCAGGCGATCAACTCGCTCTTCACGTGCCTTAGGAGGCAAGTCAAATAATCAGAGATGACGCTGATGTGAGCCTTTGAGGGATCCGTATAGCCGATCTTGGCCAGCCGAGGAGCTAGCTCACGGCAAAACTGCTCTGTCATGGGATCTTCCTTAAGCAGCAGCTTGAATCCTCTCATCTTCTCGTCAGCAGGCGAGCACTTTGCCTGGGCATCAAAGCCCCAAATGATATACTCTGTGTGATGACGAGTGACGTTTCCCGCATTCCAGGGACTGTCATGCAACAGCGTGTCTTCGTCTTCATAGTCACTGATAGACTCATCTTCGTCAAAGACATCTATGAAGCCCAACTCTCTTTGATTTGACGACTGAAATGTGCCAAAAGAAGGGATAGAACCACGGCGTTTTTGCAGTCGCGTACTGGACTGACCAGATGGCGGATGTGAACGGCGAAGGATACCATCCTTTAGATAGACAATCTCTGAAGGCACTCCCACAGCTGCTGAATTATCCAATCCCTTATTCGGATCGTCCGGCCAATTTGTTATGTACTTCACTTGCGGCGGGTCAGTTCTACTGTCTTGTCCCGGCTCGATCACTGCGTAAGAGACCTCGGACGTTGAAGTGCCAAAGTCGATACTGAGGCAAACTCGACCGAGAGCACTATGTTCGAAAACAGCTAGAGTTCGGGGGTACTGGTTGTGAGATGGTCGGAGTCGGAGTTGATGGCTGTGGACAGGCGACTGAGTCTGATGCGACGGGCCGGCGTGTGAGATGTTAGAGGACATTTTACGTGAATTGACTGATCTTGGAAGGGCAAGTTCACATTAACTTCAAGGGAGCGAGCAGAGGAGATGAGATTAAAAGGTCACAATGTCAATAATTTGTTCAGGGATCATCGAGTATATCGAGCACCCGCGCCAGTGCGTAGAGATGACCAAGCCTTGGCCGGCACTTGCTCAGGCGACTTCACGCTGGTTCAATCGATCCGCACAAACATACCCGTTTATGAACGTACGCTGTGCAGACTTACCAGCAAACAGCGATAACTTCTTTAACATTACTGTTATACCTCTGCAAATAGGGTGGCCTACTCCACCTAGCGGAGATGCCGACAAATCAAAAGCACTCCAAGCGTTTGGATATTAGAGGCCATGTCACTGCTTCATGCAGCTTTTGTAAGGATCAGATTTGAACATTGCTTCGCTACCATCATGTACAAGAAATCGGTTGGAGCATCACACGAAATTTGATGTCACTAATGAGATTGGGGTTCGGTGGAATTCACGTCCGTCCCCTGCAGATATGTTTGCTTTTGTTGAAGGGATTTTCGTCACAGAACCCGTTTGTTAGATATGCGAGAAGGAATATCATTGGCTGAATGTGCGCCATAGATATTGCGTAATTGAATGAATCAATGGAGGATAAAGTTGAGCTCTCGAGAGCCCTAGAAATACACCCAAGTGATACCGCGGACGTGTTCTCAAGCTACACGGTCCGATTTGGAGTTTCTTGCTTGTCTCTTTCAATTCTGAACACTAGAAGGGACTCCTTACAATAATGGCGTCAACATTAGTTCAACAGTCAGGACTCGTTTCAAGAAAGGACCGAATGTTCTGGTCCGCGGAAAGTGATTGCTATTTATTGGCATGGCTAAACCTCTGTGTGAAAAAGCACAAAACCCACGCTTTTGCGGAAACCGTCATCAATCTCCTCAAAGAGAAGTTCGACATGACGGTGAAAAAGGTGCAAGTCCACAATAAATTGATCCAAAGAGTCAGAAAGAATCGAAATGAGACAAAGTTCTTGCACGACATTATGACGAAAGGAACAAAATGTCTGTCAACCCTACCAAAAGGATACCCAGAACGTATAGCCGACATCGAGACACTTTTCGAGCCTAACTTTTCCGAACACCTGGGAAGATTAAGCGATCCTAAATCATCTGGTACAGGGGCTATTTCCTCGCTGCTAGCTCCTACCTCTCCGGGAACAACAGGGAACGGTCCCAACCCGAGCGACGATTTGCAGTTACAACAGCCATACGACAGGCGAAAGAGATCAAGGACTGTAAGACCCTCTTCAAATATCGAATCCCACGATACTCATGAACGTCTAGGTTGATCCGAGCAACTCATCTGAGCCAGAGATAGGCTCAAGCCATGGCCTGGATGGAAATCGTACACAAGATATATTCGAGTCCAAGGTTGGCTCGGATGGTGAGATAAATCCTACTTTGCAGTCTTCTCGGAAGCATCAACTACGGACGCGGCCAAAAATCGTTTCGAAGAGCAGTATGGACACCCGCGCAATCAGTATTGCAAGCAGCAACTCGGACAGAAACTACCGGGAAGGCCCCGAGAAGTCCCCAAAACCAGTCATACTGGCCAGTCCTTTAACAATCCCAAACGAGAGCGAGCAGACACAGATATTAGCAACCGGTAAGCAACTTCTGTGGTCATTTCCAGTCCTGTGTTACCTCTATGAGAGTAGCCACTTCCTGATTGAGCAACTTTGCCCATGTCATATGAGCTTCAGGCCCCGATAATTCGCTCGAGACACTCGAGGAGTAATCACTAACCCCAAGGTGCTGCAGTGAAATGGTACCAAGACAAGATAGTTGCCATGGACAAGGAGATCGAGAAAATCAAGCACGCTCTTACAGCGCCAGCTGGGTGGACTGATATTTCCCGACTCCACTACGAGAATACCTTGATGTTTGCGCAGATGGCTGTGATTCAGTCCCACATGGAGAAGGTTGGAAAGTATAACGACGATGCCTTTGGGCCTGGGGATGTGGAGATCAAGACGAGAATCAAAGAGATTTGTGAGGAGACGAGCCAGGCTTGTCTCCAGATGTTCTCTACTGCTGATTCGGCAGAGCGGCCTTTCCGAGTGAGAAACGAACAGTTCCGTGATGTATTCGCACGGGCCCTGGATCCGTATACTTGGGGCCTTCTACCTGTTCTCTCGAGTTCTTCTCCGTCAATATTGAACATTTCCTGTCTCTTAGGGGCAATAGAGGTCTGCGTCAAAGTCTTTGAAGTCTCGGTCTTTGATTCACTGGCTATGGTGGAGCCTTTGCTCACTGGATGGCGGTTACAAACGCTTTGTGAAGGTATGTAATTGGCACCTGAGGGATACGAGCGGTGTACTTACATGTGTCAGGCGGTCCGGATGCGTTGAGGAAATTTGATCTAATTGGTATCAATCATCATATACATTCAGAGGAGTTTGCGTCCAAAGTGAAGACTACGGCCGGCCTACTGTCACACGGAATGGCAACGACTCTATCTTCTATGAATCCTGAAAGCCATAGTGACCAAAGGAGTTTTCCTGGCGCTATCTCGTCAATTTCGAGTCTTAATACCTTTGAGATTATGTTCGAGAAGGCCCTCAGGCTTAAAGCAGATCTGCTCCTTCTTGATAAGGAGTATGCCGCGGTTTTTGTACAACCTGGATACCCCTTCGATGCTGCAACAATGGAAGTACTTGGTCATACTCCTGACGGGATTCCGCACAATAGTCAATTGGATAACGTGCCGGACCCCTCGGATGCTCATGTAGCCCAAGCACAAGAGATGGTTTATCTTTGCGTGTTTCCGGCAGTTTATTCTTCTCCATCCAGGAGCAGGGGAGAGGTATCTAATTGGGGGACTCCTGGAAGTCTGGAGCGCTGTTGGAGAAGATTTTCCGGCAATGGAAAATTCAACAGGACAGATGCTAAACTTGTATCACGGGCTATTGTGATACTCTGTCGAGTGGCTGGGGGTGGTGTGTGAGTAACACGAGTATGCGGATGCAATCAAGCTATCTTCCATTGGTTAGTATGGTGTTTAGTCAGTAAAATTTAAAAATGGTAGATTTGAGATTGAATGAAGATGGATTTTCATGTATACACTTCTCGAGTTCTACTAGTGGTCATAGGTAGCAGGCTGGTGATTGGTATAGATTGCAACAGTGACTTATAGCATGTCGTTGAGTTTTAGAAGTGTGATTACTAGCAAACAGAATGAAACAAAGAATTAACAGAAACACCATTACATTCTCAACTTACCTCCGTTTGAACCGCGCGAGAGCCTCCTGGATTTTGTCCCGAAAGCAGTAAGACGAGATAGCCGAAAAACTTTGCTTGGTCCTCGAGACCCATATGCAGAACGTGCTCTGCGTTTCGAGCGGCTTCGTCCTACTGACATCTACCGTGTAGTCTGGAGGATCATGCCCAGCTGTGAAAGATGGAGGACAATACAGTCCAAGCATTGCGTCACCATTCACGCATTGGCTAGTATATATTGGCAATGGTTCAAGGTACGTTTCGGCAGACTCACTCTCAACCGGACTGGGTGTCAAATCCGTTTGATCGAGCTCATCGTCAGTATCAGTATGCACACTCGCTGGCGGGGTATAATTCGCCATATTTTGCAGACTCAGCTCAGAGTCGGCCTGCCGCATATAGGAGACGTAGCGGTCTACCATATACCAACCTTCCCAACCTTCGTGAAATATATCATGAACTTCTTTGGGTGACAGAACGTATCGAAACCTCTCGAATGCATATGTAATCATTGCCGGCCCGAGGAAATCGACCGACAGATCTACGATAGTTCCTGGCTCCCTCAGAGCTGGATGAACAAGTTCCATTGGCATTGTTATGGTGCTGGGAATTGCCATTTTCGGGCTGTTTCTGTGAAGTCCAGAGGCCTGCATCTTTCCTGAGTGAGTGGGATTTCAGAGGCATGGAGCCCTTAGGGGCAGTCTTAATATTTATATGGGCCAGTCTCTGACATGGGGTCCAGACAATCGTCCTGTTGCATAAATTGTGCTGAATAAAGCCCTTGTCTTCGTAGGCGTGGTCGGTAACAAAGCCTGCTAGAACAAGGACATAATGGCTGATCGGAAGACATAGTCGTTGTTCTCGAGCTTGTCATTTTATTGTCAATATTGTCGTAGTATGCTGACTGTTATGGATTTCAGATAGACAAAAGATTAGTTTTTATATTTGATAAAACGGGCTAAAGAATAATTATAACACGACATACGACAGTGGTTCTTATCCCTTATCCCAGCATATACCGCGTAACACTAACGGTGTTACGATCCTTATAGCTCCAACCAGACCAGGAACTGAGTGTCGTCGCGTTGTGTACGGTGTAATAGGGAATAAATAACAGTTGTAGCACGAATAGCCCGTGTTATTAGATATAAAACTAAGCCTTTGTCTACCTTAAACTATTAACGGGGAGCGCTTTGAGTCCAACTGCGCATAAAAAGATTGGTCAGAGTTAACGATAGCCGAACGGCAAAGAACCTTCGGAATCTCTTTCGGGCATAGGGATTAAGATGAGCAACACACTATTTGAAGTGCCATACTCAATGATAGACGCCATTCGAGTTGGTGTGAGGCGACCCAGGCTACTTTCTGAAGAAGACGAAGCTGAGGTTCGAGACTGGGCCCTGGATTGTGGCTTCGATTATACGCCGAGGGACTATATGCCTCCAATGTTGGCAGGACACGGACACACAGGTTGTCAAGCGGAATATTTTCCAAGATGGGGCCCAAAACTTATGTAATTCGTCTTCTATCACGGCTATGACATGTGTGCAACGCCCTATGGCTGCCCGTCAAGAGCCGGCCAGCGATCATTACCTACGTTCTCTCAGATGACCTAGTGGAGCCTGGTTTACATATGGTGACCGAACTCGAACCCGAGACGAAGCCTGCGTCTGTCATCGTTATGAAGTTATTTCAAGGTTTGTATGTGCCTGGTTCGTTACAGGGGTCTTTTCGGGAAGGGTACCACAAGATGGATGAAATCGTTTAAATCAATGGACCAATATTTTGCAACCTGTCATGCATGGGATTTATAAAAAAGAGAATAGGAGTAAGGGGCATGAAGATTTTGATACGAAAATGAGAATTGCTGAGACTTGAAATTGAACCGTAGAAAATATATGTCATCCATCCTACATACTCGTGCTAATTAGTGCAAGGGGTGCATTGGGTAATTGCCTGTAGTATTGGAAAAATCAAGTAAGGAAAGGAGCAAGATGACTTGTACATAGATGGACAGCCACCATTGAGATGAATACTACGAAAACCAACGGGCTGCTGATCTATACATTGTACTCGGGCTACATTAGTTACATGTAGTGATGAACATTACGCGGTCGCGTACTAGCTATGAAGCACAGACCCACGCTGCACACGAGCTTGGGCCACTAAAATTTATCGACACTCAATCCGAACATTGAGCAGAGGAAGCCTCGCTTGAGCCGTTCCATTGCCAGCGCACCACAGCACAATGCCTCCCAGAATACCGGCGCGCTTGACAGCGCAATGCTGCCGGGCGGCTCTCGAGCCCTCGAAATCAGCTTCGCTCATTGGCGCCTTCGCCGCGCTGTCCATCCAGACCCGTCACGCCTCCATTCTCGCCGACTTGAGGGACAACCGAGGAGCATACCAGAAGCGCATCCGTGTTGGTCGTGGTCCTTCGTCGGGCAAGGGCAAAACGTCTGGTAGAGGTCACAACGGTCAGAAACAACATGGGAAAATCAACCCATGGTTTCAGGGTGGTCAGACACCGCTTCTCTTCTCGAGAGGTCGACTAGGTTTTGAGAATCTGTATGTCTTCCCATCGGCTGATCCAAAGCTTCTTTCCAAAAGCCCATGGATTTCGGAAGAGTCGCCTTGAGCTCGCACTAACCATTATACTCCCAGTCGCGCCCCTGTCATGTCGGAAGTAAACCTCGATAAGCTCCAGGATTGGATTGACCAAGGCCGGATCGACCCTACGAAACAGATTACGCCCAAGGAGATCATCCAATCGAACCTGGTCGGCACCATTAAGGACGGTATCAAGATCCTCGCCCGTGGTGCGACCAGCCTCAAACAACCAATCGACATAATGGTCTCCCGTGCCTCGGCCGCTGCTATCGAGGCCGTCGAGCAAGCAGGCGGCAAGGTGGTGACGAGATACTACACAAAGCAATCTATCAAGAGGCTGGTGGAAGGCAAGAGTGTGAACACGGCACTGCCCCTGCCCGTTGGAGCTGAGCACGTGGGACCGGTGTTGGAACAAGTCCGGCAGAAGGGTTTCTCCTACAGATTACCAGATCCGACGAGCCGTTGGGACATTGAGTACTACAGAGATCCAGCACATAGGGGGTATATGAGTCACACTCTCAAGCGGGGCGAGTCGCCCTCGCTCTTCTTCAGAGTGCCGCCGAGCAAGCTCACAAAGTCGAAGAAGCAGAAGACAGAGAAGAGAGAGGATACCAAGCTTTGGGAGAAGCTGTAGAGTATATGAACCGTGCGGCATGTACAAAAGATGTGTATTATTGAAAGTGCTAGACTAGCAACTACTGTACCAAAGACGTCAAATCATATCATTGTCAATTCCATGGTGGATCCACTCCAAGGCGCTGTCGACCAGGACTGGGAGCGAAGTGCGCTTGTCACGGCCAAAATAGTATCGAAACTCAGCAGTGGCCGCTCTGAGGGGCTGGTGATAGACTCGGTGTGTCGGGTCTGGTGTTTTGGTGTCTGTTCGTAGTGAACCGGCCACTGCTGAAAGTCTGGTAAAGCAGCTCCCTCATTTTCCTAGTCATGGTCCTGAGTACGCGGATTTGCCTTGGAGTCAAATCAACGTCTGGGGCCCGCGAATTGCCGTATAGCTTGCAGTGTGAAGGCTGGGTCTCGAAAGCGAATGGGCCCTCTTTCTTGTTTGTCAATGCATCTTCGTTCCAACCAAGCCTCAGGAAGTGCCAACAAAGCCAACATGGGCTTTTGCTAGTACCGATGTACCGGTAAATACCTGATCTATCAGCAGGAGATTTCCGATAGAGAAATTCATACAGTTGCATTTCGCAGTGAGTGGAGCGTCTGAAACCGCCCTCCTTCTTGACCCATTCCCTTATATGGTCATCTAATTTTTTGTGAGGTGACAGCGAAGGCGACTCGAGGTCAATACGAGCAACTGTGGCCAGCTTCTTATAGGATATACAAGTAGGCTTCCTGGGGCTATTCTTTAGAGGTTCTAGCTTACTTTCCTTTTCTCGGTGCAAGCGACGAAAACTGTCCAAGTTATAGAAAGCTCGTGGAAGCCACGACAATCTCTCAATTGCAGTGAAGATATGATGTGTCCATGGCATGGATATCATTTTTCTCTTGAGGCATTGCAACTGACCTCTGTAGGTTGAAGACAGCCTATCAGCCTGATACAGAATGCTATACAAAGGATCTTGCCGGCTGGCTACGGTCTTTCGGAGACCAGGGCGAGAAACGATCTGGGTTCTGACTTCGCCGAGCCTCACCACGAAACTCCTAAGACAAGCGAAGAAAGCCGACTGAGGGTTACATGGTTTACTTGGGGTTTTTGGTTCTAGCCCCGGGGAGCCATGCGACTGCATATTGAGCTCCTTCAAAAATTTGTCGCAGGTCCCTTCGAATAACTCTTGGATGTAGTGCTCCAGACGAGGTATGTTGTATTCAACCACTGCGATCCAAGCTGGAAAGTCTTCAAATGAAGATTCCGAGACTTCCTGATCAGGATCCTCTCTCAAAAACTGTTGAAGGGCTTTGATGATAATTATACATCTTCTATCAAATCCATCATTCTTTGCGATGTGCACATTCAATTTCGAAGGTCTTTCTTGGAGGGCTGTCGCCGTTACATGCTTCCAGGACACGCGCCAGTCCTTGGTCGGAGCAAGGATTCTTGCCATAGAATCAAGAAATTGACGGGTCAAACCGTCAGACTCCTCAAGCGACACCTTTTTTTGCTCAGGAAAACTCATGATATCGCAATGGCCTTTATTGCTAAGTTCTCCGATTGCGGCAGATAGATATGCGAATACCTCATCGTTTGCAGAAGTCCAAATATCCTCATCTTTCCCGCCTTTTGATTGCTCGTCCGTAGGCGTAGGACTCAAATGCTGAATCGGGTTTGTCGTGTTCTTCTCCATATTGGCTTTCGATCACTGGTCGATGATGACCAGACTTTTCATTTGAGTTACATTAGTTCTTTTACGCTTGGTGGGCTTATATGTACGCGAGCGAACCATTGTATCTTGGCTACATGGATTTCATATCTACTACGAATTTCTTTGTACAGCAGTATCATACTATTGGCGCCTGTGACAAATCACCGAAGGAAGCGATTTGTCGTAAGACAGGTTTGAGATGTGTTTACTCCTAGGACTGCCAACTATAGTCGGTGCGTGGTACGCAAGAAATATTGGGTGTTTATGACACATGTATTATGAACCACGATATTCCTTTACGCTGTTGGCATGAAGGTTTCAAACTTCACAATTGGCCCTTCGCTGTCAGAACTGAGTGTAAGGACAGCCCGATCTGTTACATAGCCAAAGCCACAAGACTTATATGCCAGTCTCGACTACACCGATTCTACACCATCATGGCAGTTTCATTCCTAGATGCGCTGTCGAACCTTGTTTGAATTTCCCCGTCTCATACATTATTCCGACAAACGCTTCGGAGGGGGCTCAGATGACGCTGGCCTTGCTAACACTACACTATCCGCTGACACCATTACACTGATCCAGATGCTGCTGGAAATGCTTCAATCAGGTAGTGGTCTTTACGCTCGAGCGCTGGTGCCGTTTCAAAGCCGTTGTTAATGACTGGTCCGTTCGAGTGGCTTTATTCTATCTAGGAGCCGAGTAGTTGTGTCGTCAGTATCTACATTTTCTTCTACTTCACACATGGGCTATGACGGCCATAGCATGACTGAGGCTGAAAGCAAAGTTTTAACACTTCAAAACACCATCAACCGTTAGCGGGTCCGAAAGAATAGGTTTAATAAAGGTAAATTGATTATGACCACAAGTCCCTAAATTGGACTACATACCCAGAAAAAGAAACAAGCCCAGTCGAGATGTTAATTCATCCAAAGGCAAGAAGGAAAGAAAACATCAAATTTTTTTCCAGCCAAAAATTTAGTTCCTTTTGGCTGTAAACACAGATACACTTAACCCACATACTAAAGACAGGAATGTGGCTTGTCGTCTCTCGCATACTATGCCTATATAAACTTGTTTGCCGTATCAACAGGCCGTACGCCTCAACGTCTTCAATGGATATGAAACACATAAACCAATTGGACCCAAAATCAGTATATTCAGGACGACCTCGTACAAACACTGATAGCTGAAGAGTATATTTAGGCACTATGCTTGGACAAGTGGAGATTGCTTTGAGTCAAGTCACGGCTCTCCCACTTGTAGAATAACTAGATTTGAGCCAGCCATTAATTTTGCAGTTCTTGCTTTGTTTAGGTTATTACCTTCAATATTTGCTATGATGGTTTGTGTATAAATAGCATAGTTGGTACAGAGCTTTTGCTTCTTGAAGCCATTGAAGGGTGTTGAACTGTTCAATGTTCAATGCACAAGCGCAAGCCGTCACGCAAAAAGACCGCTGAAAAACATATTATGTAGTCGAGTCTTCCCAATATTGGTGGAATGACTATATAATCATCACGACGATCCTGGCAAAGAAAAAATAAATGGAAGAATATAATGTCTATGGTCTAGTCTGGTGGCAGACTCAGTGGTTTGTGTGATATCATTGGCTGGCCCCAGGGGCAGCGATGAGCATCGACCCCCATTACTCCACATCAGCTTCCCAGTTCTGGGCCTTGTTTCAGTGCGGGCAGCGAGCTTACCTACCTTGCCTGCCTAGCTGCCAGGTCGAGGGCATCGCAACTGAAGATTGCCTCACGATTCCTTCTGCTGTATTCACTGCTTGGGTGTTACCGTACCTTGCGCGGCTTACTGTGCTCCATTGGTCACTTGCGATTGTATATTACGTGTATTACCCCCGTCATTTGCTTGGAGGAGGAACTGTGCTGTCTAACACCCCTGCCAAGTGCCCGATTTCGTCATTACGAGGCACTTACGACACATAGGCAGCCAACATAGTCTTATCAAGCTCGATTCCCAAACAATTCACACTCCAGCAAGGACGATACGCCTTTCCCGTGGCTGACACAGGCACCCCCTTGTGAATATGTCTCTCTTTGGGTCATCTCCGCCGAACGAGTCGCCCTCGCTCGGCAACTCGACTGTCGGCCGATCGCGCAACTCACTCTTCGACGAGGACGGCCCAACAACACGCTCAGCCGCGGACTCGCTCTTCAACGACGACGATCTGTCTGGCAGTGGTGCGGCTTCGCCTTGGGACCTACCAACTCCGCGAAAGCAGCAGTCCCGTGCCGACTTGATCCGCGGCCTGCTCGCTGGTGTCGATGTACCGGACAGCTACATCGAGGCATTCGACCATGCAGTGCAGGAAGATGGCAGGGGCGGCCGAGTCGCGTCGGCAGGCATATCAAAAACACTCGCAGCGGCCAAGATTGGCGCCGACGAGCAGGCACGGATCATGAGCATACTTGCGCCCGGTGGCGAGGAGACGGACCTCACCCGAGATGCCTTCAGCGTGCTTCTGGCGCTTATCGCGTTGGCGCAGCAAGGCGAGACCGTGAGTCTGGACAGCGTCGACGAGAGAAGACGAAGTAAGTACCGCGTTCGGCCTAATGCATAACTACATTGCCTCACTTTCATCATTCGTCAATTTCGCGTAGATCCGCCCACGATAGGCTGGTTATCATAGGCGGGTTGTCCTGTGCTCCGCGCCCAGTTGACAAGCGGGTCCCTTGACGCTATCGTAATGCCTTCGGATTACTTACGAAAAACAAACAGATCTCCCACAGCCTCAGCTGCCCAGCTTCTCCAAGAAGAACGACGCTCCCGTTTTCGATGCTTCCGAGCTCGCTGCAAAGCCACCACAAGCGCCCGAGACACCGCGAAAGGATTCCTACTCCCGACCAGCCGCGAAATCAAGAAAGCCCGCCATGACCGACCCCGAGGACGACCCTTGGGGCTCTCCAGATCTGCACCGAAACCATGCCCACGCCGATGCCTCGCAGTCCAATGGTAATGGCTCGACAAACGGGCATGGTTACAATGGTTTAGGCGACGCTGCCCCCGAGCTACACCAACGAACGACATCAAATTTCACCACTACAACAGTCGGCTCGGGGCTGCCTTCTGGTCGCCAGTCTGCGGCGTCCCAGAACGTACCTGAGAATCCTGGCGGTTGGAACTATTTTGATGGCGCAACCTCGAACCCGGATCCAGACTTTGGCCCCTCGCCCAGCAACCAACCTGCAAGCCCTTTCGGCGGGATACCTCCACAAGAGTCTGGCGGCAACACCGCCTCACATTCCCGTACTATTAGTGGTAGTCGGATTGGCAGTGGTGCCGAAGAAAGCATTCTCGTTACTCTGATGCCTGAGAAGGAGGGAATGTTCATGTTTCAGCATCACAACTACGAGGTCACGAGCTCGCGTCGGGGTAGCAAAGTCATTCGACGGTACAGTGACTTTGTGTGGCTACTTGACTGCTTGCACAAGCGTTATCCCTTTCGCGTTCTGCCACTTCTGCCGCCAAAGAGGGTTGCTGTCAACGGGAATCATTTGAGCAATGACGGAGGGTTCATCGAGAAGCGGAGACGAGGTCTGGCGCGGTTCTTGAATGCCGTCATCCGGCATCCGGTTCTGGGCCAAGAGCAACTAGTTATCATGTTCTTAACCGTACCTACAGTACGTCTATCGGTCCCTGCCTTTTGAGTTATCACAAAATCCAGACACTAACTATTTGATAGGAGCTCGCAGTATGGCGCAAGCAAGCTACCATCTCCGTCCAGGATGAGTTTGCTGGCCGCGCACTCCCACCGGGCCTGGAAGATTCTCTTCCCATCGGCCCTTTGAATGAGCTCTTCGACCGCACCCGATCCGGTGTCCGCCGGTCTGCAGATCTATATATCAACAGTTGCAACCTCATGGACCGCCTGGTTAGGCGTTCCGAGGGAGTTGCAGCCGATCATGCTCGCATGGCCGTGTCGCTAGCCTCCCTGACCGAGGCCAGCAAAGACACTTATGCGACTGATACAAACGACGTACCGCTTCTCAATGACGGCTTAGTTGCCACATCGAAGCGTTTGAAGACCGCACAAGGTCTGCTTGAAGACGAGAGCAAGGCGTGGGAGACTGGTGTGCTCGAAGACCTGAAAAGGCAGCGTGATGCATTGGTCTCTGTGAGGGAAATGTTTGACCGGAGAGAACGGCTCGACAAGGACAACATCCCGACTCTGGAGCGCCGCATCCAGAACAATGAGACCAAACTTGCTGGATTGCGAGCCAAGCCTGACGGTATAGTCAAGCCCGGAGAGATTGAGAGAGTCGTTGAGAGTATCATCAAGGTGCGTTGGTCGATTCTCTGGTTGCTAAATCGTGTCACTAATATGAAGCGCAGGACAAGGAGAGCATTGTCACTCAACACAACCACTCTGTCTTCGTTCGTGAGACTCTTCGCGATGAGCTCATCTACTTCCAACAAACCCAGTACCAAGTGTCTCGATGGAACCAGGATTGGGCACAAGAGCGCGTCAAGTACGCCGAGATGTTGGCTGATAACTGGCGCCGCCTTTTGGACGAACTAGAGGGCATGCCGCTCGGAGAGTAGAGTTCCCGTAGTGGTTCCAATTCCAGGTCCGCCAGCGGCGTCATTAACAACACAATATGTCGTGGGGGCCGTCGATCGGTATCCAGGTTTTCGGCGGTTTCGTCGCATATTTCTGATATATCTCCCACCACTACATGGGCGGCTAGCAGATCATCAGACGGTGCTTTCGACAGCGCAGAAGTGCGGCTGACACAGGTGGGCGGACTGCCTAGGAAGATTGACGCGGGAAAGGCGAGAAGAGTCTTGCTGGGCGACGCCTACGCGACAGCCTTTGGCGCTCCGAGCTGATTCTAAGCCAGTGTTGTCTAGCACAGAGAGGGGCCTCGAAGAAGTGTATAAGTTTGACGACTCATCGTCGCATGACGAGAGAGACTGGGAGGTCGTAATCGCATTGCATTGCTCATGTCTCTTCCGCGGCATATTCAGTCTGGTCGTTTGCTTTCGTCTTTCTCTTTTTTTCAATTACAGGAGCGCGGGGAAGTTGTACTTGGTGGCAAAAGAAAGCGGATGATCAATGTATGTAGAAGTTCGGCTGCTGCGATACCCTTTGGTGCAATATATTTCTATCTTATTTCCTAGGGATCGGTGTCTACACGTCAACACTCTTACCTCCGTCGACGGGCCCGAATTAAGCGACCATAATGATCAACCTGTAGTGAGTGCAGTGCATCTCGAGACCCTTTATATCAGGGGCCACAAGAGTGACAGAGCAACTACAGCCTGAACCTCCCTAACTCGCTGAGTGCCACCGAAATAGATGGGATGAATATAGTAAAACTTGGGATAGACAGGCCCACTCGCCCATTGGTATCGTGCACTGTTCTTCCAAGTTGGATACTTTAGACTTACACAATAAGAGGCTGCAGTTGCATCCTTGTGGTATACGACCAACAGCAGTTTAACGCCGCCATGCAAGTCTGGGCAGCCGCAACTTTGGAGGCCGGCGGCACATCCTTGACTCCGGTTCTCAACCCCACCAAGGCAGCGATCACCCCGCCATCCACTCCCACTTGACTTGACTGTTATCCATCAGCCTTGTGAACTTCCTCCGCCAGCGATCGCGCCTCACTCTACCACCTCTAACTGAAGCCCAGCTTCCCTCCAGAAGGCTTTCTCTCCACTGTGCAACGCCGCTTCGGAGTTGGTCACGGCCATCGAATTCCCCGTCTGCCTGCCGAGCGGCTCGCGTGTTTACCCGCCCTGTTGCGACCTCATTGTTCATCCCGCCTCTACTGACAACCGCTGTGATTCAGTACGCGGAGCGCATTCATTTGCATTAAATTCAGCGTTTGCTGCGATTTCCCATCCACCACAATTAGAACACATTCAATTTTCTTTACAACAGAGGGCTGCACCCTACAGACTCCGAGATGCCGCTGTCGTCGTCACAAAAGTTCATGGTGGACCAATTCGTTGGTAGAACCGGTGCGGACAAGAAGCGGGCTGAGCGCGTAAGTTCATACCTGCACTCTACATACATCGCCTGTGTTTCCGTGAGGCCTTGTATCCATCATCGTCTGACCTGTACACGTGGAGGGTACGGCATGTCTCTTACAGGGCAACTAGGCTAACTTGTGCCTCTCTAGTTACTCAAGACCACCGGCTGGGATCTGGAAGCCGCACTCAGATCGTAAGTTGCGCGCCATATCCCACGGATACAACTCAGTACTGATTTGCACAGTCATTATCCCCCTGGCAGCGCTGGCCCCTCCGATACCGCTCTTAAGGCCCAGTTCGATTCGTTACGAAGTATGCGATCGTGTTTCTCTAGGTTTACATACATTGTGAGCTCACAACGTAGCAGACGCGAAGGAGGACCCCACAGATGCGATCGGTGCCGAGGGCTCGATGCAATACCTCGAGCAACTGGGTGTTGGCTTGGATGATGCTTCCATGTTCTACGCATTGCAGTTGGTCAAGGCACAGAATATCGGCGAGCTGACGAAAGAGGGCTTTGTTAAAGGTTGGAAGGAAGCTGGGTATGCACCTTTCCCCGTACTGGAGCATCTCTGACTGTGCTGATAATTTCACAGGGTCGAGGCTAATATCACCGCCCAAAAGAACTACCTCTCGAATCATGTGAACCTCTTGGCTCACGACCCTAAGATCTTTAAGGAAGTCTACCGTCACGCTTTCGTCCTTGGCAAAGAGGGTGAGGCCCGGGCCCTGTCCCTCGAGATGGCCACAACGTTCTGGCAAATTCTATTCAAGAAGCCTGGGCGCCCTTGGATTGGCAAACAGACGGGTCTGGATTGGCTATCGCAATGGCTTGCCTTCCTCCAAGACAAGTGGACCCGCACCGTCAGCAAGGATATGTGGAATCAGACATACGAGTTTGCAGTCAAGAGCATTGAGGATGAGTCACTGTCGTTCTGGTCTGAAGACGGCGCCTGGCCCGGTGTTATCGATCAGTTTGTGGCTTGGTATCGTCAGAAGAAAGCGGCAACCGAGGCAATGGATGTCGACTCCTAGAAGGAGGGAACTGGACAAGAAGCCAGTGGTTTCAGGCGGTCTTTGCAAACGAGGAGAAGGACGCACAGGTCGCCAGCCAAGAAACCTCGACGCTTGTGAGAGAGCTTTGCTTAACGAGATTTGGTATTTGTGATGATGGGTTGAGCGACGGTCCACCACGCGACATCAGACAGCAGGAAGGACGTTCGTGAGATACGAGAAATAACGACAGCCGTGATGACAGACAAATATGACTAGAGCTTTATGGCAAGAAAGGGATAGTATGACTTGGAAAGCAAATGGTTGATATGGTGATGGCCTGGCTGATACCGGTTGACCAAGTGTGGCAGTACCAGAAAGGAAGACCTGCCATACGGACAACGGACAACCTTTATCAGCTCGTACGGGCTGCAGTAGGCAGACAGTGGAAACAATTCAGCCGATGAAACCAGTGTGGTCTCAGGGACCTCGAATTACATGCTTGCAATTCTGTTATATTGCACTTTCGCCTCCTTCCTCGCGGATCCCATTCTTTTTCCACGTGGGTAGGTCTTAAGGCACTTGAGCTGTACTCGTGTATAGCCAGTCCCAGAAGCCGGCGTGTAGTATACATAATTCCTCATATCATACACCCCCATTGAGACTAAACGTATCCTCTTTCCGTTATGTGCAGCCCGTGGTCGCAGCCTCGGTGCATGGAGTCGGAGCCAGATATCATAAGTTGGCTCCCCGGTGTTTGATTTGAACTTCAACCTCATCCCATATTGCTTCTACCACCCCTGAGCGCCCATGCCACCATCTTTCCCTAACTTTGCGAGCGTGTCGAGCTTGCCGTCGCCCAGCTTGACGCTCGTGTGCCGAATCATCCGCGGGTCCTTTGCGAGCACCTGCTTCACGGCCTCCTGCGTCGACACGGACGCGTCGAACCGCATGGCGAAGTAGTGGCCCGTCTTGTGGCGCATCTGATGCGACGACGTCGGCTTGGGCAGCGAGAAGACGCCCCAGTTCGAGACGCCGCGGATCACGCCCCGGTTCTGTAGGATCATGTTTCCGGCGGCCAGGACGATCCTGTTCGAAAGTGGAACATGTCAGTCAGATGGGTGTTGCTTTTGGATATGTGGTCATCGCAACCAGAGTCTAGGTAGGGAACGGGGAGCTTGTAGGAGGCGCCGGGGCAAGGAGGGGGTTCCGCATTTGAAGAAATAGATGTCGTATCGGTTGATCGTGTTTGGCGTCGTTTTGCGGAAGGGGAACAGGAGCGGGAGACCGGGATTGTATCAAAGGGGGACATACTCTTTGACCTCGGCCAGGTTGCCGGGTCGCACCTGTTTCGCGAAGGACAGTCAGCAATGATTCTCGAGTATTCGTTGTAGCACATTGTCACAAACGACTTCAAGACGGTCATGCTGGGCCCATCTCGCCTCGCTCGCCTGTACAGGCCATTTTCTGTCCCAGCGTGGTAGATTCGGGGGCAGGCACTAGGGAGGGGGTTACGCTCACAATTCCAATCAGCTCGTACAGCATATTCAAAGACGGCTTTTCACATCTGCTTGGGCGCGTGTATCGGTCGGGGGGAGGTCGGGCGTGGCTGGGTGGGTTTGAAGTCGCGATCGGGGGTTGCTGTGAGGTTGAGCTCTCAAGCAAGCGGCGCCGTCTCGAAATTTCATCGGTGCTTGCAGGGGTCCAATTCCGCCTGCACCTGCGGCTAAAAGTGGGGTTGACTTGCATCCCCTGGAAGAGCCGCCATGCCGCCAGGATCATCACGCACATGGTGGTTGCCTCGTTGGTATTGGGTCAGGTCGGGAGAGCCGGGTGGAGATGGCTCGGGGTGCATAAACTAGGTCTTTGGCCTGGCCAAGCCATGTTGAGTTTCTATCTACTTGACTACAATTTAGTAGTGTGGCTCAAGTCCATGTATTACGGACCGGCTCATGTATGCCTTTACTACACCACAGCCGCTGCATTCAAGCTTAAAAGTGTGCAGCAGGGAGATGAAATTACAATGCGCTCCACGCCACATGACAAGGAGACAGGACTGATTCGGTAGATGAAATCGTAGCAATTTCCCCTATAATACACACTAGCAGCCCCACGTTCCCGTCAAGGAACATCTAACAGCAGCCCTCACGATCCTGCCCTCCATAAGAAAACATGGTCAACCAGTCCACTGCTATTGGTCCATTCAGCCGCGAGGCCCTCACAACCATTCTGTGCCTCCATCATTAGGATGTAGTAAGTGTCCTCCACCAGGGAGCCGAGTCTCGGGCGATATGCGAGAATTCCATTGGCGATGCCATGCGACCGGCAGTATTGGTCGCCCCGGACGGGTATCATTGAGAGGAAAAAGGAAAATGACAAACCACCGACAAGCCTAGAAGGCAGCGGGAAAAAAGAAAAGCAGGGAGGCATTGCGACTGCTCCGACAGCACTCCAAGTCCCGGAAGACATGCGCCCTGATGCTCTCGGAAGGCATGCCGTGCATTAGTAAGCTGTATGTACGGTGTCGAACTTAAAAAGAAAAGGGGGTATTTTGGTGGTGATCGGAACTCTAAGATCTTCCATGATCTCCTGTCTAATTCAAGAGGAATGTCCATGAACACCGCTCGTGTTTTTTTTTTTTTTTTGTCTCCATGCCCCGCTATGAAGAACTGCCAAAGGTAAACGTGACGAGAAGTGTCACGTTCCAGGAAAGAGAGGTAAAGGCAATTGCTGTATTCGCCATGACAGCAAGCGTAGCACGTCGATATCCGCTTGTTTGACCAAGAAAAACATACACCGCCGAGAAATCTGGTTGAGAAAAACGTTCCGGTCTCGCAAGGCCAAAACGTTCTAGTCTTATGGGTGTAGACCTATCAGAGGTACAAAGGAAGCGCCACATGCGAGCGAGTTGACGGCGCAAACACAGTAGTCTCCGGGAGAGATGTGGGACACAACTCAGGACGCGTTTACATGCGAGTCGAGTTGACTACTCATCCTCAGCCACCTCTTCGCTCTTCATGCTGTTCCAGGCGTCATCTAGTTGAGCACTGCTTGCCGTTAGTTTCTTACTCAATGTGAGGGAGAGAAAGTGTTGATTAGGGGACTTACGAGGTAGTCCTTGCCACGTTGACACCTTGCTTGCGGAGGAAGGAGAGGAAGCGTCGCTTGGTGCGTTCACGCTTGAACTGCGCCAACACACTGGCACGGTCCGGATCACGCAGTTGAATCGCAATACTTGGACTATCAGAGGCGTACTGGACATCTACGATGTCGTTCAACTTGAGGTCAAAATTCAGATGCTTCTGATATGGACCCCAGATGACGCGAGGATGAACATCACGCAGGACCTGGTGTGTGAAGCCTCTGTCATTCTTATTGTAAGTCCAGTATTGTGTTACCTCGCTGCTAGTGGTTAACTGAGGCGTCTTGATCTGGCTGATGCGCCAGTCGAGGTGGGAGATAGTGCCAGCCGAGAAGGAATCCGTAGAGCTCCAGCCATCGTGGTCCAGATCATCGATGACAGGGTCCGGTGGAGGCGGTGGCATCGATGGGATCATATGCGGAGGAATGGACTGAGGCATCATTGGCAATTCCTCGATACGCGGTCGCTTCTGCATGCGAGGTGTCAAAGGGTCCAGGAACTCCTGTTGAGGTTGTTGGGGGTATCCATCAAGGCTCTGCGTGTCGTCCATGTCAACTTGGCCGATCGATCGCCGAACCTTGCGCCGCCCGCCCAGGCCCATCTGCTCACGCTTGAGCTTCGCCTTGCCCTTGTCGGGGTTCTTCTCGCCAACCTTGTAGCCAGAAGGACGACCGATGTTGCCGAAACCGTGTTTCTCTCGAAGAAGCTTAAGTTTGGAATCATGGTACAAGTCGTGGGTATACTTGGACAGGTTGAACTTGTCCCCTTGAGCATTTGAGACCTCGTACATGCGCTGACGAAGCCACTCCAGTGGTGTCACATCGAGGTCGAACTTTTTTAACTCTTCATGGATGTTGATCAGTCGGAACATAGTATCATAGTTGATGAAGGTCTTGTAGAATTTGCCCATCATCTCCTTGCCAACATATTGGTAGGGGTGGAATTCAGGGTTCGAGCTCTTCAAAAAATCAATAATGGCCTGGCCACGGTTGACCTGTCGATTGGCGAGGAAGACAGTATGGCGAACGGCAGACTTATCCTGGCGAAGCTTGTCCAGCTTTGACTGCCACTGCTCCAGTTGAGGCTTGATGTGGTCCTCGAGTGGGAGCCACTCAGGATCCCAGTATTCATGCTCAGGTGAGATTCGTTGCAACGGAACTCCAGCGTACATTGGGGGCTCAGTGTAGATGACGCCGTTTTCCTTGAGCTCAATGGTGTCACGGTTGATTTCCCTGACATCAATGGGATTCGGTATCTCGGGGGCTTGGGAGTGGGACCTTACACCAGGGAGCGACCGACGGCCAGAGGGAGACCGGCCCTTGGACTCGACGGGTGAATCTTGTGTATGTGAGAACACAGAAGACGACCTGGAGTCAGGCATCAGGTGTGACATACCTCTGCTGGCCTCGGAATGGAAGCCAGGAAGACTGTGTCGCTGCTGCTGCTGTTGCTTTGGCTTGAGCGGTCTGCGACCAGCCAGACTTGCGTCCGACTCATCGACATCCATGCCGTTGCCGTTGGGCCTGTATGGCAGAGTTTTGCCGTTGGGGGTACCGTCGTCAGTGGGTTGATAGTTGCTCGACAAGAGATTTCCGGGGTCGGTAGGCAATTCGTCCTCGTCGTCACGGGCAGTGCTTCTGCGACCACGCGATCCATTGATGCTAGTCCATCCACCGCTCTGCTGATTGGCCATGGTCCGTGGTGAAGCAGGACGCCCATTGCCGTTGGCCTCGGCACGCTCACGTTCCTGGGCTGCCAGGTGGCGCTGCCGATCCTCTTCGTGAAATTTGGAATTGAGTGTATGTAATGCCAAGTCCCATTCCGTGGCGAGCCGCTCTTGATCTTGCTCGTGGATCTTGATAGAGCCTGATAGACTCTGCAGCTCGGTCTGCAAAGCCGACCTGCGGTCGTAGAAACTTACAAGCCTACCCCTGAGCGCCTCATACTTCAGTTCGAACGACTTGTTGAGTTGGTCTTGTTCCTGTTGTCGTCTCGCGCTTATGGTGTTCTGAATTTGCGCCTCGCTCCAAGCAGGAGCTTGATCCGGATCCTGTTTGATTGACATTGTCACACGCCCAGGCATGGATCTGATCACCCCCTCGCGACGACCTATAAGGTTTGCTCAGTCAGCGGTTGCTCAAAAACTTGCATGTGGCTAAAGTGGTGTTGATGCAGTAGCTTTAGGTGCTGCAGTATAGACGCGCCCCACCCTCACTAGAGAGCAGCTGCGACAGGACGAGTAGGAGGTCATGCGACAACAATTAGTAGACACCCACGAGTGGTAATCAGGCCGGCTGCCCAGGAAGATGCCATGGAAGCTGGCAGTGTGGTGCAGTGAAGCACAATCGAGAGCGAGGAGCAAGTAGATTGGGGGTTGCAGTAGCGTTACGCAGTATCACTCGCGAGCTGCCAGCCAATATACGAGAAGATATACTCGTGCACCCGGGCAGTGAATGCCTGGGTGGGAGGGATGTGGGGTAGGCAGGCAAACTCTGGCCGTAAGAGCGCGCACGCTGCCACTCGGCTGTGGCAAGAGCGGAAAGGGAAAGGCGGTTGGCGACGGAGGCGCGACGTGTTGCAATCAGTGAAGGGAAGGGCAGTCAGACCAACGGCATGGGGCTGTGCGCCGTATGAACGGGTATGACAGAGAGCAGGGCAGTGCAATCCGAGCAGTGATGGACTCGCTCTTGCAAACGATCTGAATCGGGAAATTTGTGATGTGATTGTGGTGTGCTGGTAGCAAGCAAGGGTGCGTGGGAGAGAGGTGCGAATAGGAATATAGTGACGCGTCCGGGAATACGCGATGCAAGGGGCGAGTTGGTTTTGTATGGAGCAAAAAAGGACCAGAAATAGAAACGGACAACTTACTCAGCTACTGAATGCCTTTAGGCGACGCTTCAATGTGTGCTCATAACACGCGGGATGATACGTTCGCGATTGTGATGGTGCGTGGGCAGAAGGATGCAGGCGAAGAAACGAGTATGCAGCCTGATCTGATTGTGTTAGTTGCGGCGTGCCCAGGTGGTGGATAGAAGAAAGTGTGGATGGGAAGGATTTGAGATTTGACGGAGGGATTGGCGGGGTGCGGCTAGGATGAAATATTAAAGTCGACTATTTTTTTTTTTTCCTCCCCTGCTCGATAGCCGAAGGGATGGGAAATTGATGAAATTGGGTGATACGTACCGAGTATGAAAAAGCTTAGATACCGGCCTTCAGCTAGGCAACCGGGGTGGGTCGATATAAATCGTCCTGGCAAGCACTATGCGCGCTAATTGTGAGTAATGATTAGTCTAGGCTCGCTCTCATTGCCTTATCGATAGGTCACAGGCAAACCAGATGGGTGCACGTGCGGACGAGTAGGTGTCCAGCTTGGCGAGGTCGCCTGAGTGGAGGATATGAAATAGGAGGAAAGGAGTTGGCATGCCCCGGGTCAAGAGGGCGCCGCTTGTGGGATGCTTGCGACCATATACTCTCGCGAGAAAGAAAAGCCCAGGGTGCCGAGCCAGAGGCGACAGTGTATAGTGCGCTTTGATGCAGGGTGGTGGGGGGAGGGACCGGCTTTGACGAAAAGTGCTGGTTGGTGAAGAAGGGTAATGAAATGGAAGCTCACCAAGTTCAAAGACGTATGCGTGAATGAATCGTGCGTTGGGTGCGTGGGACCAAAAGCTGTCGCGTGGAGTCAGTATGCAATCATATACTCGGCGGCCAGTATAGGTTGCGATAGTCGGTGAGCGGTAACGCGAATTCGATGCGGTGAACGAATAGTCAAGGCTGTGGTCCCGGAATAGAAGGGACGATTTTCTGAGGTTGCAGAGACGGAAAGAACGGGAAGGCGGGGCGGTTCCATGTTGGGGGGCAACGAGGTTATACTTACAAACAGGCAGTCAGGATGGCCAAACGCTCTGGTTAGTCCAGAAATCTGACGGACGACTATTAGGTTAATGGACTAGAAGGAAAGAAGAAATGGCGAGAAATGGCGGCGCACGCAATAGTCGGGGAGTATGCGAGTATTTACCTGCTCCCTGTGCCACTAGCGGCCGGGCCGGAATGAGTGGGTGAGAGTAATGGGCCGCCAAAAAAAAAAAGGCGAGCTTCTAGCTTTACTGATCAACTTTTTGTTTTCTTGGTGAGCGCGAGTATGGAATAGAGGCTGTGACCCCTTTTGTGCCAATTACTTCGCAGTACGGAGTATCGAAGTACACTATGAGGTAGCGGTGGAGCACGTTTTAGCGAGGTGTGCAGCTGTGAATGGATGGACACCCTGGCCAATTGCGGCTCCCTTTACCAAAGAAAATTGGCGGGCTTGCTTATGCAGATCGGGCCACTGGAAAAGGACAGACCATTGCTCGCATGCACCTTTGAGCCTAGGGCGCAAAAAGAGTATGCAGATGCTGCGGCGCAATGGAGAAGCCAGGCGAGGGAAGCTGCGCAGCGAGCTGAAATAGTCGTCCGCAATGGTGAGTGGCCGGGGTCTGAGAACACGATGCACCACCAGCCAGTCTCGCACAGGCTGGGACGGGGCGAACGGTTTGATGGCTGCTGTCAAGAGAGTTCAATTGAGGAGGAATAGGAGTAGCGCCAGGACTGGTAGAGTTTGAAGTTTCGGCCTAGCAACGCTTGAATTCGGGTCATGTGATGTCTGTCAATAGGGACAGCTCCCAGCATAGTCTGGCCAATAGTCAGGGGGTTCCGTTAGTAAATTCGGGAGCCTTACGAGCGAGCCCACCCGATAGCATTGGACTATCGAACGTGGAGCAGTCGTGGGTGTGGTACCAAGTCTTACGAGGGCTTGGGCAATCAGCGTATCGCCTACTACATAGTTAGAAGGCAGCCAGCTCGCGGTATGTTTTCGTATCTCCCCAATTGCTATTTCTTGCCAGATCGGGATTGGGATGCCGGCAGGATGGTTTATAGCCTTTGCACAATCACATCCATTGGCCAAATCCGCTTATGCAGATCCCCACTCGCCTAAGTCACAGGGAACCGCACCACGCCCGATGCGCAGTATTGAGTTGGGCAGGTACGTTTATAGGTCGCAGCGTCTGAAAACATGTTTCCCAAGGCCGTGGGCGTCCAAAGTATAGATACTGCACGCCCATGTTCGATCTGCCGCGGTTCAGGGAGGGCCCCATCTTGCGAAATGGTAATAGGTGATTGGACTCGCCGCACTCGTTCAAAAGAGAGAAAGGGACGGCACTGCTAGGCAACTGCACGTGCTGACGGTCACTTAACATGGATGGTTGCGCTACTATAGGCCTCGATACTTTCGTCTGCTGCTGGCTAGAGTCTGATTTGGGTTGATGTTGCGAGCGGTTTTGCAAAGGGAATTGACTTTTTTTCCTTGGCGCTCCAGCAACGTCGCTCAACGGGGCCTATCTGCGAAATGCATGATCACTATATAGAGAGTGCAGTATAGCGCCTGAAACGTCACCGAGTAGCAAGATGGTTGTGCGACTTTCATGCGGACTAGCCTGTGGGCACGTCAAGAACCGCCTATGCCTCGGGGGTGACAGGAAGCATTTTGCGACGATCCGCTGACGTCGTGTATAATTGTCAACTTATTCACCGCTGTCCCTGTAATAGCGGGGTCTGTATTGACACATGGCGCTTTATGCTGGACAGTGATTGACTCGCGGCATCGTCCCAGATGGAACGGGGAATGGGGGTTTTCGCTCCAAAGGCTGCGTGGGCGTGGGCGCGCGCTGGCCCTCTATGCTTCGGCTCGTGAAATATTGATTCAGTAAGATCAGCGCTGTCATGAAGCAACCAACGAGGCTGTAGAAAAATTTGCATCCTGATCTTTTATGATGGTCAGAGTGATGCTTTCCGAATGAGATAAGTCTCAACCTTGAGCATCACATCATACCTTATCAATTGCACCGGTGCAGGGGAGGGCCTGTCCATGACGATCCTGACCGGTCGAGCCGGATTTGATGAGACAATTCATTTAAGCAACTGATGACTCCCCAGCAAGCAGGCTCTAGTCATGCCTGCTAAACGAGAGTGATAATCCCAATTATAGGGAACGGATTGGCCGGATCTTTTAGCCGGTAAGTGCATCGGTCCGGGCTGCCTGCTGCCTGTGTTGTCCGTATAGCAGCTATGCGCGATGGACATGCCCAAGTGGAAGTAATTGTGATACAATGTGCTGGTGCGATACCTATTCCACTTGTTCATGGAAGAGGTTGGGTATCTTCCACGGCAGGATGTGTAGTTATTCTACGTTAGCAGACTGCTAGTTAGATGGTGAACGGCGGAGAAGTGTTATTAGTGCATGCCGGTGGGAGGCCAATAACCACTGGACTTGCGCTAATTAAGAGGATACCGCCGAGTATATCTATGTTGAGTAGCGACAGAAGAAAAACATACGGAATCGCGAAGACATGTGAAAGACTAGCGGGGGTTTGAATATACCTCCATCTGTATGAGCCTCCAAGGCGATCGACGAGGCATTCCGATACATACAGGCTGAAGTCTAGTACCTGACTCTCTCTCCCCTAGTCTAGAGTAAGATGCAATCTAGGAGGTGTCATCAAGGCCCCTTAGCATAAAGATTACAATTTTGCGATTAGCAATCTAAATGACAACAATACGAATAAGCGCTATGCTTACCTTGGCGTTGGGACCAGGTATGCACTGGTGGATGTACAAGTACGTCTATTGCGAAC
Source organism: Seiridium unicorne (assembly GCA_039778275.1). Lineage (NCBI taxonomy): Eukaryota > Fungi > Ascomycota > Sordariomycetes > Amphisphaeriales > Sporocadaceae > Seiridium > Seiridium unicorne. Next base: position 337,319 of record JARVKF010000057.1, on the reverse strand, counting down.
CTTTCAACAAGGGGGTTCTCGTCAGGAGTATGCGAGCGCTCAAATAGGGAAAAACCAATGCGACGTACGTCGAGTGTCAGATCACCCCAAGCAGGTCTCGTCTGAGGCTTAGCGCGACAAACTCTACTAAAAATGCCACACTATCTCATGCACGAGCGACGTTGGTTTCGTGGAAAGTCAAGGGCTCGACAAGCTTGGAATCATGTCGAAACTTTGTATCAGGTCGCTACATTAGCTGACAGAACTTGGGGCTACCAGGGCGCAAGTACAGCAATGTCTTGTTCGGGAGTGGGCAACCACACGCCCTGTAACTCCGAAGGGTGGTATGCCTAGCTAGGTTTGCGCAATGCGACACGAAATCTGTCGACTATTACACACATGTATGTGCTCATATGCAATGTGTCGGTCGGCAAAACCATGCCGCTTCCTCAGCCGAGTTGAGGGAGTATACGTATCCTGCAGCTTAGACACTGTATCAACAACAGGATCCGACTCTTCTCTGATGTTCCACTTTCGGACGTTGATGCTATACTTGGGCTGTTGTCCTTTCTACATACTTAGTCGCCGTAGATGCCTATACTTAGTCGTCATGCCTAGTCTAGATGATGCGAGAAACCATGCAGGGCACGGGGGGATGGAGGATGGTGGTAGACGTGTTCCTATCTGCGTGTGATTGCGTTTCATAACGAGGATTACGGTGGTACGAACCAGGGTAAGCCTGGCATGGACAATCTTATCGCTCTGTGGGAGGAAAGCCAAATAAATCACTGTAGAAGCGCTGTAAATGGGCCGAGCCGTTCCACGATGGGTGAACGACAATTGTGGATGGAAACTTTGCGCAATACAGGAGGAAAACAATGACGGTCTCTGAAGGATTCGTTTCATCGCCCTGGCTCAGCCGTGAGCCGCCGCTGACCAGCCAACGATGTGATATGATACCGGCCGAAATACACGATACAAGAGTGATTTGGCGGGATACGCATATAACACTGTTCAATCTTGCGAGATACGACACAGATGACGCCATGTCCACCCGGCGGCATGCGCACGCGCGCAGCTGATTCCAGAGCGAGCAGCCTGTGTAATGGGCGAATCCTGTCAGCGCCGTACCATGCACGTCCTATCCGGTCAGATGGAAATGTCAGATCTAACGGATTGACACTAGCAGCGACATTCAACCATCGTTGTAGTTTTAGAGCCTTGCCTCAGCGCGTGGGGGTCTCGCATCATTTTCCTGTCATGGTGGTTGGAAAATTAATACAATTTGTGCGAAGGTGAACGTCTGTACCCATTTCCGGTTTGTTGCTTTAATTCTGGTATCAGTAAAGAGTTGCAGCAATTATGATTTAAATGACCACTCTGAACAGGTGAGCTGTTGTTGTCTGATAATTCAGCGGGCCTATAAGTCGGGAATGCAATCCACATGGCATATAGCGGACATGGCATGTATTGGGGAACCTGAGTGGTCCTTGATTACTGAAATGCGGAATTCTATACACAGCTGCCTCCGGTCTCAGAAGCCAAGTCTCATTCCTATTCTACAACGGCTACCTTCTTACGACTACTCCTCTATGCACCCATGCCTATCCATGAATTTAAATTCAAATCTTTACCAGTACTGAGGCTTGACGTAGTCGGCAAAGGACTTGGGCTCTTCGTATCCGTGGTGGTCGTGGTGGCCGTGGCCATCGTCCTGAGGTCCGACGTACTCCATCTTGTAGACGCTACCGCACTCGGGGCATCGCTCCATCGGTCGCTCGCGGGACATCTACAAAAAGGAACACCACGTTAGTATCATATAAAACAAGCTCGTGCATAACCCGCTGGATCCAATCCCGCTCCTTTTCCTTTTTCGTGCCCAAGGAGAAGAAGCAATGAGATAGCCATGAGGAATTTTGGGGGTTCACATACACCCAACCAGTTGACGACGTGGGAGTCGGCGGGATAGCCAGTGCAGCCAGCGTACTGCTCGTCACCAGCAGACTTGACGAGGATGGGGTTGTCCAACGTTCCCTTCCGCGATGCGTCTAGGGGGCGCATGTCGAAGATGTCAACGCCCTCCATCTTTCCCAAGATTTCTAGACGCTCCAGACCGGTGGATTGCTCGAGGTCGGTAGGAACTTCTCCGGGGGCGGCACCGGGTCCAATGAGGTCTTGCTCGGTCTTGATGTCTGCAATATAGTGTACATGTCAGCTTGATGGCCTCTCGCAGGGTCAAGGTCGGACCAATTGCATATTTCGTGGTTCCGCGTTCCAACTGCAGCTCGGTCGGGTCGGGGTGGTCGCGGGCTTGGGGAAATGCTTCGTACCGTTGAAGGACTTCATCTTCTGGCCGACGGAGGCATGGGGCTCGACGTTCTTGGCACCGGCATCACCTATAGAAACCCAATTGGTTGTCAGCTAGCTGTGACGTGGTGTGCGATTGGGACCTGACGAGTCGTCCGGGCAATTGAGCATCTTACGTCGGATAACGGAGGCGGTAAAGGTTCGTCGGACAACGGGCGAGACAGCGGCTCGTCGAGCGACGGCCACAGCGGATCGTTGGAAGAACATTGTGGGCGCAATTGGTGTGGTATTGAGGAGTGGAGAGGTGGTGACCAAGGTCGTGATGTTTGGCTTTTGGCAGCAAAAGAGGGATTTCCAATTTGTCGGCTGTCAATGAGCTCGGATCGTTCGACTGACGGGCCTGAACCTCCTAGCTCTAAGCCCGAATGGGGCAGCTAAGCGATGCAGAAGCTAAGCAGAATACCACGTGATTGTGGTTGGCCAAAGCTCCACGGGCAGTTGATAACCACTTAAACTAGGTTAGTTACTAAAGAAGCAGCAAAAGCTGAGCTGGGGAACCTCAGAAGGTCCCTTTCTAGGGGCAGCAAATACTACTGCTGCCTCTGTGTCTATCGTTGTGTGCGGTCCCAATAGCCTGAGAAGCTTCTCATTCTTGTTTTCTGGCCTCTGTTTCATTTAAATATGCGACATCCAATAGTTGTTGCAACGTCCTGATGGTCAAGTTTGTCCGTAACTCCTGTCTGGACTGCACTATCCATCCATGTGCCGCAATACCTAGGACATATGTAACGACATCTTTCACCGCCTCCGATGAGTTACCGGTGTCTCAATGTATTCGGATGTATTGCGGCATTGGCCAATGCGTATTGACTGTGCTCCCTTCTCCATAACCATGGCAATGACTTGACTCATAACACACCATATCCAATCGACCTTGGACGACGTCAAGCTCTCAGAAAACTGACATTTGGTTGATACCAATTTTTGGCATTTTCCTAAAGGATGTCTCTCTATTCTTGATCATGAATGGAGCTATGTGCAGATCAACAAGCGAAAGTTGGACAAGCATGAGTGTTACTTCCAGCTTGCCCCAAGACGACAGCGAGGTTCACGACTCTTCTGATCATAATGAGCCGCGATCAAATACTGCCTCTGTTCGGTGGCATATCCCTGCTTCAGCTGGAAATCGTCTTACTCCCGCTATATATTGCCAAACTTGACAACCGCTTAACTCCGAACACCCAATCAAGTGATCTCAACGTTGCCCATTTGATGTGGGTTACCAAGAATGAAATCCTGGCAATATACCCGCTTCCATAGGTAGCTTCCACGTCTCTAGGCTTCCATTCATCCTTCACTAATAGCTGCCCCTGCTCCTGCTCAAGACCGGAAACCTTCCTTCCCATTGGAGTGATGTTACCTATTGAAACCGCAAGTTATCATCTCAAACACGCCTCGGTTATGGAGGTTCGCCTTATTGCTAAATACCATAGTTGACTGCTGGGCCGACTGCCTCTCTGTTCACCATTCGTGATGTCGTAAAGAAGAGCTTTACGGACCACATCGTCATATCCTTCAGAAAATCGCATGTAACATAAGGATCAATCTATGTAAACGCAGAATATCCAGGACTGATAATCGAAGGGACTAAACTCGTCACACCCGATTTTATACATGGCTGCCACAGAATCCTGGGCCATTCTCAAAAAGTCAACAGACTCGAGACTCACTAGATGGCTTTGGTATCACCAATGAACATATCAAGAGGGATCACAGAGTCCCGGGCTGGCTTCGTCTCCTGTACTCCCTGTTTCATGCTCGACTGGCTTCATCAACAGACACTAGCATTCCTTTCTAACATAATGCTGTGACTAGAATAGGGACTCGGCTAGCAGTAATTCGTCCTTTGGTTGATCTGGTATCGAATGCACCAATCATCGCGATGGACGACCTGGAAGGCATCCGCATTGACTCCCAGAGCAAGCAAATGATTATGCATTGAGTATAGGCTGCCTCCTGGGTTAGTTGCTACAACTTCGTTTCCCAAATATAGGCAGGTCCAAGTCTTTCAACCCGTGTTTAACATGTCCAAGATATTACCCTGACTGGAATACATACTTATTCCTCAAGTCAGAGTGGTTCTAGCCTGTAGCATGGCTGTGGACTAGATATTTGGTGCTCTTCCGAGCTGCGTCTGTTAGAGGTCTATTACTTTGGTAGAACATCGATTGGCGTTGCTGAATGGGCGATAAATACATCATGTCTCCGCATATGCAATCGACCTGTTCTCTTGTAGGAAAGCATGGGGCTGTCAGATGGTCCTTGTGTCCAACATGATCAATCTTCTCCGAATAGTTTGCAATCACAATTCCTACGTACCGGCGGTTTGTTCCTTCCATAACCGGAATGCTTGATAGATCGTTGTCTCCTGGGCCTCCGTCGTGTACTCTAACAAAACATCTCCCACCTTCTTTGCCTTTGCCTCGTCTAGGCTGACCCAGACATACTGGACGTGCTCATTAGGATCGAGCTTGACCTTTATCTCCCCGTCCTGTACCTCAACATCTACTAAGAAACTGACCTTCCCCATTCTCCGCCCCTTTCTCGTGAGGAATTCTTGCACCCCACCCACCTGCCTCGTAATCCTGGTTGCAACCAATCCCGTCTCTTCGAACAGCTCCCGTGCAGCACCGTGGAGGATGCTTTCGTCCTCTACATCCACGGCACCGCCAGGTATCTCCCAGCACAAGGGCATGGAGTCATGAGGTGCCCGTCGTAGAAGCAGTAGTTTGGACGTCCGTGGATTTATAATGAAAGAGCCCGTCGCGATACCTTCATATGGACTTCCGGAGGGCGACGGGTTCGCCGTGAGGTAGGATGACAGAGGAGCGGTGAAGAGCGGAAGATCGTGGCCGAAGGCGAAAGCCAGCGTGGTGTACGGGGGACTGGTGGGACCTGTAGCTGACATGTTTGCTGATTCCCTGGCAACTTCAATTGTCCAGCGCTGGTGTAAGTCTTGTGTCAAGATCTTTCACAAAGCGGGCAGTGCAGTGGTCTGTTGCGAACTTTTGCGGCTGGAAAATGAAACTGGCTCAGTTTTACGGTTGCCTGGACACAATACTAGTTTGTGGAGGCGCTTGTTTGTTTGACCGATTCGAAGAGCCTGCCTGAATATGGAATATCTGAGTATTTTATATCAACAACGGCGTCGACTACAGTCAAGTGAGACGAGACTATGACGGAAACGAGTATGGGTGGGTACGATAGCCGTCGCCGAGCTCCACCGAAGCCGGCCGGTCGCATTCCATCAGGAGGCGATCACGTTGCTTCATGTGCTCGTTTGTTTTTTTGTCGAAGCCCTAGCCGCTGTTTAACATGATTTGATAGTTACAAGGTACCTACAGGTCAACTATAAGCACTATATTACTTCTAGGGGAAGCCCGGAATTGCTTTTTGTCAGCGAACAACACACATGGGCAGCATCCCAAGCGTATGGTCCGTGGAGAAGTCCCCGCACCTGCAGCAGTTGCAAGCTAAGCCAGGCTCTTCACATATTACCCAAAGTAGACCCTCCGCCTCAGCCTTGCTGATACACTTAAGCCAAGCACCCCTCTTGTATCAGTACCCCAGAATCCAGTGTCTTCTCGGGTAATAACGGAATACCGTGATTTTCGCGAGTATTACAGACATGTCGTCTGGTGAGGAGAAACGGGAGTCATGCTCCTCGGCCGTCCAGAGTTCCAGTGTTTCCGATAAAATCTACAGCCACCAGCGTATTGATGTGTCTCCGGAAATCGCAACGCATCATAATGCTTAAAAATTACTATTGAATAATAGAGGCGGCGCCAGCGGCGGCAATGTCGTTGAGCGCAAGATCGCTGTCGTGATGACATACTTTGACGTGCGCGATATACACATGAATTTGACATAACATATGTTTGGCGGAAGCGAAAAACCAATAAGCTATAATTACAAGTTTCATCCTCCCAGCATGGTTACCAAAAAGAAGGAAGAAGGGACAAGAACTCCTCATACCATATCGATCTTATTTGCGCCCCTTGAATCAGAAGATTGTCATGGTCTTAACCAATACGACTCCCAAAACAATGAAGGCCATTCTCCAACCCGAGATAACTCCCACAAGCTCATACTCACCGAACGACCCGTACCCATTCCCACAAATCCTAAGGACTTCCGTAAGCAAATTGCAGAGTCTAAGTTATTTTTTGTTATTTTTATTTTATATATATGTATCCTCCAACCAGTTGTTTTTGTCACTGTAATACGGTTGTTCACTATTAATCCTTAATAATTCAACATGTATACTTGCGAGAGAACGCTAAACCCAAGTGCTGCAGTGGTTCGTGTGCACGCCACATCCACTTGCCTCGGCGAACTCGACTGGGCTTTGTGGGCATCCGGTTTCATCGATGACAAGCTCGCCATCCCAGGTAAGAAATGTAGGTTGTTTCCTACTCTTTACAGCTATTTCAAAATAGAAGTCTTGCGCTCAGGTGTTCTTGCTCCTAGAGCGCAATATCAACTCCCGATGACGTGAGTATACCCGAAGAAAAGTCTAATTCCAAGTGTTGGTCGGGTCAAGACATGGCGGGGATCGTAGTCTCGGCGCCTGAGATGAGTAAATTTGAGTCGTTGGATTTCATGACTTTGAGAAGGCCTGGGAGAGGGTAGAATCGAAGCACGCCCGGGGTAAAGTCATCATGAGATCATTGTGATCTTTTGAAGATATCTTTACCATACACCGGAACCAAGATCTTGTAGCATTAATCGCCATGTACGGACGAACTTTGAAATCTCTACTCCCTTGAATTGTATTCATTCTGTTTCCATCGTATCCCATAGACCCTGGCGGCGGTAATTCTTATCCATAGGTCTGCTTTCGTTTTCATAGTAGATTTTCTTTTTTATAAATTACAGCTGGATCGGGATGAAAAACAAACAGGGAAGGGTTCCGACTTGTGCTCAACGTAGATGGATCCCAGCTTTCCCGACTCAACGGCTAATGCTGGAAGTCCGGCAATCGGATCTGCGTTACGCCAATTCTCCTTGGAGTAGATGGCTTAGGCGCGTATGAGATTACTGAGGTCGACGTCGGAGTCGACCTCGTGTCATAGCAGTCTGCTACCAATAACGAGGGCGAGAACATAATTGAGACCGTGTAATTGTGCTGTGTTGCGCACTCGAGGATCTTGGCTACGTGCTTGCGAGCCATGCTCATCATCATTCATTCACGGCTGACTGTCATCGCTTATACGATACGTAGAGTCCTATCATATAACACTAGAGGTCTTCAAGCTGGCGTATATCGAACCAATCAGTCTAGTTACTCCTTATCAAGGACACGCCTCTCCTCGATAATATACAATTATTACACTGACTTATGAAAGATGCTGCCAAAGCGGAATCTTGTCTATTGGGGCCTCGAGGACGGCACGGTCCTTTACCGATTGCGGGGCAGTGAGTTACGCTCACTTCTATACTTCCTCGGCTGCATGATGTACTACAAGAAAAGCAAATACTCAAAGCGCAAAATCTGAAATATTCCACGTCATCCCACTTTGAGAGTGATAACAGCTTCTGCAAATGTTGCCTTTGGGGCCCCTTGCTCTCGAATCTACAGTATAGGATAGGTATACATGCGTGGATATTTACGTCGGAATCAAAGAATAACCCAGCAAATAGCCCCTATGAATACTTTGTTTCAAATATCAAGAAGGCAAAAGAGCATAAGAGTGCACGTGAGCGATCGTGGCTCTAATTAAATTGGCTGCATGCAAAGAATACGCCAAAATGTACAGCTGCCCATTTTTGATCATAATTGTGCCCATTCAGCCTCTCGCGTTGCAGATTTGCAGACTTGAAACACTTCTGCATGAAACGCCATGGGAGACATGGAGCGGGCTTGAGGCCAACGGCTCACCGGCGCAGGCCGCGGCATGATGATTAGTGTGGAGGCCATCAGATGTCAAAGAATGAGGCGCAGAGCATCTCGACAGCGCGAAAAATTATCAACTTGATTACTCCCGTCAAAACTTGTTAAGGTTAATTTAGCCTCATGCTGTTCTGGGTCGTGCCGGCCAGCGGGTGCCGATCCGGACGGGGAACTTCAGCCATGAGATTTGTCGCGCTGATCCTCCCACTTTATCCTCCAACTCGGCTTACCAGTGTCTGTGAGAGTCGTGTGGACACCAACTTGAAGCCAAACATACCGTAGCATTTCCCGTCGTTTCTGATCATGGAGAGGTGGATCAATCAAGTAACGCTTCCGCCTGGGAGGCAGTGGAAACTCGCATCCCAGCCTAGAAAAAAACAAAGGCCAGCGCCCAGCACCTCGGACCCTTGGCGACGCATCCTTCGAGGTTAGCGACCTCCTGAAGATCCCCGCCGGATCGCAGAAGCGACAGGGAACACGAGTTCTACGTTTGATCAGCCCAGCCCAGTTCGTTGCAGCTGGGCGCATTCAAGGCTGTGCTGGTGGACCTCGCCAAGCCAGCAACACTGCATCGGCGCACGATGGCGCTGCCTACATGTATGCTGCCCGCTTTAATCGGTTGGCGGCAATCCTGTAGCGCCTCTGGTGCAATGCCCAGCTGCTTCTATTACATGACCTCTGTCTGGGCGCAGGGCTAGCTCCTGCCAGGAGACTGCAGGGCACTGAGCTGACTGGTCCAAACTGTATCACCGCTCGCCTTTCCCAGTCCTCAGCCTTTCTGGGCATTCTCATCCGTTTCTCTTGGAAGGCAGTCATTCATTTGCGTCCATCTTCCTGCGGCATTGGCAAACTCTGGGGATCCTTGCATCTTTCCTGTTCTAATATACTCCCCTCTCCGAGTTTCGCTTGATTGCATGTCCTCTCCTCTGCTGTTTTTCTGCTTGAGTTTACTGGAGGGACATCGCTCTGGGTGAGTGAGGCTGATACCTTGGAAACACCCGGGCATCGCGAAGACAGTTCCACAACACATGTGGTGCACGAGGTAGCAGCTGGCCTTCACTCCTATCGCCAGAAATGGCACCCCACCCTACCGCCCTTGCTTTGGCCTTGGCCAGTTGTTGTTACGCCGCAGATGTTCTCCCGCGAAATGACAGCCAGGCTGTTGCGGGTAGATATGTCAAGTTTCCCGTGATTCATTCAACGAATACAGATGTCTTCGCGGAGGTTTGGGCAGAGCAGGACGTCTGGTCGAAGCGAGGCATCCAAACCCTACCCCTAGCCAACCGATCTGACGTGGCCTACTACGCGAAATGTATGGTTCCAAATGCGATTCTATAGGCGGCGGAAAGGCTAACTCATCTTAGTGGACATCGGTAACCCGGCGCAGCCGAACTATGTTCAGTTGGATACTGGGTCTTTTGAGCTCTGGGTGAACCCAGACTGCACGAACCTGGACTCAGCGTCCGACGTTCGGTTCTGTCAAGCAGTGGGATCATATGACGCATCGTCCTCAGGCTCTTCCGCCGTCTCCACGTCAACTAAGACATTGAGATACGGCATTGGCAGCGCCAACATTCAGTATGTGACAGACGATATAGGCTTTGCAGGATCAGGTAGGGGAGACAGTCCGCCGGTGCCCAGTCAAATTGCTAATGTACCACAGATACACAGTTGAAGAACGTGCAATTCGGCGTGGCTGTTTCCACTGTGGATGAATTCTCAGGGATCTTGGGTATCGGTCATGGTGAGAATGTTACAATTCGTTACAAGAACTTCGTGGACGAATTGCAGGACCAAGGTGTCACAGATACCAAGGCTTTCAGTCTGGCGCTTGGCAGTAAGAGTGAGCAGGAGGGTGTTATCATCTTCGGCGGCATCGATACTGGCAAGTTCGCCGGGCCCCTAGTGAGCCAGCCAATCATCCCGGCGGCCCAGGCTCCAGATGGCGTGCCTCGGTATTGGATCGACATGGACTACATGAGTCTTACACCGCCGAATGGGAATGAGAAGAAGTATGACAACTCCACGATGGCCGTCTTCCTCGACAGCGGCGCGACTCTCACTCTACTGCCGCAGGCCTTAGCCGACTCTGTCGCGGCTGATTTTGGGGCAAAGGGGACTGACTCTAACGGCTTCTACCTGGTCGACTGCTCGCTCAACGACTTGGGGGGCACTGTCAACTTCGCTTTCCCGGGTGTCACCATCCAGGTTCCCTACAAGGAGATCATCCGGGAACTCCAAACGACTTTTGGGACAATGTGCTACTTGGGCATCACGCCCAACGAGGACTTCGTGCTCCTCGGCGACAGCATGCTGCGCTCCGCCTATGCGGTCTTCGATCAGACGGGCAACGCCATACATCTAGCTCAATATGTCAATTGCGGCACCACCGAGGTCGAGATCACCACATCCACCAACATAAGCTCCCTCACGGGCGAGTGTGATGTGCCGGACTTCCGCACTGCCGCTTCCACCACCTCCACGACGTCTAGTGGTCTCCCAACTGTCACCGTCACTGGGTCAGGAGCCTCTGGCGCGACGAGCACTGCTGGATCGAGTGCCCCCGGATTAAGAAATAAGGCTCTGATCAGCTGGCTTCCTGTTTGGGTTGGGACGATGGTTGTCGTTGGGCTGGCTGGGATTTTATAATGCAGTATAACTAAGAAGTGGTTAATCATTGCATAAAATAACGGCGTTATCGGGCATTCATTTTCATATAGCATAGCCTTCAGGTACCTTGAGGAAGATCGAGATCGAAAGTTCCACAGTCTTGACTTGAGGCGCTGTACTTATGACAGGCTGATAGAAAAGTGTATAAAATGTACATCAAATACTGTATTGTCTGTCAATCTGTGCCCAATTAGGAACAGAAATTTGCAATACTCTGATGCCAGGGAACCCGCGAGTTGAGCGTCGTTACAAGAATCTTCCCCAGCGCCCGCAGACTGTGTTGCAGTCATAGATTCCGTACCGCCATTCACACATGTATGTGGCCGTTTCCCCGTCTAGCAAGCCATTTCAGCAATTTTGCTTCGGTCCCTACGCAATATCCTGTAAACCACACATTCTTCCGTGTGAAGACAGGATATGCCCAAACAAAGGAAAACCTAATAGAGCTCGTCTTCGGCCAGTTCGAGAGAGCCTGTTGAGTGCAATTCGTATCGAATTTGCTGCACCGAGACGCCATTTGTGACCAGATAACTTGAAATGTCTAACATGAACCTTTCAGGCCCGCATATGTAGTATACGGCTGACTTGTTGCCAAAGTACATTTCCTCCTCCTTGAACCATTCGAGGTAATAGCCGAAGCCACCGCTATCGGCAGACTCGGCGATGTCCTTATTGCCCATTCCCGTGTTGAAGAAGGTCGTCTTCATCTGTGGCCGAGACTTAGCCAGCTTCCTGACGTGCTCCTCAAAAGGAATGCTTTGCTTTGATCCCTGTACCCAAGTGATCGGTCGCTCGGCCGTTGTCTCCACGACTGTGTTCAGCATGGCCAGGACCGGAGCCACACCGACACCGGCAGATATGAAAATCACGGGCGTCGAGCCAGAGTCGTTGGCCGTATCGAGGTAGAAGTCACCAACTGGATGGCTCAACTCCAGGACGTCGCCCTCCAGCATTTCATTGATCATTAAGCTCGATACGACGCCCTGTTTCTTTCCAGAGTAATCCATAATTCCCAAGAAGCTGTCGCCGGTCGTACTCTCCACAGCTGTCGAAAACGATGATGCTTGACTAGGAGATCTATTCGGCGGAGTTCTTCGCGAAGGAGTCGAGAAGCCACTGCTGTTGCGGGAACATGAGCTCTTAGTCTCCAGGATTTTCTTGATTGTGATGCGGTATCGGTCCGGCCGAGGAGCGTCACTGAGAGAGTACTGTCTGATTTGGAGATATCCGGATCCAGGGACTCGGACACGAAGGGATATATACTGTCCCGGCATGAAGGAGATCAAAGGTACTCCGTCTACAGGCTTGAGCTCGAAAGAGACCACATCCCCCTCGGCAGTTTCGCGTGTCTTCTTGTCAATTATGAAACGGCGCCAGCCTGTCCATTTCTTGAACTCTTTGTATATCTGCTGCTCTCTATTGGCCAACACTACAACACTCAGGGTTAGTGATTTTTTTTTTCCGAGTTTTCTTGAGGAATTATCGGTGACTGAAGCTCATATTTCAAGAACAGAACGCCCAATCAGGAAGTAATTGCTCTTGAGATAGGCTGTAAAGGGCATGAAGAAACATCGAGGGCTACTTACTGTTGGCCATGATCCAGTACGCCTTGGTCCACGCCACCTGATCAAGAGAAACGAGTCAGCGTCCTGGTTTCCACCTGGCTCAAGTCTGTGTGTGGGGAGGTGTGGAAGAAGAAAACCTTCGCTTGGGTTGAAGACGTCGGACATATTGTCTTGCTGGGGACCCGGCTCTCTGAAGCAATGCTTGCTGAAATGCGGAAAGGAGGATAATGGTATGGGACGTATAAATACTTACGCGCACATCGGTAGTCATGTTGGGTCCAAGTACGGCGGCGAACGATCTCATCAGGTACTTGCAGACAATGTCGTAGTGGTCTGGCTGGATGCCCAGACTGGCATGCTTGTTGGCAACACGCTCGAACTTTGGTGTGAGCTCGCTGATGTGGCTTATGTTGGAAGCGTACGCCAGGATGAGCTTGGTAAGTGCCCGCGGCTGCCTGCCGCTCTTCATGTTGACGGCATTGAAGTAGTTGTTGAGCTCGGGATGCTCCTTGAGCATCGTCTTGTAGAAGACGGTGCTGATGTGCTCTCCATGCTCGTGGAGGGTGGGGATGGTGCTCTTCACCAACTTCATCTGCTCGTAGGTGAGGGACATGGTGGGCTATAGACGTGGGGTATGCCCATCGACCGCCTCAGGGTCCTCGTAAATCACAATAGTGGGAGTAGGATAAGACCTAATGAGGGACCTGAGGGGCAGCGTTGGGTTGGTTGGGCGATCGATCTTGGGGAGAAGACAGGGAGGGAAAAGGATCAAAACTTTTTTTTTGGGATGGGCACCCGGAGGACGTTCGGGAATGAAGTACTGGAAAGGAAGGCGCAATGCGAGAGCGAAGGCGCAACCGACCGAACGAACGCACAAATAGGTAAACGAACGAACCTCGGTCGACAATCTTCGACGTTGGGAATTACCTTTCGCCATGCCGCACAGCAAGCTCCGGCAGGACCCTTGGATTTCGTTTTGTTTTTTTAAGTTTTCTATCGGTTTCACGCGACATCAGAAGGTACATGATACCTATTCCTAGCACGGAAGGCTGCCAAACGTCTGGAAAGAGTGGAAAGGTGTGGGAGGGGACCCTGTCCCTGCGTCCCGCAAGAGGCGCTCGCTTTGCTCAAAGGCGACGACGGCGCCGCGCACGTGCGGGCTTCAGTACCGGCAGGTCACGCGAGATGGCCGCAGGACTACAGATTTTTTTGTCGATTCGGAAAGTTCAGGCGAACGGGGTGCATGGTTGAGGAAGGGCCCCAAGATGGTAGATTGTATAGTAGACCAAGCCCGTCATAATGGGCTGATTAACAGGCAAAATGGAACCACAATCGGCCGAGTCGTTTGCGGCTGTCGCTCCCCACGGGCCGCCCACTGCCTAAGCGCGCAGCCCAGGGGTCAAGCAGTCCAACGCCAGGGTAGGAATCAACCCGAACTGCTGACCTAGTTGCATTTTTTTCGGGAATAATGCCACCCTCCCTTCCCGCCTTGGTAATTTACTAACCGTAGCACCCTTATGTACCTATAGATGAGGTGCTGGCGGTCCCATATCTAGGGCATAGTTCGGAGTCCGGAAGCTTTGGATTCAGTTTTGATTCAAGCCCCTGGGGCAACGTTCGTCACCTTGGGCACATGCCCAAGGCTGATGTGGCGGCCCAACCCAACGCGAGTGACACGAGAGATTACATTCAATCACCTAGCAGCTGCCAGCAACGCACCGTATATGCGCTCGCGGCAACACTGATCATCGGCAGAGTCACCGTAACATAATCCACGGCATGACAGAGCGCCATCCAATGAACGAGTGAATGGATGCATGCATGTATGCGTGCATGCATATTCTGCTGTCTGTTGTTGCCACACTTCTTGGTCACTCCTAGGACGCCAGTGAGTCTGGAATCTAAGAGCATTGAATATATTGCATCCATTTATAGCCCGGCCCTTGGGCTTGCCGACTGGCCGAATTTTCGGAGGTTTCCGTGATTAGCTAGAATCAATCGTGGAGAGAAATAGCCAGCCCGCATGGATATGCCTGTGTGCTCTGGCAGAGCCCTGGTGGAGCCGTGAGCCAATTTCACTCAACATCACGAACTTCGGGGTTTCCCATTGCAGACTCAGCTACGGCTCGGACGTAGTGTTTTTACTTGCTTGCCTTGAGTAGAGGTTTTGTGATTTGGTTGAAGCGGCAAAAAGAGGGAGAAAAGTTCAATACCTCTCAAAAAGAACCAAAGCAGGCATTTGCAGGAACCGCTTACCTATTTCCCACGACTTGCAGATCTCCTCGCTAACTACTGTAGGTAGGTAGAAACAAAGACTCCCGAAGGAAGGCGGAACCCCACAATCCCATATTCAGTGTAGTGTTAACTCGACGGGTTGAGATGACCGAGGATGACTCTACTCTAAAGTTGCACCGAAATTGAAGGGCAGATCTGGAGATAGGACCCAGGCCATCTGGGACAAGACCGCGTTGGTAGCATCCACTCCGACACGAATCCATTTCCGACATGACCATTAAGAACGTCGCGCTTGTCGGCGCGAACGGGAACCTGGGCGGTCCGATCCTAGACGCTCTCGTCAGCTCGGGCTTCTTCAACGTCACCGTCCTGAAGCGAGCATCTTCGAGGTCCAATCCGACGTCAGATCCAAAGGTCAACATCGTCACCGTCCATGATGACATGACGTTCGACAGCCTCAAGGCAGCCCTGCAAGGACAAGACGCCTGCATCGCCAGCTTCCCTCTGAAGGACCCTGAGCCGCATCTACGTCTTGTCGATGCTGCTGCTGCCGCGGGCGTGAAGCGCTTCATCCCAGCGGATTATGGCAGCTGCGACTCGAGCACCAAGCAAGCACAGGAACTAATCCTTCTGTTCAAAAACAAAGTTCACGTGCGCGAGCTCTGCCAGGAACACGCAAAGAAGGATCCCCACTTCACATGGACTAGTCTTGTTGCAGGCCACTTCTTCGACTGGGGCTTGAGGGAGAACTTCCTTCACTTCGACCTCAAGACCAAGACTGCTGATATCCTTGACGATGGCACGTACAGAAGCTCGACTTCAACCCTCGCGCGCGTCGCAGAGGCTGTAGTGAAGGTGTTGCAAGACGAGGACGTGGGACGCAACAAAATGCTCTTCATGCAGAGTTTCTGTGTTTCTCAGTTGGACATTCTCGCTTCGCTAGAGAAGGCAACTGGCGAGAAGTGGAAAATCAACTGGACCAAGTCCGATGATTTCATCAAGGAGTACAAGCCCAAGGCCGATGCAGGTGATTACGCCGCCGTCGAACATCTCGTCTTCGCACTGGGAGCCATTGATGGAGACTGGGAGAAGAAGGATGGCTTTGCGATGGACGCACTTGGTTTCCAGAACGAGGATCTAGACGAGATCGTCCAGAGGGTCGTTTCCGAGGTGCCCTCGTCCTGATGCTCTAAGCTTGCGAATCGGCATCAGTCTCAGCCTCGGTTTGTACGAGTATGATTCACTTAGGTAAGACAAGACGGAGGGAATAAGCTGCATAAGTGTGTACGTTGCGCCTACATTGCGCAAGCCATAGAAGTTATACACTTTGAAATCATATTGTTGTGGCCAACTCCGTATCTAGCAGAGTACGCCTTGGTGGAATGGGGTTGACGGTGGTCACGTCGCAGAACTCCAAACTAAAAGTGTATCTGTACATAGTGAAGGTGCAATGTAGTGAATGGAGGTGGATAGTGCGTATTCACTGTGTTGTGGTGGCACTCTAGCCTGGATCTAGACTAGAGATAGTGCGCCGGCCTGGTAATGGGCTACACTGTACAATGTACACTGTCCACTACTGTCTGCTGTATCTTGTGGTCATGTGTTTTCGCTCATCCTGACCAACTTTAGCGCTCAACATCGATTACCCCACCACGCGGCGGGAACGCGCTTCACGTGGAAACTGACATGTCACATCTTCAAGACTAAAAAGCAAGCAACGCCAACAAAAAATAGACACCTTATCGCCTATCATCAATCAGCATGCGACTGCATGCTATCATGCACCCGGTCGCACTCAGTTCGAGATGGCGCCCGTGCAGCAAACGTTCTCCCTGATCCCTGAGCTGCCTTCCGCCCTCAATGGCGACGGGGAACCGCGAGTCTCGCGGCCTCCCATGACGACCAAGCAGGTGAAGAAAGCATATAAGGCCAGGAATAAGGGGCCCAAGCTCTCCAAGGCAGAACAGCGCCGCCAGGATCTCATGGAACAGGACCGCATCCGGCGAGAGTTCGAGAAGGAGCGCAATCAGGTCAGAGCGAGGGCTGCAAGGGACAAGCGTAAGGAGAAGGAGGAAAGAGAAAAGTCAGAAAAGAAGAAAAAGGGCCTTCCGCTTGTCGAAGTTCATCCTTCACAGGACACCCTCGCTCGGTTTCTAAGGAAACCGAAATCACCAAAGGCGCAAGATGATCCGACTGTCGGGATGAGGAGATCACAGACACGGCCAATCGAATCAGGAATACAAGATACAAGACAACTGTCGAATGTATTTCCCGGCGGGGATGATGGCAACAAGACCTTGTCCGACGGGGATGAACTCAAGAGACCAGCCAAACGGCAGCGGGTCGGAGCATCGCCGCAAATTTCACCAGCCGTTGACTGTGTGCCAGATGACATGTTCAAGAAGGCAAAGAGAGGACTAGTTTCGGAAGCGGTAGACATCGCGCCAGAACCGCACAGTGATGCCGGGAAAGATTCAGTAGAGGATCCAGCTTTGGAGACCGGTAGTTTCGATCCGGACGATCCAGCCGTCGAGAATATGGTGAACCAGCAGATCTTAAAAGAGTCCTTTTCTGCAGACGACGGCCTATTCGATGATATCGACATCGATGCCATTGACGCGAAGACCGTGGCGCGGGAAACCGCGCCGGCGGAGAAAGAAGCACCTCCCCCGAAGCCCCCTGATCCTCCGCTACTATCCATCGAACACAGGATCGAAGTCCAAGGTCATCCTCGGGGTAATGCTGGAACTGTAGCATCAAGAAAAGGCGCCGCATCTGCAAGAGCAGATTCATTTCATCACCAAAACACCGACAATACCGTATGTGCCAACTTCACCGTCCAACCGAATGAATCTGGAAGAGACCAGGCTGGCTTCGGCATTGTAAACCGAAAATCGAACACAGAAGAAAAACACGACCCAGATCCACATAATAATTGGAGACAGCCAAATGGATCATCTCAGGCTAATAATAGAGACCAAAACAAGCTTGCGAGGGAGGAGGTGGATCACTCTAGGACCACGGTTACGGGCTTCCCAAAGTCTGAAGAGAAGGCCGATGACAGACCTCTGCCAAGTTGTCATGCTAGAAGCACTCACGTCGTCGGCGCTAATGCCTCGAAACACTCTCGCGGGCTTCTGATTGTCTCTGAGAGACAAAGCCGGGAACCATTAAGGGAACTAGCCCTCAACGAGAACATGAATTTAAGGTCGAATTGTGTTGGGCAACGGCCAGCGGCTCCAACTGTGGAAGAAAGTCTACCAGATAAGACGCCAAAGGCCCTCGTTTGGAAATCTCCGGCGACCTTCTCCAGACCAGGCTCGTTCCGTTCTCCTAGGACTCCGGTCATGGGCCCGCCTGCATTACCACCGAAGTTTAGGGTTCCTGCTCATTCGACTTCTAACAACGATGTTCGTGGTCCGAGGTTTCTACCACAGCAACGTCAATCACCTATAGTTCAAAGAGCGGAACCTGGAATGTCTACTACTTCAACAGCATCGCTTGCCCAATCGCCGCCCTCGAATACACAACTGTTTTTGCTTAGCAACGCGGATGAGCTTTTCCCCAGTCCTTCGCAAGAAGTTGCAGAAATTTTCGAGCGACCAAATGACGGAGTACAGTACCCACCGATTCGGCCAAAGACAGCTCCGTCACCACCGCAATTTGTACCACCGCCTCGTTGTGATAGACCCAAAACTGCCACGAATGTGCCTCACACTCTTACTTCGAGGCCCACTGGGAACTCGTTGCTTACCCAAGGACAAGACGCTCAAAGGAGGGCATCAGTTCACATGGCAGGCCATATGGTTCCTTTGATCGGGTCGCATGTGCCTGCTATGACAGACATAGATGTTGTGCCTTTCTTGTCGACACAAGACATCCTTCTCTCATCACAAGATCTCATGGAGCTAGGAGAAGAGACGCTAACATCTACCAAGCCTTTGCAACCAAGCCCGGGTTGTTTACGGATGAATCATGCATCAGATGCACGCCACTTGGCACATGCAATTTCTCAGCACCAGAGAGACAATGATGTGGTAACGCCTATGAGCAAGCATTGTGCGACGACGCCCAATGGGAAAATGACGACCAGAACTTCACATGCTGTAAGCACGCACAACAGAATCTTTGGATTGAACCATCAGTCGCAACCCTCCAGTAGTCTGCCCGATACCCCAACAGGTCCTTATCCCCGCGAGAAGTCTCCGCCGTACAATAATACCCATGCGCCAGAACATCCCGTGCAAGGACTTGGTCGGGATAAGGGCCCTGCAACAACGGGGTCTCCCTTCACAGACGAAGAAATTGCTGAGCTCATAGATGCGGATTCCGAAGTAGATGAGGATATGCCTGGACGAACAAAAAGAGCGACTGCTTCTCAGGCTGTTGTGCAACAGACACCAGCTATAATGCAGTCATCTCCCAAACCCTTTTTTACATCTAGCGGTACCAAGGAGAAACTCTACTTGGCCATTGAAAGGACCAGGACTACTGCCTCGAGAGACAAGCACGCACACCTCCAAGCCGAGGAAGACTTGTATATCTTGCTCAGACAGGAGGACGAGAGACAAGAGCGAATATTGCTGGAAAAGATGCTGGAAGCCGAAGAGAAAACTGCCCAGCAAACCGAGCTGGAGCCTCTTTGCAATGACTGCATAGACGGAAGTGTTTGCAGCTCGCCGAGGACGAAGTCAGGCGACGGCAAATCCCGTAGTCAGAAGAGCAGAACCGGGAACGAGTCAAGTCGCCGTCGCAGTCAGCCCCAAAGCTCATTTGAGAAGATGCTGGAAATGCTTGAGAAGTCCAAAGGCGGGGAAGAGGTGATACGTGCTTCTCAAGAAAGTGACTACGGTGATATTGCATGGGATGCAGATGACCTACTCGACTTATAACACCAGTCATTATTGCCACGGAGGTACGCCTCTTCTGCCTTTAGACAGCTATGACCATACTCAAACTAATCAATAAAACTCCTTCACAAATTGATTCCTCTCCAGCTACTGAAATTCTCAACAGGGGTTTGTCTAAAACTAGCATCGAGCAGTGGTAGGCAGGAGGCGATTTCTCACTGGCAGAGTACATTCAAATCTGGATGTACGTCGTGTCCACAGGTGACCCCGAGGGTCGGCAGTATCGTTCCGTGTGTATCAAGGTTCTGCCACGATGTCCATTTGGTGATGGTGAGTCTATTACGAGTGTTCTACATAATTATCCTCTTGTGGAAGGGACACAAACAGAATCATTGATGACGGGTGCTTGCAGTGGTCACCATATGCTGCACTCCATTGTGTTCGACATTATCACACCGAATAGTTTGTGTCTTTGTTACTACATTGCCTCTGGACACGGATTTTGGTGTCGCCATTCCGGATGCGGCAGTGTCCTGCTGCTTCATGTTGGTTGGAGCGTGTGCTCAAATGATTCCGTACAAGTGTAACCGCTGCGACAGTCTGTTGGGCTCAATCTGCTGTCATAGGGTACATTCGTGATACTTCACAGTCGGGTCGTGACTTGTTTGTTTATTGCAAATCTCATAAAACTAGCATTTCAAGACTGCCGAATGCCTCGATGAAGTCGTCTCAGACTTCCAACATCGAAGATCAAATTGAACAAGCTCGCAGCCACAGAAAACACCTTAACGTCCAATAGTCTCTCAAGCTCGTCCTTCTCCATCATCTTCAATAGGAATGTGAAAATGTCAGCTGCTGAAGCCAACTCGAACAATATTCTCTCAGGCCGCCACTCCGGACCAGGCGACGCCAACTCACCACAGTATGGTGGACGCCGGCGTTTTCGACTTCTCAACACGATCCCCGAACGGATTAGACACCATATCGTCGCTGGAATAGCCGAGTTCATCGGCACGTTCCTCTTCCTGTTCTTTGCTTTCGGCGGTACTCAAGCCGTCAACACAGCTCCCCACGATGGTCAACCGACTGACCTTGCTGCCGACGCGGCACGTCTTCTCTTCATCTCTCTTAGCTTTGGTATGAGTCTTGCAGTCAACGCCTGGGTCTTCTACCGCATCAGTGGCGGAATGTTCAACCCTGCTGTCAGTCTGGCCATGGTCCTCGTCGGTGCTATGACCATCGTTCGGGGCATTCTGGTCGTGTTGGCGCAACTACTAGGTGCGATCGCCGCAGCTGCGGTCATCAACGGGCTGTTACCAGGCCCGCTGAGTGTGAACACAACATTGGGAGGCGGAATCAGCGCCGTCAGAGGCTTGTTTCTTGAGATGTTCCTGACGGCGCAACTGGTCTTTACAATCTTCATGCTCGCCGGGGAGAAGCACCGAGGAACATTCATGGCCCCCATAGGAATTGGATTAAGTTTGTTCATTGCCGAAATGACGTAAGTACTCGTCCTCTCCCAGGTTCTCCAATGCCGCCACAAGGTCCTGACTATGCAGACAGTGGTGTTTACTACACTGGGGGATCACTGAATCCGGCACGTTCCTTTGGACCCGCCGTTGTCTCGGGTTCCTTTCCCGGCTATCACTGGATCTATTGGCTTGGGCCGATCTTCGGCTCCTTGCTGGCGTCTCTGGTCTACTTCCTCGTGAAGGCTGCGGACTATAGGTCTGTCAACCCGCTTCAGGATGCGGAGAAGGACCCAGGGGAAAGCCTTATCCCAGGTCAGCCTTCTACTACTAATGGCATTGCCGGGTCTGAGAGGAACAATGTGGGTAAGTCAACAGACAGGGGTGGAGTGTATGAGCATGGTCCCGCCGTCGAATCTGGGGAAGGCTCGCGGAACACAGCTTGATACAATGTCGGTGTAGAGGTCGGATGCCTACGAATCGTGGGAGGCTCTCCCTATACGCAGCTTACTGCAACAGCCAGTCTGTCTCTCACATATCTTTGCTTTGCATTTGACGCCATAGTTTACTTCCCATAATGATACCCACCCGGTTGCATAGTCAATACCAGAATGCTCGTTGTGCGAATCAGATTTACCAAGATGAGAAAAGCAACTGTACGTGAAACAGTCGAGCACCCAGAATGGTCATGCACGATTGTACTTGCCGACTACACGTGAGGAGATTGGAGATCTGACAGTCTACTGGCTATTCGCAAGCCGCCTATCGGTGGCACGTGGTTGGGGACTGTAATCGGATTTTGGAGAACGATATGTTGGACTGCGCTGACCAAGTCTGGCACCGTATTTGCCGAGGTTCCTCAACTTGGCTGCCAACGTGCCATCGTGAGCCTACTGCGGGGACCCATCGTACCACGACTACCCGTACCTGTCACTGTCGTCTGGCAGGAACCTCCACCTAGCCTGAGCAACGAATAAAGGGTGTGACGAAGTGTTTCACGTGCTTTCACACACCGTTTGCTTGGGGTATGTCATGACGAACTAGCCGCCTGTCCGCCTATGTAACGTTCCAGAGCATGGCGGTAGCGAAGTATTGCGTGGCGGGTTCGGTAGACAACAGCTCATGATTCGGACGACGTCTGGGGAATGCACGTTATCTATATCAGTTTCATTTCATATTATTAAATGGTATTTTCATTAGGCTGCGCTACCGGCGGGCGTGCCGTTTCTCGTCCAGACGCGGTGGCCCTATTACCGGGGCCTCGTTCCCTGATAAAGGCCACTCCAGTGGTTGAGTCCGTGACGCAACTATAGCGCGGTCGACCTCGGACGGGGACAGGGAGGCTTGTGACATCATTCGGCTTTTCCTCCTGGCAGCTAACTGCAACTCCTCTAAGATGAACTCCTCTGACGTCGTGTCCACATCGGCGGTAGTGGTCGCGCGGGCGCGGGTTGAGTCCCGCCTCTCCATCTCGGCCGTGGCACTTCGGCCATGCTCGGCATCGGCGAGTCTCCTGGATGCCAATGATGTCTTCATATCTCCCAGCATCGGCCGCATCACTGGTATGCATTGCACCATAATCGTTCCGGTGACCTCCGCCGAGTACCAAACCATGGACAGCCCCTGGTGCCCTGTTTCGGGGGGATTAGTCTAGCTCGTACCATGAAAGAGCTGCAGGGGGGACTCACAAAAATACAGATCATCATACCGTGTGCTTGCTGGATTGTCCATCCAGGCCTGTCGAATAGCCGAAATGACAGCAACTACAACCCCCAAGCTCATCGTCCCGCATAGCCCGATCTTCTCCCATTGACTGATCTTCAACTTCCATATCACCATCCACGGGAATAGGGCCAAGACAAAGTCCATGGTGATGTTCCAGATATTCCCCGCGGCCTTGGTGCGTGATACGGTCTCGTAGTTGAGGCAAAACCCTTGCATTCGCCAGTAGTTCTGGTCCGCTGTCTCGTCGCAGTACTGGCTCCAGTTCATAAAAACCTTTAGCACCACTACAACATCTGGAGTCAGTCTTTGCCTTTTCTAACATGCTAAATGAGTTGTCGGGTATTAAAAACCCAGTTTTGAGAGCAGGAAGGCCAAATCAGGAACCGGCAAGCTCCTAAAACAGGCTATACGGGGCATGAAATGACCCTGGAAGTTGCTTACTGAATATATTAAGTGTGGCTATACAAAACCAGAGAACTATATCAGACATGTTTAGTGATAGTCCTTCCTAGCATCGGCCCGTCGTATTTTCAAGGCTAAGATCGACTCGCAATATCCAGAGTAATCACTCACCTGGTCTCTTCCAATTGTCGGTAATCCTAAGAAGCGTCACGGCAAATGCGGTCTTGCTCCAGGTCTGGCCAATGGTAGTCCCGCAGGACGATATCGATATGAGGATCAACATACGGTCGCCCCATGTCTTGGTGACATATCCGGTCGCCATCTCGGTTGTGATAACGACATTTGTTGCCAGCAACACCAGCTGTTCGCAGTCACCAGTCAGCTCTGTTCCGTCGAGCAGGGGGATAGCTATCCCACGCCAAGAAGGGGAATAAATCAATATATATTAAGGGTCAAAAACGTATCCTTACCCAGCAGATTAGAAGAATATAATCGTCGTACCAAAGCCCATGCCGGCGAGTCACTTTACACCAGATCCGGAAACCCAGGAAGGTGGTCGCGCCGGCGAACAGGGTCCAGATGCTGGCATCGACCTCCTTCACCGGCGACACGAAGTGGTGGACGGCCCGCGACGAGGACATGGTCGCATCTTGTCTTGGTTTCGCGAAAAGAGGCCTCGTCGATGAAATGAAGAAGGGATTTCTGAGAAGCGAGGGGAAAGGATTGGCGGTTGCGCCAATCTGGGTGATTCGAGGAAATATCCCTTCCACAGCTCAGCCAGGATTCGGGGCGCGACTCCTTTCCTGGACATGGAGTCGGTCGCTGGGCCCCGACCCCCCGGTGCCATATAATGTCCGATACGACATCACGTACGGAGGGCCCACAAACCATGTGGTCAGGACCGTGATGTGCTATGATTTTGACGGGTTGGATGGCCACCAACAGCTTTCACCATGAGACGAAGACCTAGCAATTTTCATGGCGTCGTCGCATCCATATTGCTCGGAGTTGTCCTGGACTGCACGTCGACAGGGAATGCCCAGTTCAACCCCTGCCATTTCCCTTGTCGACTCGGGTAGCAAGATCCACCAATGACGAATCAGGACCCGGAAAGGCTACATTCCACGTGAGAATGTTGTTCTGTTCAGATTCCATGGAGTCTCAGGAAAGTTTTTCTGTCGGCATTTGAAGGTGTCATGTATAGTAGAATACTAAGCGTCATGGTGATTGTCTAGACGGCGGCTTTTCCGTGCGAGCGTATCACCAAGATCCTTTGTGCCTATCGGACGGATACAGTTAGCCTGTCAGGAATACGACTACCAAGTACGTAATATCTCAGCTGCCCCACAAACCCCTTGTGATATGTAGAGCTGGTCTAGAGCTACCTCTATTGTAGGTTAGAGCGGAAGCAATGTCATCTCGCCGTTGCTTTGAGCCGCTATCAGAAAACACACGTGCAGGACATCAAAGACCAGCCCGACCATCTGAAGAGAGCAAACGACACCTCCTTGGAGCTGCTTCCCTGGTCGAGGTCCACAGCAGCAGAGCCTCAACGGGAATATGGGCCACGGAACCATGACCGGCACAGGCCGTCCGAGTTGATCATTCTCACGGATCGGCTGCTGGTCGTATACTATCGCAAATCCCCGACGCGGCTTTTTTCCGTCGTCAGCAATCCCCGCCGCACTTATAGTGTTACCCAAGCATTCTGAATGAGAAAGCCATTCTATTGTAAAACTCCAACTGACGCGTCGCTTTGCGCGTTTCAAAATCTCTCATCTCGCAGCATGGCTTTTCATCAGGCATACGCCTCTCGCCGCGTGCCAGCACCGACAGATTTCAAGTTCACAAGTATACGTTGGGCCGTCCATTTCCGTTTGACAAGCTCCTGTTGTTCTTCCTCATTCGGACGCCTTCTTCATGATATAAACGGTCTATGCGCTTCCTTCGAAACCAGAAGCCCCGAAGACCAGCACCCGCCTATAGAGGCGAGATCATAAGCATTCACGATGCCCTATTGCACACAGAATTGTTGGGAAACCCGGGAGACAGACGTTTCCAGCTGTCCGTCGCCGGCTGAGTTACATATGATACAGTAGTCTATCTATTAGACACAGAGCTTCTTTCAGCATAAACACCTCGCAGCCCAAGTCAAGGCTTCTTTCGCAAAATCACGGGTATCGTCTCGGAGATTGAGCCTGTCCAACACATTCCAGCTAGCCCAGATAAACTCTTCATGTTCATCGCTCCTGATTGCAACATCTCTGGTATCATCCACAGCGACGGCCCAGTTCAACTGTACGTGTTTTCGCAAACCCGTGGATGGCATAACGATATCGTCGTCCTCATCCAGCCACGAACGCTTGTCAAGCCAGCGCTTCTCACGAAGCATGGCAGCTATCCGGAAAACTCTTAGGCTGGAATTCTCCTCCACTGCTCGCGCGATGGAATCGGAGATGATGAAGTCGCTATCTTTCACACTACCGCTAGGAGCTTCGAATGTGCCGGGACTTTGTGAATCGTGCTTACTTCGTTTGAGAAGAAGAATGGTCGGCCTCGATGACTGAACATCGATCCTAAAGATAGCTGCGGCCACTTGTAACTTTGTCTTGTGATCATGGTTGCCAATGTGCGTGAGGTACTCGGATTTGGACATTGCCAATATGCTCTTTTGCTTCTGATTCAAAGTCAGACCCATGGTAGTCTTGAACGGCGGCTCGGACTATAACGATTTCCTCTTTCGACTATTTTGCTGACTATCAAGAGCTTGTAGACAGTTGGTCAACTTTGAGGATTTATTCCTCCTGCTTTAGATGGCCACAGGCGGGCATTCTTGTAGCAGTCTATTTAGTGGTAGCTGTATGTGAGATTATGGAAATGCACGTGGATGACTCGGTGAAGCTTCGTGCCGAACCTTCTTCTTGGTTGGTGTCAAGATTTAGCTTAACCTTCTGTCAAGTCTCACTGAGTCTTGTCAGTTTGAGATCGATGCGGGTGGCTGCAGAAAGGCTCGGGAAGGACGTGATATACTGTTGCTATCAACATGTCTATTCGCACTCACTCATCCTCATGTGCTTCAATAACGATCATCAAAGCCCTCCTCAGTCTTGATAAGTGCAGCTCGGTGGGGAATCAGAGAGGCATATCACAACCCTAGACTTGTAGTAGACATTTTGAAATTGAAGAATTTGCAGCTGAATCCCGCAAACAGGTAAAGCGCGGGGCCATGCCAACAAATCAAATTCAAGCAGCTGGCTTGCGCAAAGCCCTGCGTCATGTCTCGAGTGAAGGCAGTATAATCTGATACAAGTAGTAAGACAACGAATAGGCACATGTTGGCTGTGGAAAGTAAACAGGCCTTCCGCGCGCCCAAGCCTCTTGGTCATTTGTAACGAATACTTGGTGATCATACCACCGTCATGCCAGACTGCAAATCGTCTCGTTGCAATACTTAAAGCTAGGACAGGGGTTGCGAGGCATAATCTGGGGTAAAATTTTCTTGGCAGTGGGCCGAAGTTACTAAAACGACGATCCTGCATTGATGTGCGCATGTACAAACACAACGGCTAGGAGGGAACTTGTCATGTCTTGGCCAACGCTCAGGCCATGAGGCGATGGCGAGATGAGTAAGCATGATGCGTCGAGGGCAGAAGAGGTCGAACGTCAAGGTCTCTGAGGCTAGTGTAATCATTCAATCACTTTTGGTGAGTTCAGCCTGCTTCTGTCGCACGACATGTTGACAGAGCGCCACCTGAAGATTGCTGTGGGGAAAATGCTGGTCGATCAGCCGTGCCGGGCTCTCTGTTCGTTTCGGGTTGAGGATGCATCGAGCTGGAGCACACAGTCTCCTGTCTGCCATCCTCAATTCAACGCAACACATCCGCTTGCTGTGTACCTCACCGTGTCTGCGCAATTTGCTGTTTAGCCTCCTACATTCCAGTGCTTGCGCTCCAGGCCCAGCCGTGCTTCCAGCTGGACCGCTAGCGCTCGAAGGGCTCACCACCGGCGCGTGCTGTAGCACCATCCCCGGCCAAACGGTGCATGAAAAGGAGGAACGGCGTCGATCGCCGGCTGGGTCGACTTCCCCAGCATGGACTAGCGCCATCCGATACGGGCCACTCGCCTGCTCTGGAGCCACTAATTACGAGCTTTCTATCCCTTAGAAGCAAGGTTAAACACAGTAGAGTTATTGTGTGGATTGCCCCCAAATAGGATGGGTGGAATGCCTTTACAGTGGTCGTGTGGTCAAAGTCGGGAGCTTTCGAGACTGGGGGAAAAACTGCTGCCCTCGTTTCTGTCTGCTCATTCTATTTACCGCATTCTTTGTTCACGGTGACCCTTCTTGCCCTTGCTTCGGGTAGCTCTGGTTTGCGGATCTCTATTTCGACAACATCAGGGATAGAGATCGACCGGACCAGTGCCTCTCTGATTCTCTTGACGAACGTCGAGTTACAGTCCACTCGCTACCATCACTCCAACACACATTCGCTGAGAAACTGACGGTTTAATTCGAATCTCGATATTTATATATACGGCACATACACTCATCGTCAAAGAATCGATAGGATTCCCGCTACGACAATCGCTTCTTATAGTACATTCATACCAGACATTATTTAATATTCAGAGCGTTGGATTAGGTCGCGTTTCTGGCAGGGCCTGGTTCAGAAGCTGCATTCCATTCGAGTCGTCAAGCTCACGCCTTCCGTTTCCCCTTAACCCGAAGGACATCTCGACACTGGTGTAGTTGGAAGAAGCCACGGGATTTGTCTCCGGCGACAGTACATTCGCTCGCTCTACGATATTCGAACGGTGCGCATACTGGAAAAGATTCAGCTATCGGGCGCAACTTGATTGCCCTTCAACCGAATCGCCGACATTAATAATATATAATACCGTTGGGATACTGCCATTCCCGTCATGCTGCGAAGTCTTTTGCCTGTGGGCATTGCCCTCCTCGGCGCATCATCAGTACTTGCTGATGGCGCCGCAACTTGTTCTCTTGAAAGCAAATGCCCGGAAGAGACGCCATGCTGTTCACGTAAGTCTGTTCCGTCTTGGAATAACCTACACATCTTCTAGTGCGCGCGACCTGTGCTAATGCCAAACTCTATTAGAATATGGCCAGTGTGGCGTTGGTGCATACTGTCTAGGAGGTTGCGACCCTCGAATGTCCTTCTCCCTCGATTCTTGTGTACCTGAACCGGTATGCGCCAGTAAGACTCTCAAGATGGACAGCACAGACAATATTGTGGACGTATCGAAATATCTCGGCGACCCAACAAAAGCCGACTGGGTTGCGCAGGGTACACCAAAACCGTATAATGGCAACACTATTTTGACCATGCCACCGAATACTGCCGGCACTGTGCTCGCTTCAACCGTGTATCTATGGTACGGCAACGTCAAGGCGAAAATAAAGACCGGCCGAGGAGCAGGAGTTGTAACGGCCTTCATTCTTTTAAGCGATGTCAAGGACGAAATTGATTATGAATGGGTTGGCACCGAGCTGGACGTCGCCCAGACAAATTACTACTTCCAGGGCATCCCCGATTGTACGTACAAGCAGCTACCCGCCCATCCTATTGCCTATGCGTAGCCAGCTTACAATCTCTAGACACCCATTCCAGTAACATTACTGGTGTTTCCGACACAAATGCCGATTTCCACGAGTACGAGATCCGTTGGACGCCCGACGACATCACGTGGCTAGTGGATGGCAACGTAGGGAGGACGCAGAAGAAGTCGGATACCTGGAATGCTACTGCCAACCAGTGGGACTTCCCTCAAACGCCGGCTCGTCTTCAATTGTCCATCTGGCCTGGCGGAGCTAGCACGAACGCGCAAGGAACTATCGACTGGGCTGGTGGCCCCATCGACTGGAACAGCCAAGACATCAAGCGCGATGGCTACTACTATGCCATCTTTGGTGAGGTTAGCATCGAGTGTTACCAAACCACATCTGCTCCTGGCACCAATTCCGGAAAGAGCTACACGTACAAAGATTACCGAGCGACCAACGATACCGTCGTAGATGGGGATAGCAACACGGTCCTAAAGTCCTTGCTGGGTACGGGCCTCGACATGGATAAGGAAATTCCGGCCTCGGCCTCGGCGACTGCTGAGGTCATTCCCGGCCTTAGTGGTGGCGGTCCCGGCACGAACGGCCAAGCCGCCGGCCAAGCAAGCGGTGATAGCAGTTCCGGCAGCGGCAGCAGCAGCAGCAGCAGCGGGTCGTCTGGGACCAGTGGTTCTACCCCCAAGTGCGGTAGCGACAGCGGGTTTCAGCAAGATTGTTCAAGCAGCAGCAGCAGCAGCAGCAGCGGCAGCTCTACAAGCTCCAACGAAGGGGTCAAGCAGGAGCATGTCATGGGCGCCAGCGCTTTCGCTGCACTTGTCGCTGTGGCCGGCATGCTGTGGTTGTGAGGATGGACAAGCCTGAGATCCCTTCAAAGTCTATGTATTCAGTGTTCTCCGCTGTCTCCAGACCCAGAAGACTTCACTAGCATGGAAACTGGCGTATGCGTATCATCATTTCTTTTTGGAATTTCCTGTTTCGAACATTATCCTATATTTACTTGCATACTGATTTGCAGTATACCATTGGGGATTTGGGCGCAGGGGTGGTAATGGCATCTGCCGTCCCTTCCTTTCAGATTTGGGAGACTTGGACATGGTTACATATTATCAGGGTTGGCTGGGAAAGGTATGAGTTTGTCCCGATAGTGTCAGTCATCAAGAGAATGAACCGATCTGGATACAAGTCGCTGTGAGCTCAAACTAGAAAGGGTCTCCTACCTTAACTCATCCCTCGGTAGGTCTAATGCATGGATGACAATGCGCTAAACTTTGGTCGTTTTGGCTGTGCTGCGTGGCACAGGTGCAAATCGGCTGCAGTTGGTCCGCCTCCAAGAGTTTACAATGCTTGCACAGGCAACCACCTGCAAGCGCCGTGTCCGAGCCGACCTCTGCGGCGTCCCCCATTCGGCGTGATTCAACCTCCGCATTGCTGTCTCCAACGCATACAACGCACATCGCGCAGGCTTCAGCTGATCTTCAGTCTGGGCACATGGCACCCGAAATAGTTCACCCGTCAGGCTGGGAACGATGGACTGAAGTCTATCCGTATGGCTCTCAGCTTGCCCACTGCTCAAGGCTTAGACTCTTGAGAGCATAATCTCCAACGATATAAGGATGCAGATTGCCGCTTTCACAAACTCGAGAAACCATCCTCATCATCTAATAAAAGAACAACAACGACAGCCGGGCTCAATTACCTGACGCATCTCTGGTACATATCACACAGTCTATATCAAAACCCATCAATTTAATTACATATTTATTAAACCCAAGACCAAACTCACCATGTCCGCCAAGACGATCGCTTTCTTTGGGGCCACAGGCGGCTGCGGTCTAGCCGCGCTCAAGCACTCTCTCGCAGACGGGCACACCTGCATTGCACTGTGCCGCACGCCGTCCAAGCTCACAGATCAGCTTGCTGCGGACAAGTATCCCAATCTCACAGTGATGCAGGGCAACGCACATGATGTAGCCGCTGTCTTCAAATGCCTGGTCTGTCCCACCAAGCCCCAGCGCTTCGTGGATCACATCGTGTCGGCCGTCGGCGGCGCTTTCAGTCCCACCACCTTTAGTATCGACGACCCACACGTCTGCGAGCGCGCCACAGAGACGCTTCTGCAGGCAATCACGGCCGTACGGCAGGGTGGAGCATCTGGCACCCCGCGGATCGCCGCCATTAGCACGACGGGCATCTCCAAGACCGGGCGCGATCTGCCCGTGGCTATGTTTTTGCTGTACCGCTTCATGCTCGGCGTCCCCCACAAGGACAAGGAGGCCATGGAGGACAAGTTCGTGGCCAGCGGGGAGGATTTTGTGCTCGTACGCCCAAGTTTCCTAGTCGACGGGAGGAATGAGGCGAACAAAGAGGTCAGAGTGGGCGTCGAGGATGTGAGGAATGGGAGGAACGTGGTTGAGAAGAAGGAGTGGGGATATACTATCTCGCGAGAGGCCGTCGGGCGGTGGATGTATCAGAATCTGATCCGGGGAAATGGAGACAAGGAAGACAAGAACGAGTACTCTGGCAAGGCTGTTTCTCTAACATTTTGATCAACCAGATGTCAAAACCAGGCGGTCGCGAGCAAGGGCTATTCAGGAGTCTTGAGGGTCCGGGATACCGTAGTGTAGATATTTGTTAAGCCTGTCGCGATACCACAAACAACCTGTACAATGTTTACTTAGTTACCAGTAGAATACCTAATTGACGTATAATTGACCGTATTTGGCTGCAGTAAGCAAATGACTTGCACTTTCACTGGATAGGTATCACGAACGTCTGTCTTGATAGCGAACAATGAAACTACACAATGCTCACTGCTGGCGCATGTATTCCACCAACTTTACACCGTAAACACTTGTGAGTTACATTTCGTTGCATGGAGAGTGAGCGAAAGATGCTGTCAGATGAGTATCTTGAACTGCATACTCGATGATTCTTTAATACCGGCCATGCATGGTATGATAAGCCCCTCTAGCAATCAGGATGGATATGACACAGCCTTGATTGGCTGACGGCCTCCCGACGTTTGTTTCATGCAGGAACCAACCTCTGGGGGCTTTTTGGATTTTCCAGGGATCAGTCGCGCCAATGGCTTCCAGCATTGGTGTAGCCAGGACTTCGGCAGCCCCCGAGCCGCATGAAGCAACGCACATAGAAGGAGCGTTATCCTAGGAAGCACACTGCAGGATTGGTAGGGAGCTGGCCGCCAATGCCTCGGACACGAAATACCTATGCGAGCGGCTCAGCTGACGGGAAGGTCGGACGAGCAGCAACTCCGACTACAGCCAGCTGAGCGAGCTGGCTGATTCTGAACTCCCCAAAGTTTATTTAGAGAATTCCGTATTTGGAGACACGTAAAGTATGAACTTTAAATATCATATATATATATATGTAAATGTAGAATCTTTCGTTCACTTGCTCTAATTGTTCTGAGCCGGCAAGCAAGCCGGTGCCAAAACAAACCAAATACAAACCCAGGCTATTCATCGTGATTTATGTCGAATGGTACAACTTACAGAATGACCAGGTCAAGCCTCATTCTTCGGTCTCTCCATCCTGAACAGATACGAGCTCCTCAAGCCCATAGCAGGCAATGTGATATTGTCCCTCAGTAGCTCCACATTTTGGAACCCGCACTTGGTCAAGACTCTAATGCTTCCTGTATTCTCAACATCAGTTTTGGCCTCCACCACGTTGACGCCCGGCCTCGATTGCCAGTACAAAGCCATAAATGCTCTCAGGGCCTCGGTTGCGTACCCCTTTCCCCACGCATCCGGGTGGAAAGTGTAGCCCAGCTCCGCGACGGGCCTGAACGCGAACACTCCCATGATGCCAATCATTCTGTGTGGTTGATCGTGACTGAAAACGGCGTAGTTGTCGCCGTCGAGGTTCTTCTCTGGCAGAATACCATCGAGCCAGCTACAGCTTTCCTCGAGCGTTTTCTTAGGTCCGCACGTACTACAATATTCTTGGATGAGCGAGAACTCTTCTCATTCGGTGCTCTTGTGTCCCTACCTCCATCTTG
The DNA here is from genome assembly GCA_039778275.1 of Seiridium unicorne. Lineage (NCBI taxonomy): Eukaryota > Fungi > Ascomycota > Sordariomycetes > Amphisphaeriales > Sporocadaceae > Seiridium > Seiridium unicorne. The sequence continues at coordinate 304,562 of JARVKF010000057.1, read as the reverse complement.
TTGCTTCGGTGTTGGACCAAATGTCATGAAAGTCATTTAGGTCCGAAGCGGCGATCTTGCGTAGGTGGAGATGCGGCGTATCCATTATAATAGGTCTTGGTATACCTAAATATGAATTTAAGCATCCAGCAGCCAACTGGGTTTGACTTTACGTATCGTATGTAACCAAATTTCGTTAACACTGGATTGAAGGTCGGACAACCAGATCGACCTGGGTTGGGAACTGATTTGCGGGGTGACATTGGCCGCTAACCATACAATGCAAGCAGGGCGCCATTTATACGACGTTGGGATTGCCACGTTCTGTGGATGCTCGCTCAAATGCGACCTGCCTTCTTCAAGGCGTCCATCTGTTTTGGGAAATTTCTGTTTTACGAACAGGGATACTCAAGGTCGAATAGAAGGGTTATTCCAGTTGTACTATGCTTAAAATATGGTCTGTGTGAGATGCTATGTAAAACAGTCGTCCCCTGAAGTAACGAGCTGACGGGTGACGCCGGGGCTTTCGGTACTGGGTGGGCTCTAATGTAACAGAAAGGGAGTTCACAAAAGCGATGAGTCCACCATAGACAACTGTTGTTCTGTGCGCCTAAGATTTGGAGTCATATAATTCTTAATTCCAGCTGATTCGTTACAATACATGAAGTTTGTAGCTGTCCGACCACCGACATACATGACCCTAGAGGCTCAGCAGCCCGATCTGCCAACGGAGTAGGTTGCACGACTTGCCGCGACCCCTTAGTCACAACCACAGGCCACTGATTCAGGTTCGCTTTAGTGCCGGTTAGGGACCGCTATAGAATAAGCACTACAGAGAGTTGTCGCTCTTTGTTCACCAATGGTATTGCCAAGACGAATTCAGAGCCAATGGTATTGGTCGTGGCCGTTTCTTTTCGAATGTTGCTGCCCCGCACCTGGTCCAGGGCCAACCAACTCTATTTTAGGCTCATACGCCTGCCCCTGAAAGCGCCCCTTGCAGAGCCCTACGTGCTACAGTGCCTCTTTGAGGCTGAGGCTGATTGGCAAAGGGATGAACCCAGTGAAATCCTCTTGCGAATAAAATGAAGGCTTCCTGCTGATAATCCTAATAAACGTTTCAATCCAACGTTTGAATGGGGCATAAGAATGTTGGGCGCAGGTTGAAGTCAGATTGTTCACTTATCTCTTTCTATCGTGAATCAGCTGTGAGTAGGATGCACGTATGAGAAGCTCTGGTAAGCTCGGATGTCCTGCACTGAATGTGGTGAACTGACTGTGCCTTAGTATTTCCTTTCTTTTATTATTTGTTACATGGTTGAGCCTTGTGATACAGAGCAATCAACAAACGAGGGCTCGGGTTACGTGAGTGGATGATTGCAAGAACCATTGTGCGTATCATAATCAGAAGCCGGCTCTTTGATCAAGGAAACAAACGCATTACTCGCAACAAACGCTTTGTCCATCACATTGACTTCCCAACATTGATTCACAAACCCATATCACCCATTTCAATGATTATATCAGCTTGAATCCGCAGTATCTCTGTCCAGTTTCGCATTTAAGCCAACTCAACCACTGGAAGTCTCCACAACCAGCAAACACCAATCGACATTGTACACAGCTAGACGCAAGCAACCAGTATCTGATTCCGAACATGGTACGATTACTACCATCAATCTTCCTGCTTTTGCCACTGGGCTTGGCCTGGGCAGAACCGATGCTCACCTCACGGCAGGACTCAACATGTGGCCCTCGCAACCTGGTGGTGGGAGCACCTGGCCAGATCCTATCCTACACCTACGACGGAAAGAACTTCACCAAGACCGCCAACTCATCAGCAGCCGGTACGACGGCCAGCTGGATGATTTTTAAGCAGCCAAACCATCTGTACGCCGTGGACGAGAACTCAAACAGCACTCGCCTGTTTAGTTTCAACCCCACCAACAGCAGCCTCTCCCAAGAACCTGTCTTTGTTGGCAATGGCTCTGCCGGCGTTGTATCGCTCGGGTTCGACAAGAACAAGACGCACCTGATCGGTGCCTCCTATGGCCAGGGCCAGTTCGACGTCTGGGAGATTTCCCCAGCCGACGGTAGCCTGAAACTGGTCAAGCAGGTTCCTCTTCCTGGTCCCACGGGTCCGGCGGCGGTTCAGAGTGTCCACCGGGCTCACCAAGCAGTCCTGGATCCCTCCGGTCAATTTTTCGCCATTCCAGACCTTGGTGGTGACGCAATTCACTTTGTTGATGCTTCAACCTGGGAGATCAACAACAGCATCCAGGTCGAGCCTGCCGGCGCCGGTCCCCGTCATGGCGCTTTCCTTGGTGGGAACCTTACCACACTGCCACAGCACTACGCCGTCGTGTGCGAGTTGAAAAACCTCATCATCCTGTACGAAATCGAGAAGACCCAAGATGGCAAGGTCAACCTTACGAACCCGCAGACTCTCAGCACATTCGGCGCCGCATTCCCGCCGGCCAACGCGACCAGTGCAGCGGCTGGCGAACTCATTGCAGCACATAATGGACGAGACATTTACGTGTCGAATCGCGTTACGGCAAACGAAACCGACAGCATCTCTCACTTCCTGCTCCAGGACGGCAAGCTCGCCTTCACCGATCAGATCTCCAGCGGTGGTTTGAACCCACGACAGCTCAGCTTCAGCATGGACGAGTCATATGTCTTCGGGGTCAACCAGGCCGGCGAGAATGGGTTGGTGGTTTTCCAACGGAATTGCGAGGATGGAATACTCACGCCCGCTGGTACATTGCCCAACGCGGAAATCAGTACCGAAGCTGGTTTTGGTCCGCAATTCATCTTGGAGACACCGATGTAGATGCCGATGCACTGGGCCAAAGGGATATCCTGAATGGGTCAATTTTCCAAAGGTAACGGACGGATAAGCGATGAACGGCGAGTATGGCCTCATTCTGCTTGACGCAGAACTGTTTAGAGGAAACCATTTGTGCCCGGCTGCAATGTGCATCATTGCAGCCGTGGATCTGGTGCCTTAGCTTTCTCTGTATTATATATTCATGATTGCGACTTGAGTTTTCCCAACGTATGTGAACCAGCCGTAGAGATCCCGTATGAAGCCGCTATGAGTTAAGCCATATCTCTTTTTTTTTTTTTTTTTTTTTTTCCCTTGAAACCTCAATTGGCTATCCAGGAAGTTGAATTGCCAAGAACATTGTCCCTAATTATGCATGTGGTAGACTTAAGACATTGTATACTCGAGACTATTTAACGGTAAGGGGCTTTCAATTATGCTTGGTAAGTCTGATGGGAGTGGTTTTCACTGTTGAGAAGATCCAATTTCATGGACAGCTCACAAGAGCCTCAATCGTTTGAAGAGAACGAGGTGAACGTATACATCTTGAGAAGATCCGCAACTGAAAATCATACGGGTGTGGGAGCTTGAAGAAAGGGACAACTGCTATCTATGTTGATGCTAGTTTTTGTTGCCGGCACCGATGCCGCCAGCGAACCCCTGGTAGGATTGGCCATGAAGCGGCGCCTTGTTTGAAACCGAGGGGCCAAAACGCCTCGTATTTCAATAAAATCCATCAAGTAACCCATAGAGGGATGGTATTGGATATTACGAGTATCAAAATGGTGGTGAGCGAGCTATGTTGAAGTTTCTTTGCTTATTTCGGGGGTGGGGTGGGCAACAACACGAACAAAAAGGTGTTCTCATGTCCGAAGTACGATGTACTATGAACTCAAACTCAACACGAAAAACCCGATTTTTCAGAGGGTGTGCGTTGCTCACATTTTCCTAGCGAGGATGGGCATAAACGAGACAAGAATAATTTACAGCTCACCGGTTACCATTGTCCACTATGGTTACATCGGAGCCCGTGACGAAGAAGCAATGGAACATGGTACCGTATTCCGTCACGGCATTAACAGTCTCAAGAATCCAATCATTGTTGAAATCACCACCGAAATATCGAACTACAGGATACAATAACTATGTGGCAACGATGATTTGGTTGATCCCAGCTTTGCTATCCCCACTGAGCACAAGTCTGGCCGAATGAGCAACGAAAGTATGTGGAGTTTCTTTCGTAGTGGTACAAGGTAGACCGCTTATTTTGAATTCGAGTGCAAGGGTATTGGCTGGATATGACTGTGTCATTAGCAACGATGTTTCCCCTCTACAACGCATTTTGAACTGGACCGAGGAACAGGTAGATCATGTCTCCAGCGCTGAGCGAAATCGAAGAGGAAGATGGGAAAGATGTTCTGGCTCTCCTCAAATACGGGGGATACATGCTGGTAAGGGAACTTGACGGAGGCCGATAGAAAAATTGTGATACGGTTACCTCCAATATACCCTTCGCAAATTGCACCTCATGCCTCATGTGAACACTCTTGGCCGATGCGTCAAATTGACGACTAGGACTAGAGAAAACGGCCATCGGCGATTTATTATCCATGCTACGGTATCGGCGTGGATGACACCATTTAAAGTTGCAATGCTTGCCACTTGGATGTTGTCGTGGTGCCAATGTGTAGAAAGCAAACACAGGCCAGCCAGCTGCGGCTGAAGCGACCTGAAAAGCCTCATAGAGAGAGAGAGAGAGAGAGAGAGGTGAAATGGTCACATGCCGGGTCAAGCTCTGCAGGTCCCTAGTTCCATCACCTTTGGACGGATACCAGCATACGAAGCAGGTCATCTGCAAGGAGTAGGATTACCTGGCTGTAGTCCAAAGTAGGAAATTGAAAACGCTGTCGATGCAGCAACCCCGCTTTCTTCCATGTGCGCGAGCGCCTCATCAGAAGCCCAGTTAGCCAGTCAGCCAGTCAGCCAGTCAGCCAGGAGTCCACGCAGCGCTCCGTGTTCTAGAGCATCGGAGCACGTCGAAACACGGGCGGAAAGGTCGTCGCTTGTCGGCGTTCCTGGCCTCTGGCTGTTTGACCGGCGCCCCAGCTTACTGTTAATCTGAAGAGAAAAACAGTTGCAGGGGTGCCTCGAAGCTGGCTGGCTGGTCAGTACGGAGACTGCCGACAAGCGATCAGCCAAATGGGCAAAACACCGCAGCTGTAGGTGATCTTCCCAGGCTTAAAATTTTCCTTTGGCCCCCGTGACTCCTTGGCCGTAACAACGATTGGTTCGCTCATGATGGAATCTTGGGGCCACGATGGTGGTATTCCGCATTGTGAGGCGCCAGACGCATCGACAGACAGTCGCCTCGATCGATCGGCCGTCTGTGTTTCCTTCTCATCGCTCGACCTTCGCATTCACGAAGCACCACTAGGACATGCTTCCGCCAGACGGCTGCAATTGCCTTGTAGCGCAGGGTGGAGTTCCGTCAAATAGGCTGTACCATGAGCGGTTAGCAACAGCTTCACTCTCGGTGGCCGCTCTGAGACAAGTGTCTCTGATTGTTGAGCCTGGCGACGGTCCGGACATTGGACACCCATTGCCCAATCCGGCGTCATGATCGAGAGAAAACTTCCATGTCCACCACTCAAGATGACTCAAGATGTGGGAGCCGAACGTAACCGTCCTCAGATCCCAGGGTCCCCAGCTGCGCTTTTGTGCCCGAGCGGCAAGTCTCGTCGAGGTCAAGGTGCGTGTGGGGAAGGACAAAGAGGACGAACAAATGGCGAGAACGGCCCCTGTAGGAAGCCTTGACAGGGGCGGATGCAGCAACGCCAGCTCTGGAAGTCCGGGGGACTGGCCTTGTCAGTCTGCAGTCTGGGGTACTTCCGGGTGAGGGGCTCACACGGTCAGGGGCCCGAGTCAAAAATCTGCGACCCACGCGGGACCGTGGCTCTCTGGCAACCTGTCACAAAAAGAAATGCGACCATTCGCAACATGCTACCGTACGCTCGTGCCTTTGCCCTCGTTTCCTTGACATCAGCTTTCGTCCCGGGCAATGCCTCCTGCGTGAGACCCAGCCTTGCCACAGGACTACTCTGGGCTAAAGCTTTTCGACCGCAGTCTCCTCTCTCGCCATGGGCCGTGTCACTTGACGATCTTAGTCATAGGCAGTCCTCACCCTTGAAAAACCATCACCATGTTCGACCACTTCAGCGCACAACCAATCAGAGACACCTGCCTAGCGGATGTTCTTTAGCAGGTTGTGTCCATACAACAATCATCGCGCATTGCTCGCGTGCCTACCGCTTCCAGCAGGGTGTGGCCGGGTTACGTGTACTCGTGCTAACTAGTCAGCTAGATTGAAACCCACCCTCCTTTCAATAGCCATCGCCTTTCCGCCTTCTCGGTATTCACGCTGCTGCACCTTAAGAAATTAGAGTCTCGAGGTCTCGGAGGCTTGGATTGGCCACATGCTGCTGACCTTCACCACACAACACGCTTGGGTGTCAGGAGCTTATTTTGAGCACTCTCTGCCGCCTGGATCATAGGCTGTGCTGCTTCAGACGTGCCGGCCTGCGCGGCTGTACAACACGCAAACAACCAACTTCGCTCCCCAGGTCCAGGGACTCTCCATCCCCAGTTCACGCCCAACAGAGGCTCGAGAACCCTTGCAGCTCGCACCCAGGACAGCCGTCTGATTTGCCTTCCCCACGGGGACCAGCTTACCCCACACAAACCGACTCCCCGGTTTCCTAGACCCTTCGGACTCTGAGCGAAAGGCTTTCCTGGTTGTATTTCTCTCCCATACTTCACAATTCCCGGCTTTGTTTGACAGCACATGGATCCTGCCTTAGTGGTACTCTTCCCCTGAGTCAGCAGACCTCAAAACCTGCTCATCCGGTTGACAACTGAACCAGACTGCTCTTGGACGATCCGAGACTCTCAAAAAAGCAGTCGAAAGAGTCTAGTAGCGATCATTCGCTCGGAAGAAAGGCTGTCTTGTCGTTACCGAACAACTTATCATCTTGAAGGGACTTGGAGATTTGCGAACATGGTTGTCTTGCTCACATAGCCTTCTGTACACCCCCACAACCGGACCGTTCACAAACCAAGCCTTCATGTCCCCTGCCCCTCTCGATGACTGTGCGTATTTACGCCCCTTGAGCGCGGTTGCAAGCACCGTGTTCTGGGTTAGGGCTCACGATCCTCCTGCACCAACTGCCACGTTCCGTTGGTGATACCCAAATACCATACAGAATGGTTGTGGATCTGGAGTTACGCCGGTCGAACCTGGGTCATTTCGACAAGTTTGACTACCAGGTGAGGCAGGAAGCCGATGGAACTCTTTCCAGTCGCCATCATTTACATTCAACCGCATGGGTGGAACACAGTCTGGATCCAGACTCTGTTATCAGTAGCATTGCTGATAGTACGGGAGCATTGCCGACCGAGACCTTTGATACAGACATTGGCATGACGCCGGTTGTGACCCGAACTGTCGCTCCCCGCATGGATGAATCTTCGTGGCCGTCGTCAAGTGTCAGTGGATCATGCGACAGCTTCCGCAGCCTAAGCCCCGTCCCCGAGGGTGGGATCTTAGATGCACCAGCTCATGGGTTTCAATATGTACGACACTTTCCAATTTCCGAGGGCACCATAGCAGGCGACCGTTTGGTAGAGAATGTGGAAAATCAAACACAACCCTCCTCCTTTTTTGTTTCCACGAGCTCGGTGTCAACTAAACGAAGAAGAGCGACGCATGACGTGGATGGGCCTTGGACTGGCCATCTATCGTGCAAGAAACGGCGCCTCCGCCTCCAGCTCATCACGTCCAGACTTTCTCAGCCCTTCTCCCTGCCAGCCACCCATATTCTCAACCGCGAATCGGATGAGGATACACCGGTGATTTCGAGGTTCGTCAAACTTGCGGCACTGCGTGCAAAAAGGGCAGGGCACCAGACGTCACTTGTTCGTAAGGCGGCCATCCTGAATCGTGTGAGGCTGAATGTGAGGCAAGCGGCAGTCACTCGCGGTCATGACCGAATGTGGAGATTGGCTGGTTTGGGCGTCATGAGCCACGGCCTACAATTGGTCACCGATAGCACCGGCGCCATGTTCCCAGGTCGGTCAGGGGAGCAAGTTCCTGGCCCCATCGTCCCTCGCGCATGGCGACCACACACGACGGCTGCTAGTGCAAGCGTTTCGACGGGCCAAGCTGCAACTCGACATCAAGCAGTGCAAAACCATCCTAGGTATCAGGAGTCCAGTCTAGGTACAGGTCTTGCTCAACCCCCTCACCAGACTCTACTACAGGACGCGCCGCTTCCTACGTCTATCATGACCCCTCTGGCCGGAGCCGACGACGAAGAAGCATCGTTTCCAGATCTTGACTCGAGATATGCCGATACCGACGATGATATGGATGGTGTGTATGCTGATTTTGGGGCGTTATTCGGTGGTGGTGCATGCTCTCCCGAGGATTCAGAAGAAGAAGAGCATTTTTACGAAGAATATCTCGATGAGGTTGATGGCATCATATGGGCATCCTAATGGCTTCAGGAAAAGGTGTGTGATCATAAGAGGGCACTTCTGGCGTTTGCTTTGAAGCATTTACGGAGTCAAAAGCCATTTCTCAGCGTAAGGCAGTTGCTTACAAGGAAATATGGCGCGAACACATTCGCACCAAGTGTGTCTTGATTTAAATCAAGACTGTATATTCTGGCTTGACCATTCATGATTATCATGATAATGAGAGGAGAATCAAGGAGATTGAAAAGTACTCTAACTTTATTTACCCGCTCGTCTGATCGGGCCACCCATCCTCTTCTTTGCACATTCCCTCCCTCTCGGATCCCCAAGAATTCGTTCACAATCGTCATCAGACTCGCGGTTTTAAACTCTACCCCACGCATGAGCCTCTAGTCTCCCAGGTCTTGCTCTCTCCATTTTGATCCCGTGCCAAATTTTGGCTCAGACACTGTGCTAGATCTTTCTTGTCTTGGCAACGCAGTCGTCGAGGCATCACCCCTGGAGCAGTTGGTATACTGTTTATTGCTCTTTATACCCACCCGATGTGATATCACAGAATTAGTGGCAAATGTATTTTATAAAACGAAATACCAAGCAGGGACCGAGTAGACTCGGCTGCTCCATCGGTAAGATGGCCTGGCTTTTTATCTTTAATGCGAAAGAGAGGAAGAATAGCGAGGTTCTTGTCTTTACTTTTATGGTCGAAGCGAGACTAGAAATAGATTATCTACCGTCCGATGACGCAGAAAGCGTTAAGATAGTCAAGTAAAGATTTCTTAGTTTAACCGCCCGTATGGTCATCGTATATATAGCGCGGACGAATATTAAGACTTTCCGCCCCAAGATAATGGTAGAACCATGATTGAAAACTAAATCAAAAATTATTTTTTTAATTATTTAAATCTTGGTTTTTATTTTAATGTGTTAAGCTAGAAGTACTCGAATAACCAAGACGACGATGGTGAAGAAGTTTTCAATCACCACGTTTAAGGCCATCCGCAACGCGGATTAAGGAGTGTTGATGGGAAACTGGTATGACAGTGTATGGAGCTCATGCGCTCTAAGTTTACACCTAGTACCTCCGAGGCCGTCCTCTTGCATGTAGCATGCTTGTTAAGTTACCAGTGTAGTTCGTTAGAGATCTACTTGACTACTCAAGTGATTCCGGAAATCCCTAGAAGAAAAGTATGACAACTTCTTCCGATCAAAAATACTTCTCACCGGAAGTTCAAACATATCCTACGGCGGGAGATCATGAGCAGTACGCTCTGGCGATATTTCGGTTGGAGCCTTGGGTTTGGTATGGACCACGAAGAGCGCATAGGCGGTACCTTAAATAACTGGTATCATCGAGACACACATTTTGAGGCCCTTGACGCTATCGACGGATCACGGGCTCTTTGTCCCGTTCAAGTACTTTTAAAAGTTGAGGCAGGCAGGACTCATCCTGCCTATGGGCAACGAACCACTTGTTAGGGGACCTTGCTGGTCATGCGTACTGTCCACTCCATTGGCTTATTCAGAGGCTTGAAGTTTCTTCGCCCTATCCAGAGCGATGTCCACCATAGCACGTATTGCTTCTTGCTCTTCCTCTTTGATATCACCCCTATCGATCCTCTGCCTCATGTTCTCCATGATGACGGGTCTGCTCCTTCCATTGACGAAGACGACATACCGTAGCCCCGGAAACTTGGCCTCGTATTCCTCATTGAGCGTCTTCAATTTTTCACCCTCCTCTGCAGCTCCGGCATTGAGCGATGCTTGCTCAGCCTGGCTCTGAGCACTATCAACCTTTTTGGCGCCAAGCCGCGGGTGCGAGCCTAGCACGCCGTGGAGCTTCTGCCGTGCTGAAGGCTCCTCTGAGTGGGCCAGTTGTTGTAGGAGAGAGCCAATGTGTTGTATAAGAGAGGCATAGGAGTCAAAGGCGGGCTCCGAACCGGGAGACTGTGATGGGCCGGGCGGCGGCGGTGCGCTGGCGGAGGTGCCCGAGCTGGGGCGAGATCGTTTCGACTTCAGTGCTGGGAGCGCAAGTGTATGCAATTCAGTTGAGGGCTCGAAAAGCAAGTCGAGGGCCTGTAACTGGATCTTGATTGGCGAGCTAGAAAGCTCGGAGATGGGTGGGAGTGTAGACATGGTACGGGACGTCGCTATGCCGTTTCGCGGGATACGTTCTTGGAGGGGTACGTGGGGAGGCCGGTCAACATGCACTGGATGTTTGGAAATGAGACTGAGGCCGAGGTCATTATGGTTCTTTATATTGATTTTGAACTGCAAAGGGGTGAACTGAGGCATATTACGGCCCCTCTATAAGTGTTGAATATGGCAGACCTGGCTGGCGGCGAAGTGCGAAGTCGGGTGCTGTCATGTAATAAGTTGCGATGCGATGCGACTTGGAGACACAGGAAAGCCGAAGCGGGCTGGCGGCAGCTGTCCCGCGCTAGTCTGATAAGATAAAGTAGCCCGCGTTGCTCGGTCGGGCTAAAGCCAAGGCGGCGCCGGCCAATCGCCCGTGACAGTGTTTTCGTCTGGCAGTCCACTGTCAAGGCTGCAGACTGCAGCCTCAGCAAATTTCCAGCTGTGAAAGCCCGATGCGCCAAAAGTAATTGCACGCCAACACGGAACCCTTTCATCATGTTGTGTGCATGTGAGTGTCACCCGCTATCGGTGATCTCTCGGGTGCAATACTGACGCGACTGCAGTGTCTGGAGAAGCTCCTCAGGAGCCCGTCGTCTCGAAGCTCTCAGGTACGTCCCAACTTCTTACGGAACAAGCAGCAGGAAGCTCACCCAATCGTGTTAGGCGCTGTCTTCGAGAAGCGACTGGTTGAGAAACACATTGAAGAAGGTGGCAAAGACCCAGTCACCGGCGAAGACCTCACTCTCGATGACCTCCTTCCTATCAAAACTGCGCGCATCGTTCGGCCTCGACCGCCTGCCCTCACCTCGATACCCGCACTCCTCACCACCTTCCAGAACGAATGGGACGCGTTGGCGTTGGAGACATTCAACATACGGGAGCAGCTGACACGGACGAGAGAAGAGCTCGCTACAGCATTGTACCAACACGATGCAGCCGTCAGAGTCATCGCCAGGTTGACAAGCGAGAGAGACGAGGCGCGAGACGCGTTGTCCAAGGTCACTGTATCCGGCACCGGGGCAAGCAACGGAGATGCCATGGCCGTGGATGCCGAAGCGTTGCCGGCGGAGCTGGTGGCAAGGGTGGAAGAAACTCAGGCCAAGCTTTCCAAGAGCCGCAAGAAGCGACCTGTACCCGAGGGTTGGGCGACCGCCGACGATATCTCGTCTTTCGCCGTGAGCACCGAGAGCGCTTCAAACATTGAAATGCCAACAACATTGTCAGTAGAGGAGGACTATGCCGCAGTGGGTGGCTTGACGGGCGACGTTGCCATATATTCGATCGAGGCAGAGAAGGTGGAGAGGTCGTTGCAGGTCAATGAGCCCGTGACGGACTCGATCTGGAAGGGCCAAAGAGTTGTCTTTGCAACGGGCAAGGGTTCTGTCAAGGTATTTGAGAACGGCACCGAGGTGGCATCCTTCTCAGATCATGCCGGTGCTGCCACTGCTCTGGCGCTGCACCCTTCCGGCGATATTCTGGCGTCGGTAGGCTCGGACAAGAGCTTTGTGTTCTACGATCTGGTGTCTCTAAAACGCGCTACCCGTGTCTTCAACAACTCATGTAAGTGTCATCTAGTCTATTGATCCCATCGGCTTGCTAACATTTCACCAGCGCTCACTGCGTGTGCCTTCCATCCCGACGGACATCTTTTCGCTGCTGGCACTTCTACGGGCGAGATCAAGTTCTTCATGACAGCCACTGGCGAGCAGGCTGTTTCGTTTTCGCTTGGTGCCCCCGTGCAGAGCATTGTATTCTCCGAGAATGGCTACTGGTTTGCCGCTACTGCCAAGGGCCAGACAACTGTCACCATCTTCGACATCCGAAAGGAGGGCGATGCTGCGCGCGCCAAGGTACTTGAGGTCGGAGGTGCCGTGCAGGACTTGGCGTGGGATTACAGTCAGCAATTCCTGGCTACGGCTGGCCCTGCTGGGATTACGGTGCAGCAGTATGCGAAGAGCAGCAAGAGCTGGACCGAGCTCGTCAGGAAAGACTTTGCAGCCTCGCAGGTGGAATGGGGCAAGGACGCTAGGCGACTTATTGCTGTTGGCCAGAATGGTAGCATTGGAGTGCTGGCGGCCGCGGAATAGACGATCGACATCTAGTCTAAGCAATGGTATGGCGTGCGTTTCGACGCGAGCCACGATGATCAAAATAGAACGACAACGTGTAAAATTGGATTCAGAATGGTTACTGGGCTTGGGTTGTTGTTTGTACACTACTTTCCACAAATGATACCATCATTCGGGGTTTATGGCATCTGTTGGTGGCCTTGCTTGATATGTTCCGATATGAAAGCCGCAGTCGAGGTGATAGGCAGCCGGCGGCCCACGCCTACACTCGGCCCTGGCTGCGAAACATTCAACGCCTCGTGACCGAGTAGACCTTGGGCACTATGCATCTTCGAGCAACAATATTGTGAGAATGCTCGAGTTCGAGACAACAATTAGTGTCCAAGTAGCTGGCAGCCAAAGGTGAACCAACCGATCTCCAAAATGTCTTTTTGTACATAGGGTGGCGAGAAGGGGCAACAGTCGAGCTTACGTCTCAGAGGTACATGCACGGACTGGCAGATAGATGATTGAGTTGATGATCCATATGTTTCGGCGTTGCAAATGTAAGGGGGTGGTCATCGGAGTTAAGCCAAGGACCTTTTTACTCTGGTGGTGAGGCGAAAAGTACTCACTGCACAAGTCGGCGCTGCGGCGGGACAGGGATTAACGTTCAGGTAATTAATTGACTAACTAGCTGGGGGGAAGGTGCTCGTCATCCCACCTGGCGCGACTTCGACACAAAGCGACGGGCGGCAACAGAGTCGCTCCTGCCCATGAACAAATACACAACCAATCGACGAGGCAATAATCGTCACAACCTTTTTTCTTTTGCCGTTATACCTCCCCCTCGGCCCTCGACAACACTCCCTCCGCCTCCTTCATGCTTTCGCGCGACAAAGAAATTAGTCCGCCGCCACCAGAATCGATTGATCGAGAAGAGCTCCGAGTGCGGCTAAGAAAGCCATGGTGCACGAGGTCTTGGTAGGTGCCACTCCTCACATTTTCCCTAGAAACTCTACGTAGCCCGTTCCAGAGCCTCGTGTGGCCGGCAGCGCTGGTAACTTCATCTCACATCTCACGTGTGATATGCAACACCCCCAGCCTTGGGCCTGCGTTCCTCCCAAAAGAAAACAAGACATTTGGGTCTGAGACGTAGCGCACCTTGTCACAGGAATTGCCACTAACACTGGGATTATAAACAGAGCGGCCGACCGAACACAAACCAAGACACTTAGGAATTCGTTGCTGCTCGGCTCGGATTGGGGACTGCGTTATGGACGATTACTCAAGTCCGGTGGTGTCTCTTTCCCCTTCGTCTGGTTACGGTGCCGAGTCTGTATTTGGGGAAGACCTGGAGTACGAATCAGATCAGCACGCCTACCAACATCACGACGTTCTCCCAGACAACGATTTGAGCGAAGCCGAGAGCGAAGGCGGCTTGTTCGTCGAGGCCGAACGCAGTGTTTCGCCTGCCTCTGTCATCACACTCTCTGCCTCAGAACACGAAGGCGACCGCAGCCCCGTCAGTCACCAGTTCCGCGGACCTGATCGGGAGCGAGACCCGTACCTAAATATCGACGAGGACGCCTTTGACCTGCAATCTGAGCTGGAGAGAGAACTTGCACGGTCTGACATAGATCTTATCAGCAGCGACAGCGAAGGAACCGTCGGCCAGGAGCCGGGCGATTCTCCGGATCCGTTACATTTTGCCGGGCATCAATATCCAATCCACCTCGGCGGGAGATCTGAGGCATCAGACGAAGAAGACTACGACTTTGACAGCGACGATCTGTTTGGGGACGGGTTTGAAGAATCCGAGGAGGCGGATTACGACGAGGACGAGGACGAGGACGTGGACGACGCGAACTTCTTAGGTCTGCCTGAGCCCGTACCGCACCACCATCATCATCTCCACCATCACCATTTCCACCACCCTAGACTTCCCGCAATACATCCGGACAGACTTTCACCCATCGTTCTTGGTGTCAATCCATTGCAACATTTGGGTCCCCACTTCAACGTCAATTTTCTACCGCCACACCTCCACGAGCACATTGGACGATCGAGTTCTTCACCTGCACATCCAGCATCCCCTCGCGGCTTGCCCAGAATGGACGAGCTCGTTGGCGTGGAGTTGGGCGCCCAAGAAGCTTCAGGCGCAGGCCGGAATCTGAGGGGTCGCGCCGCCCAGAACCAGCAGCAACGCGCGCAGTCGAATGTCATTGACCTTACCCTAGACGATGAGGAGGTAGAGGTTATCGGTTCCCAAAACGCGAGAAGACAACAATCACAGCGCAGAAACAATGCTCCGCGTTTAAACCGGAGCGATGGCAGCTACGTGGGCAACGAGAATGTCATTGAATTAAGCTCAGACTCGGAAGACGAGGTTCAGGTCAGCCGCGTCAACGCTGCAGTACCACCCGCAAATCATCACCGACATCATCACCACCACATTCACCATCACCATCAGCACGTACCTCATCACCACCACCGCGGCCTCATGGATCGCAGATCGCCGCGCCGGATGCCTGGCAATAACAATGCTAGGGCTGAGGATAACAACCGCGGCCTGTTCAACATGGTCGGAAATGTCTTCGGACACATTATGGGTATGAGCAACCGCGGCCGCGATGACGGGGAAGTTGTAATGATAGGGTCATCTCCGGCTGCCATTCTACCAATCCCGAATATGCCCAACTTGCCCAACTTGCCAATCCACCTCGACTATGTCGCGCATCCGTTTCATCATCCTCGACCACCTCCTGGACCTCACAAACCCCCACACCAAGCCCCGCCCAAGCCCAGAGAGGGATACACACGCGACACCAATGAGGAAGAAGTTATCATCTGCCCGAGTTGTGACGAGGAGCTGGCCTACGATCCCGATGATGGCGATGAGAACGGCCCGCCTTTGAAGAAAGCCAGGACGAAAAAGGACAAGGCCGAGCACCATTTCTGGGCCGTCAAGGAATGCGGTCATGTGAGCCCCCCTCCCTTCTTAGTCCCGCGCAACCATTAGGTTTGGCATTGATTCTTACTGACATGATTTTAGGTCTTCTGCAAGAGATGCTACGAAAATCGCAAGCCGACGGTCAAGAATCCCGTCAAAGTTGGCTTTCAGATCAGTCCTCAGAATCCCAAGAAGATCGTATGTGCCGTTGACGGCTGCGATTCCGACGTGTCGAGCAAGACGGCATGGGTCGGACTGTTCTTATGATCTAATGGTGCAGCGCAAATAGCTGCTGTCTCACCCATGTGCTGTGCGTGGGCTGGCAGCGCAGCACACGTTCCCTACGACTCTTACGATACTACCCGTTGCATTTTGAAGCGTTGGTACCGGAATGGACATATAAGGAGGTCCTCTGACTACTGTACTTTGTGGCGCCTGAGTGGTAAGGGCAGCATACGGAAGCATAAGGTATACATTTGCATGCATGCATAATTGCATCGCACCGGCGTTAGCCTGACGGAATGACGATTAGAGAGGTATAGGGCAGAGGTTCAGGAATTAGAGCATGCACGATCCTATTATGCTATAGCGAATGCTTCCAGAAAAGCTAACTGATCAATGGCTAATGATAGACAAACGATATTTCGAGGTACCACGCTCAAGGATGGCGATGTGTACGCCTGGCATTAACAGTGAAGCCTTCTACTCTAGAGATTATGTCACTGTCCTCGTCGCTAGAGACTAGGTCCTCGCAAAATGCCAGCAATGTCTCTACGAAGCTTGAGAGGTCACAGCCCGTAAGCATGACGTAGACCAGACTCCAGTGAGTGACTATTCAGTTGTACGTCAGAGTGCATGGCTTGTGTGGTGTACCCGTTCCTGTACAATATGCCAATGCAGACAAATAGATCAACTGTGGGGTCCTGAACTAAAAATCTTCTGGTAGTATTCCAGCAGCCGCTGACTGCAATCTCCAATAGGATCCCATGCTAACTAGAGGCGCATTGTTTGGCTAGATCCCCGCTCCACCCATTATTTCAACTTCTGACGACTTGGTTTGGTATCTTTGTTCAATGAACAGATGAGCGAGTTGCGCGTCTGTGTCCACGAACTCTTTTCAGCGGAAGCCATACAGCTCAGGCGGACCCGCGCCAACCTCTCCAACTCTAAGGTAACCATTTGGTCGGTCAAAGACTGGCCCATAGAGAGTGTGCGGTTCTTGTTCGCGCGACGACTCTTGCTGTAATGATCGAGAGCGGCTCGGCGGTAAGTCAACATCGGCTGATATAGGGTGAGGTATATCAGAAACGACTAAGTCGTCTCTGCTGGCACCAGCCACAGCGTCCTTGGAATTTGGGTGCTGGCGATCAGAGTCGGGTTCGTGCTCGACCAGCATGTGGATTTCGTTGTACATGTGAGTCCTGCCCTGTAGACGAGCCTCATACCGCAAAATTCTGGTCGCTATCTTGTGCCGCAACAGTGCGGTACCAATGCCGTCTTGGCTGAACAGCTTCTCCTGAAACTGTTTATATGCCTTGATCGCTTCTACCACTTTGGTGCGATCCTCCTCCTCTAGTGCAACTTTTCCAGCCATTCCTTTGACGGGCTTGCATCGTTTCGTATGTATAGTCCAGTCCTGGATGCTATCAGCAGTTTCGACAACGGTAACGGGTGCCGGAACGCTAATAGGCACGCGGCGGAACCGGAGCTTGATCCTGTGATATTGAATCATGGCTAGCAGTGGGCGTCTGCTTATTGTGCCGTCTAGCTCAAAGCTTACTCTGATGTTATTGACCCAGGCAGGTCGTCGACGAGGTCGAGTCGCAAGGGGCGTCAAGGGTCCAATGTTTTCACTGACCGAATGACTGGGAGTGTTGAGCGCGCCTGAAGCATTTTTCGAGGGCCGGTCATCCTGTACATTGATGCCCTTCCTCTCCAGAGACTCCCTCAGCTGTTCCATTCGCTGCTCGAGATTCTTCTGATGCAATCGAGCATTAGTCCTGAACGTAATCAACTGCCTCACGCGGTCGGACCCAAAACAAGAACCAGAACAAACATCGAGTACAATCCACAGGACCTCGGTCACGCCTTCTATGGTTCTCGCCAAAGCCATCTCTTCGGCCTTGTCAAGCTCCTTCAGCTCAGAACCCTCGCTTTCCAGGAACCGGCATTCCGTGGGACAATATTCCGAGTCCCGAAAGGCAGTCATCAACATATTGACCCGGTTGGCGGTAACGATAAACGGCTGGAATAGGTTTCCCCAGTTCTCATGCATCCAAAAGTCGCCTTGGCACGAAGTACGCAGTTTGCACAAGGATCGTCGTGCATCTGCCCAGTCTGCCAGGGTCTCCACGAGGTTTTCTCGCTTGGGAGACACAACGTCGGCAAGTAACTGGCCAAGGAGCTCATCTCTGAAAGTCACCCGCCTCTTCAGAGGAGCGAGACCCTCGTGGCTTGGGGTAGAAGGCGACTCTGGCGAGGCGAGAAGCGGTATCTCTGATGCGTCTGGATTGGAGTCCTGTGCGTGTCGTGCTGCTGAATCGGAAAGAGTGTTAGCCGAGGACACGGCCTTGCCACTCTTGACAATAACAATCCTGGGTTTCAAGTGGTGGCCCGGTATGTATCTGGCAACACCCGTGTCGCATGACAGAGTCAGAGGTCGCTTCTCTGTTCTAATAGCACTCTCCGCGTTGTATGTGGAAGAAGGTGCGTGCTGCAGCGACAGTTCTGACTTGGTAGGTCCTGCATCGAGGTCTCTTGACAAGATCTTCTCATCGAGAGCTAGCAGAGTCTTTGATTCGAGCGCTTCACCATCTCTCCGCAATGGCGGACGAGGCCTTCGTGCTGTGGCGTCTCGTCTCTCCATACTCCCGCCAGCCCCAGTAGCCTTGGCGGCAGATTCCAAGTCCGCACCATCTTCTTCTGTTTCCTCAGAGTTTCCATTTGCCAGATTCCCCTCTTCGTCTCTCTCCTCTTCAATCTGACCTGTTGATGGTAGCCACCTGGTTCCTCTCGTTGGCACAGAGTTATGCAACGGTGGTCCTGACTCGAAATTGGCCTCGAGACCATTTCTGCGCAGAGAAAGAAGACGCCTGCGTGCACAGAGAGTACGCAGGCGTTCGATATCAGGCCATCCTGTCATTCTCTTTGAATGTTAAGAAGACAGATCAATTGCCCCTTTAAACGTTGCACGATGCAGAAGAGTAAATTTAGATGCATTCGGCCTAGGGATATAGAAATACGCCAAGGGCACATTTTGGAAAAGATTGCGAACATTTATTCTGCGCAGAGAAGGTTATTCATTTGGGCCCGCTGCACTGTCGAGGTGTGAGAAAGTTCCCAATGACTTAGACCTGAGGGAATATCGATGAGCAGACTGCGGTTGCAATGGATAACGATGTCACATAAATAACACTTATCTGCAGCCCTACACTTCATGCAGTCCTCGCAAACAGAATCTTATTGCATACGCATAATCTGAGTGTACGAGTGATATCTTGTCAAAAGAGCCGTGAGGCAACTGTGAAAACGAGCGATTCCACGTCATGTAAGTAATATTTATATAGCACCGGCTATGCTTGCTGGCCGTAGGGGGTTTCCCGCTTAATAACCCGACTTGTTCTTTATGGCATGGGATATTACAGAAAGAACAGGGGCAGTAAAAATTAATGAGATACATTAATAGGAGCATATTTCAGGTTTAGGGAGAGGGGGGTGGGGAAGGGAAGGAAGGAAGGAAATGTTGTAAAATTCAAAGGGGTATTTTCTTATCAGACATAATGATCTGCAAAAGAAAGGCACGTTGACAGACAAAAAAAAAAAAAAAAAAAAAAGTCTAAGAAACCCAAAAAGGAGTTTGGATGACCTAGCACCTCTCGGTTTCGATCCGAGGACCTCCGGGTTATGAGCCCGGCGCCTATTGAGAGTTAGTATTAAGAACATGCGGAACTCTGATTTTGAATCTACTCACGCTTCCGCTGCGCCAAGGTGCTTTTTGTATAGGCTGTTGAAAATTTTGCTCTAAACAAATACTAACACTTGTCAATATTTGCCCCTTTCTACCGGTGTTTCGCCGACTGTTGTGGAGTAATTCGGTATGTGGGTTTGCGGAACCAACAAATTGGCATAGAGCAGCTCATTGTTCCTGCTGTGGAAGGGGATCATCAGGCAACTTCTTTTGTAGTAAAGGGCTATACTTGATAGAAACAGGCGTTGACTTGCTCGGCCTGGATCTACTGGTAGTTCCTACTATGTATAGGTATTCATTCTAGCATGGCGTATAGTGAAGCACAGTCCACTTGTTATTAAGACCCCACAAGGGATGGATATAGTAGTGAGCTAATCAGAATATCAAATATGAAGAAGATTGGTGATTAAATCTGCCCTCGACATTAAACTGATCTGGACCTCGACTTGGTCCTGGAAGGCAAAGGACCCTTCTTCCACGTACCTCAGCGTTGAAGTGGGGGACCATTTAGTGTGCTCTGGAATCTGGGGTATCGGCGATGACTCTACAGCCGCGATAGTGTACCAATGCCGAAGTTGCTCAACTCAACAGTCTTGTCCGGAACCCCAGTGTCACACGTCACTACAGCACAGCAATCGCATTCCTCGAAGCCCTTCTAACCGATCTAATCAGGAAAGAAAGGACCAGTATTTCGGCACAGTCGCTCCAGCATCACAACATTACAATGAAGACCGACAATTACAAGAACCTCTGCCTCGAGCAGGCTTTGCTTTCGCCGCTCAAGTATCGCCATGGATGCATCGTTGTCAAGGGTGGTAAGATCATTGGCCGAGGCTTCAATGACTACCGCCCCGGCTACGATGGCGGCGCCCTCAAGACGGGCCAGCTTCCGACCGCCTCGTTCCCCCGAGTTTTCATCCATGCTGCCGGCAATTTGAAATCACAGCCCCAGTCGGCGAACTTCATGGCCTTTGAGAGGGTCTCGGGCATGAGAGGCGGCCGGCTGGCAAACACACCACTCACCATGCACTCCGAGATGATGGCTATCAACAGCGCCGTCGCGTCGAGCAGCACGCTGGCCGCCAAGACCGTGTCCTGCATCAAACCGTGCTCCAAAGTACTGGGCGACTCGAAACGCAAACGCTTGTCGCGGCGCGATGCCGTCGCCGCCTACGTCGAGAGAGTCTGCCGCCAGGAGCTCGAGCAGGGTGTTCAACAAGGCACCGCTTCTCTTCAAGGACAACAATGGCGTTTTGAAGCCGCTGCACATCAACGAGACATTGCAGAAAGACAGTCCCAACAAGAAGAGGAAAGAGAAGAAGAATAAGTTGCACCAGAAAGAGAATCAGAGGCACGGTCAGAAGAAGACCAACCGAAACAGATGCCCGCCTGGAATCCAGGTCCAGAAGCAGCAGTATGAGCATCATGATACCGATTTAGAAGGCGGTCAGAACCGACCGATCTTTGAGCAGCCGGTAGTAGATACGCCACAGAAGGATACCAAGCGCAGCAGCTCCTGCAACGAGGTGAGCATAGCTTTGCGTGTAACAGTGTCCATCTCTAACATCAAACAGTCACCTATTTCATTCCAGAGTCCTAATCTACCAAAGGGTCGCGCTGGCACGGTTGGCAGAAGTCTACAGAGCCGTCGAAAGCACCCAAAATTGGTTGGCGCCGACCTTTACGTGATACGCCTATCTAACTGCGTATCATCCGAGGTGCAGCACTTGGGCGCAGAACCAATCTCCTGCAAAGGTGAGTGTGAATCAAGTGGTGATCCAGCAACGGCGGACGAACTATCTCGTGCTTTCCCCCCTTGCACTACTTTTAGCGGCTCTTTACACGATGAGCTTGTGTGCAAGACGAGGCAGCCGCAATTACTTGGCCCTGCACCGTCTGGAAAGTCCTTCAATGGAAAACCAGCGGAATCGCGCCCTTGTTACCGCTGTGTAGCTTACATGGACTCCGTGGGCATCAAGCGTGTCTTTTGGACAAATAGCAATGGTGAGTGGGAAAACGCCAAGGTGAGGGACTTGGTGGATTTGCTTGATCGCCCGGTGGACCCGGACGGTAATGGCTCGATCGGTCTCTTCGTTACAAAGCATGAGGTACTGAAGCTACGTCGGGTTTTGGGAGAAAGCTCTTGAATACCTGGCATTATACAGGATGACGTATTCTTGCTAGAGTTTCACCCTAGCCTCGTATGCCGGGATATAGGTTACTTAGAAATAGTCACAACCTTGTTATTGGGGGAAAGATCTCGTTTCCATACTGAAATCGAGACAATGCATTGTTCCTTCTTGGCCCGGTATCAAGAGTCCTGCATCTATTTGAAAGTTACATGCATTGCTGCTAGTGCATGTGGAGGAATGTCTCTGTACGGACCCAACTTCGCCTTGATGATGAGGTTGTCGAGGGTGGCCTTTTGATAACCTTTCAACCCCCATATATCATCGCCCACGAATTTTATATACTGAACAGTTCCCAAGACTTTACGTTCATAATACTCTAGCGCTAGAGGGACGCCCTGTCGGACGCGAGACTCTATCTCCTCCTCGACTTTCTCTAGGCTGTCCTCAAGACTTGACGTGGCTTGCCATGCTTCTTTTGAGCGCTCTCCGACTTCCTCGCCGGTGACGCGAAGCTCAGAGAGACCAATGTGCCAAGTCAGGAGCTGTCAAACGGGTGTACTAGTGAGGATCGAGGCGTACGCTGCAGCAACATAATTCCTGGTACTAAAGATTGACAGTCAGCTCTGCGTTTATCTGAAGGTGGATTCGAATGTTAGTCCTATCCAAAAATGTAGCTTCTGGTGCGCACTGTCGCCCGAGTATACGGTCCTGTTTCCGGGAATATCAACGCCCAAGATCTGAAGCAGGATCCAAGCGTCAGTCCTCTCTATCCAGCTTCAACTGTGATTTTTGCGCAGAGTTACCTACGGTGCATTCAAACCAGACTCAGCGAAGACACCAGGCAGAATGACTGTCACTGGTATGCCGGCGGCCTGAGCGGCCTTTTCGACTTCGTCCTTGCTCTTATTGACATCAACACGCAGCCCTTGCTCGTCGGCACAAATAGTTCCACTCCAGTCTCAGGGATCGCCTCGACGAAGAGTGAGTCTCACGGTCAGTTCACTATAGGATAGAGTCCCAACGCTTGCTATACATAGATGTTCTCGGATGCTAATTCTCGGCTTGTGGTATTCGCAAAAAAAGAAAACTCTCACAGAATCAAGTGTAGCGACACAGGCAAGGGCAAAAAGATGTTTCACTGCACTAGCCGCGAATCGAACGCGGGGCCCATCGATGGCAACGATGGATTTTACCACTAAACCACTAGTGCTAATTCAGACTCATCAAGTGTGTGAGCTGATGTTGGAGAATTGTGGTAGTAATGAGGTATATGTCAGGTATATTTGATAGACAGCCCTAATCGATAAGGAGTGCTCCACTCGAGTGCTAGTCACTGGGCCGTCAGCGACGGCACTAGGCTTTAATAGGGGGACCGCGCTGGTAGGATTATTACAAGCTCTGATTGGTGAATAGTCACGTGAGATATAGGTGTCGAGAAAGGGCTGTCTGCAAATTTGTGAGAAGTCCAATGTTCTCCTTGGCCCTGTTATAAAAACCTAACCGGTCCCACCCACTTTTGCAACGCACCCCCATTTGCAACGCTAATTTTCGACGCGTCAACAAACACCTCTATTAATAACTTAAGCCATTTCTCAGCCAAAATATAAGTAATTAAGCTGATTTTTGAAATATAACTAAATTCGATTATTACGATTTAAATGAGGCAATTTGTTTGACCTAAAACGGCGAAATATTTAATCGCGTAACCCGCGGGTTTGGCGTATAGCCTTTTACGGTATTACGACGAAAACGAAAAACGCGACTACACTCCTACGCCCACGAAACGGACCAAACTTTATTAAACTTATAAAAACAGGAACTAAAGGAATATATATTATATAAAGAGCTTTACGGGCGCGCTCTAATAAAAGCCTTTGTTTAGGGGGTAATTAGAAAAATTATTACTAATTTAGCGTTAGTAAGCAAAGCGATTTATATCGGGAAAAATTAAATAAAAAAGTTCCTCCGCCGCCACGATCACTTTAAAACCAAAATTAAACGCGTTATTAACGCTAAAAAGATCGATAAAATAAATTAAAACTTAATTAAAGCTCTTTTCGTATTAATATAAAAGGTATAAATATAATATAATATATAACCTAAAAATATATACAATTAGGATAAAATTAAAATCTAAAAAGGAGAGGGAAAGGATAATACGGTCGTAAATACGTTTAAATTATATCGAGCTCGAATCGCAAAAACGGGAGTTTCGGGTTAGATAATTATTTATTATTATATTAACGCTTTTAAACGCTATAATACTATTATATACGTATTTAAAGGCACTACGCTCTAAACTTAATAATTTTTTAAAAATCTAAAGGAGGCTAAATATATTATAACTTTTAAAAGTTAAAACAATTTAATAATTACGGTATTATAGCTAAAAATAATATTCGATCCTAAAACTAAACCTAAAAAGACCAGCCGGAAGCTACGCTTATAAAGATATTAATCTTTAATAATCACGTAACTTATATTTCGCCCCGGTTTATATTTACGGCTTTACGTATAAGGATTACGTTAATATTCCTTTTTTTTTATATTAATAAAACTTTACAACTATTTAATAAAATATATTTCTTATTATTAAAAGCGAGGTATTACTAGGCCCTAAGTAAATGGCGTAGGATAATTATAATTAGTTTTATTTAAAAGTAGCGAATACTTAAAACTTATCAAAAAATAATAAAAAAGGCCTTTACGAAGGAGACTATCCAGGCGGCTTAAAAACAAACAGGTTTATACTTATTTAATAAATCCGTAATATTAAAAAATCCTAAACTCTTTCCTCCTCCCCCGATATTACGCCTAATAATACTATAAATTAACTCCGATAACTTTAAAAACGTACTATACACTCCTTAAAACTTTTATAATCTTCGTTAACAAATACGGGACGTTTCCCTCCACAAACGCGGGTTAAATCGCGAAATAAAGGAATTACTAAGAAAATATAAAAAAACTATTAATACTTTAACTAACAAACTCGTAATCTAACGCTAACACGCCCACCTCCTAAAAACTAAATTAAATAAATATAAGCCTAATAAACGCTAAACTATTAAAAAAAATCCTAATAAAATCTTTACCAACTTACCAGCCATTAAACTAGCTTAAAATAAACTTAATAAAAAGATAAAAGAGATGCCGCGTAAAGACCAATTTCCTATTAACAATTTCATCAAATTAACACCTTCTACACGAAAAAAAACACGTAAAAAACCATAAAATAATTTATTTCAATTAATTTAAGCTTATTTTAATACCTATCGATTAATTTAATCTATTACGTTATTATTAAAAATATCGCGAACTAGCGTTACAAATAGGGGTGCGTTGCAAAAGTGGGTGGGACCGGTTAGTTCAGTTTCTAAGGGGATAGACGTTGATACTCCGGTCACTGTGCGAAATAGGTAGGTGTTCCTTTAAGCCTTGAGTTTTTACAGACGGTTGTGCGAATGATGGGTTCGACTGTCCAAAATAAGAGCTTGCTTGGATGTTATATAATCAGTCCTATGTTGGTGCTGGGACTGTGGGTAGTTATGTTGAATAATTCCTTGAGAATAATCTAGACTGTAGGTGTCACAATCAGGATAATGGTTGCAGTGGTGGCCGATGATTGGTTTTGAAACTTCGAATCTCAAAAGTGCATGCAGCCGCTCCCTGAGGCCGGAGAGAAATACTAACTACAGATACGCCGCGCTAACTCCAACTGAGACACCGACCCTATATCCCCTATGAAATTGGAAAAGTTGTGTTCATGAGGTTGAAACCCGACCAGTTATGTACGGCTTTTCTTTGGCAATAAGTAGACATAAAACTAGATGATAACATAGCTCGGAGTGGATGCTGTTCTTCTAAGCTACCACAACATAGTCACGGTAACTCCCCCTTTCTGGATCATAATCTATGCTCATGCTTGAGAAGAAAGAAATAGGCTCTGGTAGGGCCAGTCGCCGTTGGTATGTGAGAGAAATTGGCTGGCGGATGTCATTCATTTCAAATACTAGTAGCACTCGTTGCAGATCAACGATGTATTCATGGCATACATGTAGGGACCACATGATAGTTCTACTATATACCAGTGGCATGGACCATTTGTTATTTGACGTACCATTCCCATCGTTTGCCCCTTTTCCACCTATCAACATGACGCAATCTATGGCAACCTAAGGTTCAGATCCGTCGTGTCGTACGCCGAAGCCATCCCGTTCCCCCGCAAGAAAATAAGACATTTGGTGGCAGAATGTCTATAAGCGCGTCTCAGGCTTAAAATGACGCGCGTAGAATACGGATTTCCGCAGGCTAGATGGATGGCATGCTTGTAAATGGCAATACAAAACTGGCCAGGCCAACAACACCTGACGAGCTGTAGATCATCCAGACGGCCGTGGCAGCACTATTAAAACAAATGGTGATAGAAATGGCGACGCAAATGCAAAGTGTATTAAATTTACCAATGATAGCAACACCAATATATACGTGTACAGACTCATCAGGCAAAAAGCTTGTTGCTTCTTGCCCACATTTCTGTAGTCCTTCCACTATCGGTGCTCCCAAACCCAATGCTCTACTACATTGTACCAGTATGCGACGAACCTCTTTATTGGACAAATTGTATCAAGAAACCACGCATCCAGGCTTTCTATGATAACCCAAGCCAGTGCCAGAAACTCAAGCAATAAGAACGCCGTCGGAAACGTGATGCTACCTCGGAAGCCAAAAACTCGAGGTGTGACCGTGTTTCATGATGAATCCCGTTTGGGGAGCCTGGAGAGAGCATTTACAGAGAGGCTAAAACATTTCGTGAGATGCGCTAGTCGTGCCGCGTCAAAAAATCGAGCCGGTGGGCCAGTCCTTTTGTCTTATTTATGGACTTGCCCACCCACCGGCAACGTCTACCCATTCAGCCAGGCAAGAACCTTCCTTGCCCTCGACATCGACAATGTCGGTATCACAGCGGCAGCGGCAACCGACGCCATTCTCTTTCTCGGGGTCCCACTGCTCCCAGTATTCATCTTCCTCTTGACGTTTCTTGGGATCGAGGGTGGTCTTTTCAAGGAAGGGATCGCGAGGAAGCTGGCGGGCCGGGGCATTCGCGGGACAGTGCTGAATAGTGGTGTGTCGGTAACCAAAGTCACGGAAGTAGTGGATGTCCTTGGTTCCAAGAAGAGCACCGGCAGCCAGAGAGTGGATAGGAGCATCACCCCACTAGCTTGAAGTTAGTATAGTGACACCACGACATGAGAGTCCAGTTTCAACTTACACGTTCCATCCAGAAACCACCACTGCGGTCCATCATCTCGAAAAAGTCATTGTACTCCTTGCTGCGGAACCAACTTAGTTTCGCAATCTCGAAATTGGACCAGAAATGACACATGTTGTATTTCTCGCCCTCCATGCTGTCAGGGTCGATGTCGGGGAGGCTATTGGCACCGGGGTCGCTGCGCAGGATTTCCTCGGGCAACGGCGGCTTGTAGTTGGGATCATCTTCAGGCTTGGACTCCTTGGGCTTTTCTAGCGGCTCGACAAACATCTCCCAAAGTCCCTGGGAGGTGATGTTGTTGAGACGCTTGTACGCAGATGCATATCGGAAAATGTTTGGCACGGTCTCCTTGAGCTCTTTGACGGCAATGGTGAAGCCATAGGTCTTGTTGCTCTCAATCATCTTGAGGAAAGGATCATAAGTGATGTCGCAGAAGTACTTGATCTCTGGCTCCAAGCGCCAGTACCATTCGTATTTGGCCAGAAGAGGGTGCTTGTAGAAGAATCCGGAGTAGAACCGGCACATAGAGTGATACGACTCAAGACCACCATACATGACGGCAGCATCTCCTTGCTTTGCGATGCCCTCCTTGGCGATCTTGGGGTCGATCCATTCAGGATATCCCCACATCTCAGGGCCAACTCTGCCAAACTCGACTTCGCCAGAAGTGTAGTTCTTGATGACATCCTTGAATGTCTGGTTGAAGTCGCCGTCGTTCAGAAAGACGTAAGGATAGTGGTACCAGCGGTTGAAGTGTCGCTCGATCGATTTGACGGACTGGATCACGCCATCCAACTCCTTGTTTCGGGCAAGTACCACGAAGACACCATTGGCTCGCGGCTTGCTCGTATCGGGCTCGAGGCATCCGGTAACGAACACCTTGTCGTGCTCTTCGCTGATTTTTCTAAAAGTGCGAATGTCAGTGGTCGGACAAGCGAGTGGCACAGCGAAAAGGGTCCAAGACATACCTAATAGCTGGAGGTGCGCCAGCAGGCATAAGTATCCTGCCGGGCGAGCTTGGGTGTCTGACAAACAGCACCAGGATAAGTATAAGGACAATGCATGGGAAGAGGACGACCACTCCCAGTGGCACTGATATGCTCGAGTTGCCTTTTAACCTGAGTGGCCTCTTGAAGAAGGCTAGGCGCGACGCAAGTCCTTTAGACTTGGGTTTGCCTTTCTCATCGCTGGTGGGCAGCTGAGTTGCTACGGTTGGCACGCGCTTGTAGGCGCGCCGAAATAAATCCATGGTCATGAATCTCTGCAGCCAGTGGCTGTGGTCAATCCAGGGAGAGGGCGAGCTTGCCTTCAGTCGTAATGGGTATGGTGAACCAGCGGTATTATGTTGTAGATGCTGCGGTGCTGCTTATCTCATAGCCCTGAGAGGTTGACTCCGATAGAGAGTATCCTTGGATCGAAAAGGGGCGCTGCCTCTGGGTGCAGAGGCGATGGATTGCGAAATGGATACTAGAATTCTCCCAAAGTCGAAATCTAGAACTGATGTGCCCCTATTTCTCTTCCTTAATACGACAGGGATAGTGAATAACGCCGTTGCCCACTCTATCTGTATATTGAATACTGCCAAGTGGTACAAGATAGAATCGAGTAACGAGCGTCAAGGGCGATGGAGTCCCTTGGAGGCGCAGGCGATGCGAGAAAAAAAGTTCGGCGCAACACCAGCAGTTGTGGGTAGGGAGGCTGTGGTAAAACCTGCTCGAGTCGGTCGGCGGTCGCTGCAGTGAAAAGAGCCGGAGCCGTTGGAGGGCTGACGGGGGCGCAGATACGCGTCAGAAACTTGGCATCTGTTTCAACGGGATCCTGGCCAATTGGACCGGCGCACTCGTTGCGATGGCACCGACCAAGCGAATTGATGATGCTGGAGAAGTAGTCGCCTTGAGCCAGCGACAAGCAATGCAGGAGGAAGAACGCTGGGAGTTGCCAGCCAAGCTCAGAGAGAACGAATGGTGGCAGGAAAAATACGAGACGGCCAGAGCAGGGAGGACAAGATTTGGCCTGAGCAGCTTGCAGGCTACAACGAGCACAGCGAGATTACCAAGGCCTGTCAGCGGCTTGCCATTGGACCCCTTCCCCTAAAGCTGTGCGGAAAAGGAGTCGTGGCTAGCTTCGTGGCGCCGCATCAACGTTCCACCGTCCCCCTTTGCAAGGCCCATAATTATTCTTTCCATTGAGTCCGAATTTAGAACCCACGCCCCGCGATAGCGACCAAGTCCAGAAGCATTGGCGGCCTGACAGAACCACCCTTTCCTGAAATTCAAAGTTTAAGGTGTCGTTGATAACAGTATATTGATTGAGATGAAAACAATTATGCTGTTGAATTGAAGGATACAATAATGCACCATTCATTCCTCTCATCCTGTCTAGCTCATACTCCGTGTCGCTCGGAAGCGAGCCATGATATCATACAGAGCGGCTCGTATCGTTCCCTTCCAAAATCTGCTATGATCACTGTTGTGCATGACCAGGGGCACGGAAACCACCACGCAGACCTGGATTGCCGCAGCTAATATCAACTACCGCCGCCTAATTGCAATTACTATTTGATAGTCTATAGACTGCAAAGATTTTGTCAGGTGCCCTGTTCACGCATTAGCGCGTATTGATCGAAGCAATGATCGAATCAATGACAACCTCTAGTCCCTGTGAACGGGTCTGTAAATGAGTATCCACGGTGCACCATTGACTGTTTTCCAGTGCTCTCCATTGACCACACCTGGATGTCCCGAGACTTAGATTTCTTTTAGGTTTCTCCTCTCAGAGCACCATAATGATTCATTGTTCGATTGAGAGACTTGATGGTGTAAACCGGGAAAGAAATGTGTATAGGTGATACATGGCATGGCATCGATGGATGTTAGAGTGGCATCCGGACAAAGGCTGTGTATCAAACAGGGGGGGCATGTGTGTTGTCAAAGCAAGCCTTGCGGGAGGCAAACAGTCGCCCAAGGCTCGGCGCACTTTATATATAATGCTGACAAAATCAAATGATCGCATACTTATAATGAGGATAGAAACCTCGAGATTCTTGTCTTGTTATCGCAGCATCTGTAGTGCGGGTTGCTGTCTGTCAGACTGGGGTGGCTTCGAGTGCTGCGATGAGACGATATAGTCTGCGATAATATATACTTGTAGCTTTAACATACTTCGTTTGTCTTAGTAGCACTTTTATATCTAAATTTTTTAATCAAAGTATAATATATAGTAATCTAGTGTTTGTCAAGATATATATTTCAATCAGAATTTTTTTCTATTGAATCTAACTACAGAAGTTTTATCATGGAAAAATTCAACGTGTTTACTTTAGGAGAACTAGTCGTGGAATAGATGATAGAGCTGGCTCTGGCCATTTATGGAAGCACATTCGTACACGGTGAATGAGATATCTTCTGATATTAATCCAGGTGGCATTCTATGGGCTTTGATCCGTTTAATAAATCTTTTTCTCAATTGCAGCTCATGCAATCAACATGATGCACTTCCTATCTAATTCGTTTGCACGCCGTAGACGACAGGTATTGGCCTGAATACACTGAACTCGGCTCCGGTAGTGACCAATGTGCCCGGGATCTGGGGATGCCAGTGTACTTCTTTTGCGTGTTCCACAATGTGCTCGAACAATAACTGAGGCGGCATATCTTGCACACCTGCTGTGTCCTTACTCTCCTCGTCATCCAGCTCAACTGACAGATCCCAAAGAGTGACCTTGTTGTCGCCTGCTGCCACTGCGACCATACTGTCATCAGTTGGGTGCCACTCTATACTGGTGATCTGCTCTTTGTGATAGTTGAAGCTAGCAATGGGCGACGGCCGATCATTGCCAGCCTTCCACTGCCGCAAGTCCCATACACCCCAGGCACCGTTATCGTCCCCGGTTGCCAAAAGGTGAGTGGTCAAAGGCGACCAGGACATAACGTTGACGTCAGTGTTGCTCACTGTAACTGAAATGGCGGGCTTCCTGCTCTTGCTGCGTACGTCCCATACCCGTACGGTGCCGTCGCTAGATGCAGATGCAAAGACAGAAGCTTCCTGTGGACTCCATTGGATCTCCTCCACGCTGCTGGTGTGGCCCTGGAAGGCGCGTGTATCAGTCACCCAACCGCCGCCATCGGTGCGCGTCGTGACATATATAAGTCCGTCATTGTCACCGGTCAACAGCTTACCGCCCGGTACGAGTGGCGACCAATCGAGAGCATATCCTTCGGACTTGTGCGCGCGAATGGTGGAAAGGGGCTTGTTTTGTTGGGGAGTAATGACTGTGCCAGGGCTGTCGAATGATTCGAGGTGCGGAGTGATATCATGGATAAGAACCTGTGCCGACTCGGTCATAGTAGCCGTGAAAGTCTTCGGCGATGAGGAATCGGACGATGGTATCTGATGAGCACGTATCCGGTTCGTCGTCGATGGCAAGGGTATTGACTTGGACTCGAGGATTGGGTCCGCGTCCTCTGCGTCATCGTCCGAGTCCGAGTCGTCTTCTTCTACCCTCTGTGTCCGGCTCAATCCACTGAATTTCATGACCATCAACTGGTTCTCCTTTTCGCGGCCGGTCTCGGCTTGGGTGCCAGCAACAGTATACATAGTCGCGGGATAAATCCTCTCTCGCTTGTCACCAAGACCGTCGCGCACGATGTCGAAGGAAAGACATGGCCACGGGGTACTAAGGCTGTGCAGCATCTCATATGTTCCGAGGTCGGGCGCAAGATGTTGGCCGGCTTCTAGTGTGTTTCGGCCGACGATGAATGTGCCATTATCGACGTCCATTGTGCCAGCTAGTTATGCAGTCAGTATGCAGCACATTCTCTTGATACTGCCTCCTGCTTGGCTACTGACCTGCGCGTTCTTCTGCCTCCCTCTCTGCGTCAGGTCTGCCGTCAACGCCTGCCTCCAAGATCTCGTCCTCGCTCTCGAACTCGTCCTCGAATTCGTCCTCAAACTCGCCCATGTCCTTGTCGTCCACATCCATGGGCTCCGGGCGATCGCCGCCCTTCATGGGGACGTCGCCATTGTCGTCGGCTGCGGTTCGTTTCGACATGGTTCCGAGTGTTTTGTGGATTGCGGCGGTTGGAAAAAGGTGAGTTGTCGCAACTGCGAACTCTCGAGACCAGTACACGAATGGAGGGGCAGTTCAAAATTATTTTTATTTTTCTACCCAAGGCAGACCAAGGTACCGAGCCCCGCGGTGGGGCAAAGCGAGATGGACTATGCCTCTACAGGTTGGCGGTGAAGGTGCTTAGCCCATGCTGTCCCCTGCATAAGCGGGCGTTTGGACACAAGTATCCTCTACACCGGTATCGTGGAGTCGGGCCTGGTCGCCTTTTGAAGTAGCATCACAATGGTCATGTCCCCTACGCGTTGAATCAGATGACGTTGCAACTTCCGTTGGTTAAGTCTAGCTTATTGTCTAGATTGATCTGCTAGGCTGGTTCTCTGCGTCCAGAGGTTGATCGTGCAACAGAGTGTGCTCGAGTCATCTATCAAGCTGCGAAACACCACCACGTAGGGATGGCTGATGTTGCTTGAACAAAGTAACGGCGAATGCTTGTTGAAACTTTTGCGGATGCACATGAAATGCTGCATTGTAGTGTGGCACGGGCCGGTTGATGTCTCGGTTGCACCCATGTGACGCGATCAGCCCACCAACAGGACTTCGGGTATAAGTGATTCGCTTGGACAGCATAGGTGGGAATTCTAACCTACCTACCTAGGTACCCTTCCATTCTCCGCTTCTGAGCAGTGCGTTGGCGACATTTATTAGATCATATTTCACGAGGGAATCATCGACCTCAATTGTGCTCAGTCCTCTCTTATTTGGCGAGTCTCGACGTCATCGACGCAACCTGTACCTTCAGACCTAAAGCAGAATCGCCATTTTTCTTTATGGTTGGTTTGTATCGCTTACCATACGCTCCCGTATTATCATGGCCCGCACCTTCCAGATAGGCTTGCTTATTGAAGCACTTCTCAATATATCTGGATCGATTCTTTTCATTCTATGCCCATACTGGTGTCTATCATTCGCGATTGACACCAACGATTATCCCGTACCAGCGAGCGCCGCAGTGCTATGGCAGATTTACGGGGGGTTAGTGTTGGCCTTGACCGTCCCGATTCTCACGGTTATACCCGAGTCGAGCAGGGCTGTCTTCGAGCAGCGGGACATTATTTTCAAGACACTCATTGCGGGTGAGCTGGCCTTGATTGGTGTTCTCGCGTGGAATGCCGGCAAAATGGAGGAAAGGAGCGGGTTTACACCGACATCACTGCTGACAAGCGCCGTCTTCCTGCTCCCAGCGCTGGCGTGGCATTCATATGCTGTATGGATCAGGCCAGATCTGATGCGTTCTGAAGACGATCATGGCAAGACAGCCCTGCAACGGAAGAAGAGGTTATAGGCGAAAAGCGCTGGGCCAATGAGTCTCTCGATCTTGACGTCACCCGAACTATCAACATCCGCTCAATCAAATCAAGTTGATATCTCTATCTCGGCGCGCGTCAACTAAGATTGCCCGGGAATCATCACTAATCGTCTGGTTTGATTTCAAATGATCGTAACGGGAGGTGGTTTGCTGTCTTTCGATTAACCAAAGTGAATCGAGGCACCTTGAGATCCGCATGATGTTCGCCAACTCTTGTGCCTATTGGGAGGGAGGAAGGATGGAAATCAATCTTCATTGCATTAAATGGCTCTACCAGACCGTGGTGGCAATCCCGAATGGGTGGTAGAGGGGGGCACATGTCAGTTTACTGTTACTGACAAGTGATGTTTAGCTGCCACTCCATTGTACTGTAATGCCGAAAGCGACATTATTTTGTTCCGTAACAGCAGAAGGAAGAGCGCCGCCGTATGACGAGTACGGTCCAAATATGTTAGGCGCCAGGGGCGAGGCTAGAGTTTGTTTTTGTCAGCGGGTGGCATATGAACTGACCGCTACTTCAGAGCACCATGTTCACGTTTGTAATCAAATCACACAGCTTCATTGTCGCGTATTGGCTGGTCAACCCAAATCAAGATTCTATATCCGCTCTGACCATATTTTCTCTAAACACAAGCAGCATAACATAACAGCTATATGCTGAGAACGAAACTGTGTTCGCCCGGAACTTCCTTCACTCCTCCAATTCGCTTCAACCTTTTGAAACCTGGTATCCCTACACACTGGTCGAAATGAACGCGATTAGGGGTATGAAAACTATGACGCGAAATAAGATCTGCAAGCGCGATCCACATTCCCAATGAAACCTTAGCAACTACCGAGCACGAGAGACCATTTATCCCCAATTCTCACAAGAGCAAAATGTGCCTAGGGATGACGAAAGATGTCGACCTGAGAACAAGCATTCAACGACCTTTGGAGTTGGGGAAAAGGTCGGGGAAGTGCTCCTTGGCATATTGTTCACAGGCCTTTGCAGGCTTGCCAACCTTTTGCCCAATCGTCTTCCACTTGTTGTTCTCGTACTCCTTAATGGCAGTAAGAAGAGCTTGGCTCTGTCATATTGTTAGCATTGACATCGCAGCGCGATCCACAGGGATGGCATACCTCGTCTTCAGCAAACTCGGCGTAGTGCATGTCCTGAAAAGCTGTCAGTCAAGAAGACTCAAGTTATTACCACATGGGAATATAATGTTTACCTTATACCAATGTTTCTTGACGCTTCCTTCCGTTCTAGTCGGAAAGGTCTTTGCAATCTCGGCCCAGCTGTTACCAGCATCCCGCATTTGCTTGAGTCGCAACTCCTCAGCTGGTGTCCAGGGCGTGTTGGTGCGACTTTTCTTGGCCGGTGGCGGTGCTGGAGTCGCGCTGGGTTCTTGTGCTGGGACTGGGGCAGCAGGAGGAACTGCTGCCGTCTGTGGTGGAGGTGCAACGACAGGCACTGGAGGTGGTGCAGGAGTAGTCGCTACTGGAGCTGCTGGGGGAGGAGCTGCCGCCGGAACAGGTGTCTGTTGAGCTGGGGGTGCTGGCACAGGCGCTGGCACGTGAGAATGCTGCTGTGGCTGCTGCTGTGGTGGTGGTTGCTGGTGAACTTGCTGTACCTGTACTGGATGCGCCTGTTGCTGCTGCTGTTGGTGTAATTGCTGATGATGTTGCTGAGGCGTGGGTTGCTGGTGGGTTGGGTGTGCCTGCGGCTGGTGCTGTTGCTGAACCTGCTGATGCTGAGCCTGTTGGTGCTGCTGCTGCTGTGCCTGTTGGTGTTGCTGTTGAACTTGCTGGTGTGTTCTCTTGCGGCCCCGTGGCGCCGGGGCCGGCGCAGTCGTTGGCGTGGGCTGCTGTTGTGGAGGAGCAGCAGCAGCAGCAGCGGCGGCGGCAGTGGCCTGGGGAATGCTCATCGGAGCCTGCACTGGAGTTGTGTGGTGCTGTTGGGGTTGTGGCTGGTGATGTTGCGGGTGCTGGGCATGTTGCGGATGCTGCGGGTGAGAGGCATGCTGAACATGGGGATGCTGCTGGTGCTGAGGATGGGCCTGGTGTTGCTGATGTTGCGGATGATGCTGCTGATGCTGAGCATGTGGTTGATGCTGGGCAGCTGGGTTAGGCTGTTGGGCATAACCAGTAAAGTCAGGACGACGCTGCATATCGTTCTGCTGGTAGCCATGAGAGGCACTGGATCAATTGACACCGTCAGTCATATCCCCAAAACGAATATTCTTGGTAGCGTAAGGTTATGGCGGCCCATGTCGAACATGTTGAACATGACGAGTGGCACGAGCTCATCCGGTCGATCGTGCTTCATAGAACAGCTCACGCCACCAAGCGGATGCCCTCGACAGCAAACAAGTGTGTCGGGGAGACGGCGACTACCACCACCTCAAGGGTCCTGCGGCTCTAGGCAGGACGAGCAAACTCCAGGTCTCGTCGCCTCACCACGGCATCGTTTCCTTGTTTGCACGACCGGGCCGGCGATAGCAACGCTCCGGACGGGGTTTGACATTCAGGAAGTAGTGTCCCTTGGCATTCCCGAGCACAAAGTATAC
Source organism: Seiridium unicorne (assembly GCA_039778275.1). Taxonomy (NCBI): domain Eukaryota; kingdom Fungi; phylum Ascomycota; class Sordariomycetes; order Amphisphaeriales; family Sporocadaceae; genus Seiridium; species Seiridium unicorne. The sequence continues at coordinate 268,730 of JARVKF010000057.1, read as the reverse complement.
TAAGTACAGGACTACTGCGGTGGTGGTGCATGTACCGGTATCGCGAGTAGACTGGGGTCTGCTCGGGAAGAATCGTGGGCACCGATCCAAGTGGAGATGAAAAGGTCGGGTAGAGGGGAATGGGTGGGCAAGAAAGCGCGACAAGTACGGAGGGAATTGGTACTTACTGCAAGTCATTTGCATGTTGGGGGGCCGAGGTATTGGAGTACATGTACTCCGGCACAGGGCCAACCTGCCACTGCTGCATTGTCTATACTAGTGTCAGTACGCGATGCTTCTGAGTTCAATGCCAACCACGGCTCGAGGATGTCGATTGCAAAGCACACATGGAATAAACTCGACGGACGTGAGAAGAAAAATGCGAGAAACAGTGATATGACTTGCTTGCTTCTTTTGGAGGAATGGAGTGGCGAGGGTAAAAGATGGCTGGCTAACCGGGGGGGCGAAATGGCACAGGTGAGAGTGGGAGAAGATGCGAGCAGGGAAAAAAAAAATATTCCCCTGGTAGACTACCAGCCATACAGTGAACGCAACGAACTACTAACACGCTGAAGTCCAGTAGATAGGGAGAGGGAGAGACGGGATGCGCATTTGGCGAGTATACATTTTAGAATTGACTTCCGCCGACTGCGAGTGGCAGCACTGCTGCACGTTGTTGACACACACACACACACACTGGTGTAGCTTGACATGATATGCGGCTTGGGGCTATCTTGGGAACATCAGTGTAGTGGGGGGTGTGTGCCTTGTGCTTCTAGAGGTCTAGGGTGATGCTGTTTATGAATAGAAAGGATAGCAACTTACGGTTATGTGAACAACTATTACGTTGATTCAAGCCAAATGCACAAACAGGTTGCCGTCACAAGAATGGGGGACACAATTGAGTGCTGGTCTTCGGAGTCGTGTCGCACGCACCGCACGCAGGGCACCCAAAAGTAGCTGCCGAATTGACGCGCTCTAGAAGGCGACGAGGCTGAGAAGGTGCTGCGAGAAGCGTCAGAATATGCGCGCGTTCATTGACCAGGGCTGGTCCGTGTGCGCGTGCAAGGTGAGAGTCACTCGATAAAGAGCAAAGTAGAGAGTACCGGACGGGTCTAGGGTAAGATGGATGCCGGAAGCGACGATAATGTGAGCATGTATTCCTCCAGGTTCGCAGGGAACGCGACGAAGGTACACCGAGAAGGAATTGGTGCTGATGTATTCCTTGCCCAGGTGGAGAGAGAGGGGAAGGAGGGGCGGGTGTTAAAACTGTGTTTCGCAAGACCAGCCGTGACCCCCGGCGCGGTAGGTAGGTAGCCAGCAGGTAGCTTGTGCTGCTCCTCACTAAATACAACGGGGAACGAAATTGAACGACGGGGGTGCGTCGCGGATGGATGCCTCGGAAGACGAGGCAGCAATGTGAATGGCGTGTGATGAAGAACACAGGAGAAGCGTGAAAGATTGCGGATGTGATAAAAAATGTGTTTGCCTTCAAGAGTGACGTGCGGCGACGCGAAATGATGGGAGGAAGGTCGTGGGTGGATTGCGATGATTGTGCATGATGGGGGTCGAGGCTGTGAAATCTCACATACCTGGGGCTGTAAGCCGTAAGCTATCTCTATTGTATGGAACTGCAGTATTTTTCGCCCGTCTGTCGGCGATCTGGTGGTGACCTGCTTGGCGGTTTATGTTTTGCCCGCAAGATGCAAGCACAAGGTGCAGGATGTAGATGTGGGCGGGAGTCAAGCTGCGAGCTAGCTAGCTAGCTACAAAACGAGCCGTGCCAGAACGGTGGCGATAGCGATAGCGAAATGACGCGCAAAGCTCACAGCGCCGAGTCCCAAGGGCCTCAATGCTTCCGCGCGTCTAATACAATGCGCCGCAAGCACACGCACGGCTTGTTAATTGCGCAGAGTGAAGGCGCCGGCGACGACAGTTCTGGTGGATCTCTGCAGTCGATGAATGGGCGAACCAAATGGGCTAGCACTCGGGACGTTGTCGATGGCCCTGGGATGTACTTGTGATGAAAGTATCTCGGGCTGGTCGAGTGTTTTGGCACTGGTTCAGGGAACGACCCTCACGCTTCTGTCGGGGGTGGGTTCAAGTGCAAGGAGGGAGAAGAGAGGTGAAGAAGTCGTGGTAGGGGGGTGTGGGCGTCGAGAAGTACCTTTCTGGTCCCTCTGCCCGTGCGTTCTTCCGCCGTTACGAGCCCTGTACGTACTTCGACTGCACATCCGCGCCCACGCACCTCCTGGCACCAGCCTGCAAGTGCCCTGGTTGGGCGTGCAGGTGCCCAGCCATGATCTGACTCGAACCAACAAGGCCGGCGCCCGCCCTATCCAGCAGCGCGCAGCTACGGACGGGTCTCTCCAGGACATGCTGCGAGCCTGCGACGGACTTAGCGCAGGACGCTAGCAAGAATTTGGAGGACAGGTTCGACCAGGCTCCGATGCAATCCAATACTAAACCTACGTAGATACCTGCATATGAAGAGAAAAAATGCAGGAGCGGCCTAAAACAACCATGTGAGCGCATTGCTGTTTCTCCAAATTCTTTCAACTTCACAAAAATACCGAGACACGCGGAAATTAGACGCCAAATGTCTTTCCACGTGGGGCTCTTCTTTTAGTGGGCGACTCCCAAGGTTGACAGCCGGGCGGGAAAATCCAAAAGTATCCCATCGCGACCCACAATATAAGTCTTGCCATGTAGTCATGATGTACCTGATCCCTTTTCACGCGACCGGATCGCCCGAGCTTAGGATGTAAAGTTGCGATATATGACGGACGGTGTTTGTTCACCTTGGGTCTGCGCATGTGTTCCAAGGTCACCGGAAGCTTTTCGTGTTTCTGATTCCCCTGTCTCCATTTACTGTGCCTTGCCGTATGTATTTCTCCCTGACATTGCACTGGAGTTGGGATACCTCGAGAAATGGCCAAATTCGAGGTTCGATCGTCACTAGCCGGACTACACGATTGAACATTAGAGCACCTCACATGCTGATTGCCCTTCCCGAGAACTTGTCATGTTTGTGCCACATGAATAAGGAGGCGGCCATTCGATCGCGATTCGGCACTTTTATCAGCTACATGGCCATAACTACGTCGAGACCGCCAAACGTGGTGGGCGTATGCAAGTAGCAAACAAGCATCACCATCCGCTGTTCACCGTGCGGACTGAAGAGCCGCCATGGCAATGAAGACCGGGAGCTTAACCTCATATTTTTCCTCCACGCAATTGTCTTAACTTGACGATCATACCAATTGTAAGCCGTCGAAATAAGCATTGACCCGTTGCCAAGCATAGCTCCCCTGCCAGGTCTCCCAGGTACCTGCGACTTGACCTGGCAGTACCACTCCCTCACGATGCAGCTGGTCGTACATGCAACTAGAGGCTTTGTGCTGTCACTATGGGGTTTGCGGGATGAGAGTATAGGGCAGCCTTATCTTACAGCAGTGCGCTGAACCGGGCTTACAATTTCAACACAATCATTCAATTGACTCCGGAGTGCATGCAATGGTCTAGAGAATCTGAATTCATGCTGGTAACTCTAATTCAGTTGCAATGAGGTTGAACCGACTTCACTTGACCCACTCAAGTAACAGTTCCCAATCTTGGACTTGTCACAGACTTTCAAGTAACGGTCCTTTACACAAAGCTTCTCGAGCGAACAGCCAAACAGACTAGCAAGACGCACTGTAATACTTGCCGCTACACTCTTTGGAGCGTGATATCCCATCAAGCTACTACGTTGGCGGTTGCGCAGTAGTCTTCATATGCGCTTTGCTGTATGTGTCAGAGTCCCGTCTAGTTAGTATGTATCTTTTGCAACGAAACGTGTGCCATCTGCACTACTCTACAACATTGGGCTAGTATGCGGGTAGTCTTGACTGGAATTACAGATGGCTCCCTTTTTCTGTTCAGCCATTTGGGAGGTTCTCGTTTATAGACGATATATACGTTTGATCTGCATAATGACCTTGGGCAGTAACAAGGTCTTGATTTGCCGCACTTATAGTGGATAGTCGTGGTAGACTATATTATCTGGCGACCGAACATAATATATCTCTTCAGCGTTGCTTACGCAGATACGATCATATATGTATAGCCTCCCAGAACGATCCCTCAAATCCTGACATGCCGACACCTAATTTATCAACCACGGCCGCAGTCCTTGATATCCTTCCCTCCAATTTGTCAGATCATCTCTAACTTTATTGGTGCAGTTCATATGTAGTCCGAAAGGAGCATTCTCCGCTATGGTCTCGTCTATATTGCACGTGTCCATGTTCTTGCGCAAATGCTATGCTTCAAACTATGGACTATGTAGCTGGTCTTTCGTCAGCTTTGTGACGATGAACGAATAGTGCCGGCCGCAGTAACAAGAGGCAGCAGTGACTAGGACCTTATTGGACAAGAACATTTTGGTATTGTACAGGAATGACGCTCGTACGATATAATCATCTACGCCTTGAGCTCGGTGGACCTATCTAGGGTCACAAAGACTCATCTCTGAAAACTTTATTGGAATAAATTAAATTACTCTGCTGCACCTTAGAAAGCACGAAGTATATTTCGTCTACCTGTGCAGTTCGAATCTGATGTTCAAAAATACATTTGTACACATCATCACGTGCCTAGCGTTAACTTGCCCTCGATGTTTGGTCAACAGGAGACCCCGACCATTGAAACAGACTAGTTCGGAATCAAGCCGAACCCGAGTGACCCTGCAGCAGGGAGCCGGAAACATCCTGGGCAGGTAGCATTGCTTGGTGTCCTCGGTCTCTGCGGCTGAAAGCTGCATCCTGATTTGTTTATGCTGGAAAATCAGGTGAACTATCCAGGAGAAAGAACATGTTTTGGCGCCTTCGGCACTTAAACGATGCAATGTAGAAACACGAGGCACCGAAACAGGAGGTCGCAAGAAGAGACTTAGAGAGCTATATCAAACTTCGCTGAGCGGAATCAGACGGCGAAGTTCCATTCGAGGTGAAGGTTTTCACCTGTGGAGATTGCAAGACAACTACATGTAAGCCTCTAGACTATCCACGACAGCCCACGCACTCTACGTAGCTTTGGTTTCAGCGGACAAGACAGCATGAAAATCACGAACCCATTTTTGCACGTCTAAATTCGATGGCCAGGTGTATGGTCAAGTCCTAGCTCCCGAGTAGAGCTGACTTAAGGAATTGGCCGCGTCTTTTGCTCTCTTGGTGTGACGTGGGGCGGGATATCGTCTGATCTTCCCATACTGCTGCTCGCCTTAGACCTGGGATGTCAACATGGCAGATTAGGGGTCCTCGCTAGGACTCACGAGTAGGTTGTTGAACGAATTCTCGTCGTCTAAAACAGACGTATTCATGCTCAATCGAGAGCGAGGCCAGGCGCGAATACGTCGCATTGCCAATGAAACCTGGCAGGTCTGAGACTGTCGGAAAGAGGTTTTAGGATGGCGGCTCTGCGGCTCGACAGGGATATTTTTAGGAGGGATGGGTGGGCCTGGGGTTTTAGAGTTCTGGAGCGGGGCCTTCGTGTCTTTCCTGATCGGCTATCAACATCCCTGACCCCGGTGTTTTCAGAGCCGACTTGGCCGGCAGCGACATCTCCCCAGGGTTCGGGATGGCACCAAGATCATGGCAAAGTCCTTGATCTCTTATCCAGAACGACAGATACCGGGATCGGGATAACTCTAGGTTCGAGACATAAGTTGGGCAGATTGGCTTCTCATACGAGTATTTCAATTGATTATTCATTCTACTGAGCACAAGTAAAATTCCAGGAAAGACGACGACGCGAATAGCCTCGAATAGAGTGAAGTGGATGCGCGCTGCGAATTTCGTTCGTAGAACAAGAGCACTGAAACCTCATTGCAATGGAACAATGGTTGATAGGTTTGGCGATCCACATAGCTGCTTTAACTTGTCAGGTAACGAGAATCAGGTTCAAGGAAGAGCTGTTGGAGAAGATGAGATGAACGGGAAATACTAGCTGAAAATCGTCAAATTGTCTGCGCACAACGATTAGGATGGAGGGAGAGTTGATCTCCCGCCGTTGAGTCTGCTTCGTTGCATCACATTTATTAAATCGTCGGCTGCTCTGACGCATTCCATGGAGCGAATACATACGGCTTCGAATATTGGCTACCCGGTATAGCCAGAACGGCCTCGACCATCCGAGCGAGTATCGGTGATCGGCGGCCGCGATCTACTTCCTCTTTGCGGGTATCCTAGCAATGTCGACAAATCGGGTTCAAAAGGCAAGTTATGCAACGGTCCTCGAGAGGAGTGAGTATTACGGATGGGAGTTGGAGCCGATGCGCGAGAGTATAATGCATAATGATAGATGGCTCACCCTAGATTGACCGCGCGGAAAATGATCATCGATGCAAGTTGATACAGCCACGCAAGCATTCAATCAGACATGGCATGAGGATATGGAGTCTTTGAAGTCTGTGGCAAGCAACAAATATCCAAACGTGGTTTTCCTTTTGCTTGCGTGGAAATTCAATGGACATCATATAAATGATACTCCCGATGGTTGACATTGTCGGGTAGCGATACTCGCAAGCCGCCACTGTTACAGCCGCCACGTCACTTGATGGATTCCCAATGGCAATGGACGTATCAGTCGTCGCATGTCGTCCCGGAGTCCTGGTTTCGTTGTTTCCAACAGGCATGTAGTCGTTATCCATTTGACCTTTATGGGTGGGATTCTAGCAGTTGACCCCATGCCTCGAGGGTACTCAGATATCGCCAAGAACAGGCGATCTATTCTTGACAGCCAGTAGCAAGGACTCCCGTAGATGGTATCGTCTCATTGGAAATGTTTTGAGGTCTAGCTTACCCGTTGTTTTCACAGTTCGGCAACGAAAAATGTGGGCTGTTACAGTTGATGCTCGAATTAGGTATGGCGTGATACTGAGCTGAAGTTCGAACCCGGCTCACGCGAGTTTCGAGCCCGTCAAGCACGACAGGGATAATCGACCTATGACAGGCGGTGAAGCGTCAGCCCATCGAGGACGCATGAAGAAAAGAGAGCGGCTACTCTGAATGTTGTCAAGATCCTCGCGCCCACCCTGTCATTGAGAGGGAAATCGACGTTACGACATACTGATATGAGATGAACTATGCCAAGGCATATTGTGAGAGGGGGGCGTTCGTACCAGATCTTATCTGTGACACCGCCACTGAGGGCAATTGCGTGCTACTGGTTGCACATCCCTACAGACCGAGGTAACTAGATCGACATCATTGAGAGAGACCTTCTCCATGGGTCGGTGTAGCTCTGGGTCGAGATCAAAGACTATCGCAGTCGAATATGAGGCTCCAGGGTTGAAACAAGCATCCCGAGCTTGTTTCGACGACAGACACATCAAACTGCGAAAGTGGGACTCGGCTCCAGCCAGCGGAGCGCAGCCATTCATGGTTGCGAGAACAAAACGAGCGATCAAGAAACCGACTTGCTTGCCGGCCCTACTCGTCGACAATGTTGGGATGAAGTACAAATGTGGTAATCGGCCTGGTGGGCTGTTGCGAACTCGAGAAGACGTCGCAAAGAAAGCCCATGGAAAATAGAGTGGACAGGGGGCAGGGGACATGGGGTTCTGCTCTAGGGCTGCCGAGCACTGCTTCAGGGCTCTGCAGAGCCGCTGAACCGCTGGGCCGGAGAACTGGGGTTGGTGGGGTGAACCTTGTTTGATGATCCAATTATAAACCCTGCGAAATGAATAAGCGCGGCTCTGTAACACGTTGAAGCAACGTCCTTACAAGAATCCCCCATTGTAAAACGTCAAACACAGACCTTCTCTCCGACAACCTTCTTAGATGCGAGACTCCCAAGATACTGATGCTACCGCATGTTAACATGTGCTCTACCAAGTCACGCTCGTGTCTATACCCTCGAGAACTAGCCTCCATCTCAGTCTCCGCATCGCGATGCCTCCCACCAGCATCCCTTGACCTTTACCCCGTGACGTATGTCCTCATGAAGCCGGCAGGTCATGTCCACAAAAGCGAAAACGTTCTCACCTGGGAATGCCCACCTAAGAAGCCTTGTTGAAATATCTATGCGGAGGCTGTTCGTTGGCCCTGACGCTGAACGAAACGCAGCTGTGCTAGTGGTACTAGATCATCTTGCATGGAACAGAACTTACGAAAAGGGCAAGATGCACAGTAGGTGAGGGGCGAGTAGTTCTAATTCTGTCTTGAAGCCTTCTGTGGGTTCCTGTTTCTTTTTTTTGCTACAACTTATCCGTGAGTAAAGCTCAAGTGTGGATAACCCATCACGGTCGCCATCATCGTGCTTCTGCTACCGTGCTTGAACGCCTCAGACTCTCCATTGCTGGATGGTGGTGTCGTGGTTTCTCGCCGGGCGCCCAAAGCATTACACAGTCAAGCGACTGCTTTGATCATCTCGGATCGCTCTGGATACGTTCTCAGCCTTAACCTCATGGGTTTGCGATGGGTGGCTGGAATAGGGAAGGAATGGTATTCCCGAATCATAGGCGCGCACGTCCTTCCCAACCCGAACTTGATATGGCCAGGGTATACTGTTTGGGGTGGTACTATGGATGGCAGCCAAGCGGATCATGCCAAGATCATGCTTTTGATCTTGTCACAATAACCCTGTCTTTCCCCCCAGGGTCGCCGTTAGGGCTTGTAACAAGGCCACCTGTTGCGGTGCGTACAAGGTCATGCATCTACTGGCCACCCTTGACCCCGGTCCTGGTTCGTCTTGTGCCTGGGTATCGCTTTGCCCGAACATGATGAAGCACCAGATGCATTATTACCCGCTGTAGCCCCCCTCATCCTCCTCTGTTGTTTTATTCTCTCTTCTACACTACGGATCATACCTCTGCATAGATCACGACGTTGTTGCGTGCCTTCTCTTTTTCTTTTCTCTTTCGCAGCTAGCGACCACGCTCTTTTCATTGCCCAACTGGCTTGGCTGCTTACACTCTTTTGAACCAACTATACCTTCGTCATCGGTGTGATCAGGTCTCCCATACGGTCCCACATTCGATTCGGTCTACGTCTTTTAGTTGTCCATACCTTGCTTCAAAGACAGTATCCCGACGACTCTTCGCCTAGTTGATATAGGAAAGACATTAGTCAGGAAACTCAAGGATTCACGATAACTACGTCGATACCGTTTTCAAAAACTACAACAATTTTATTCACTCAACACCTTCAATTCTTAAGCGGCGAGTCCAGCTTCCCTTCGAACAACCACTTCCAAATTCGATTCTCCGGCCGCACCGTCACAACACCGCTTCACAAATACCTAGGAATACTGCGAATCAACATGTCTCCTCCGATGCAGCTAACTTCCCACCTCAACACCCCCTACACACCCACCAGTGACGTTCTCGATCGTCATGATTATGGCATCTCCAAGAACCGCAAACTTGCATCCACTGGTGGCGGCAGAGCATGGAGCGAGGATGAGGTAAGCTGCAAGCGCTTAGTTTATGAAATGTGTGACTGACTCGGACATTAGGAGGTCTATCTTCTCCAGACTCGACTTCAGAAAATGCCGTATAAGCACATAGCAGCTCACTTGAAGAAGACCGAGCTGGCTTGTCGCTTACATTACCATCAGCTAAGCCACGGGAGCAACCGCCGTAAGCGCACCACTTCGGTGTCGTCTGGCTCTTCCGCAGGCCACTCCCCCATCTTACCCGCCATTGTCCCTTCCCCGATCCACGAATGCTCTTCTCGTGACAGCTCTCCGGGAAGTGCTGGAAGTTACGGGCCCGGTTCCCCTGTTCCTGTCCAGCTTCCGAGCATCATGGCCAACACGAACACTTCGCCTCGTCTGCCAGCCATTCTACCCAAGCCGGCCGCCATGAACTTGGCGACTGCTGCCATGTCTCCGAGTTTGGGCTACCCAACACCCATTCCTGACACGGCTAGGTCTCTGGGGCCCTCTCCATTTCCGCAGCCATCTCCTGCTAGCCACGGACCTTCTTTGCGTCTCGACTGCACCCTTCCGCCGCCTTCCGCTCATGTCGATATTCCTCGACTTCAATCAATCTATTCCGCTCATCGCTCCTCCTTCTGGAACGCCGTGGCCAATGACTACGGTGCTGGAGCAAGCCCGATTGTTTTGGAGCAGGCCTGGAAGGCGAACATCCTTACTGCTGGTAGTCATACCCCTATCACGCCCATGACCAGCCCCAACGACCGCGATCTGATCTACGAAAAACAGGACAAGACACGCATCAGCGCCATTCTTGGTATTAATGCCAACCCACGCAGTCCGAAGGAACGTGAGATGGTCCGGCGGCTCGAGGAAGAAAGGATCGTCGGCGTGGTTGCCGCAGCTTGAGGGATTTTGCAGAAACCAACCAGATTCCGACAACTCTAAAAGAGTGAAAACATAGCGCAGCAACATTGAGATATCACACTCAAGTGGTTGGCGAGTTATTTTCAGTTCGGCAAGGCTTGGGCAGCCAGATTTGAAACATATGGAGACAGTTCGCTTCCAACTGCACCATGGTTTTCAAGTCTGGGAGAGGGGGTCTGAACTCCCTGCCTTTGCTTCACTTCTCTTTACTTCATTTGACACACCCTTTGTTTCCTCCTGTCTTTCTTTATTGTTTCTCGGCAGGGGCTTCTCTGCTTGGAGTTGGTCGGAAGGGAGCGGGAAAAAGGGGCCACCGCTTCCAAAAGTGGCTCTCGAGCTGCCACGGTAGGATCGCCTGGTTTACACTACTGCAGAAACGCATCGCTGTAAGCTGCGATCACGACAAACTCTGGGAAGATGGAATGGATGCACGAAGAGATGAGATGGTTTCATTGTTTCCACCCCATGATTGATGAATGTAGCCCAAGTGTCCTTGGTGTTGGGAGGCTTGCTGTACATTAGATGCCCTTGAGAGAGCAGAACACAACAAGAAGAACCCGTCTAACAACAAGTCCCTTGAGCTGTCTCTGCATTTCCCTATGGTTGTAATTGTACAGACTGTGAGAAATACTTCCGCCATCAATTTGTCGAAAGCGGCTGCATTCAAACGCCACATGAGAAAGTATGTTTCTATGATTGATTCCGAGAATGGAGTGTAGAAGGACTATTCTGAGATTTCTATAGACCATTATTGCACATGATACTATAGAACAGCCAATGTTGACACGCGCTTTTTAGGAGTCACAGTGGTCGTACGTACGATGCCGGTCTGCAAGAACTGGAATCGCCCAAAGCTCCACTGTTTGTCCTCCCAGGTGATGCTCGCCGCAAAATGCCCCCTCTACTGCATAAGGTTAAGAAGGAAGTCGTGGATCCACAGCTCGTAATACCCCACGATTCTCGGCGCGCCGAGCGTCGGTCATCACAAATAGGACCAGATAGATTGGACGACACTAGACGTCTTGGACATCGTTCCTAAATTCTATCCGCTCCGAGAAAGCGACTCTCGTATCCTCTTTTTCCTGACAGACCAGTTTCAGAAATTCATACCATCGAGTCCAGGGAAACAGTTTAACACTTAACACCTATTCCGACCTGCAATTTTGAATCCTCCCACCGTCCTGATACCCAAAGGTGTATCCCCACAGCACCCGCCCCCGCATTCTCTCTTATACAGCGATTGGGAAGCCAAAAAAGCAGTACATTGCACGGCGAATCGATCCAGGGTCTGAAATCATGAGTGACGTACGCAGGGACGAAGGAACTGGGTCAACAGACCCGAAATCTGATCCGCAGTATATTCAATTCAAGTGTCTTCCCCCCGGAGGTGCTTTGAACCGATGGTCACATATGATCACTCGCGAGCATGATTTTCCAGGCGCTCAGGTGCGTTGTCCTTGCAGTGTTGCGTAAATGTTTGATTTTCAGAACAGTCACGAAACTTGCGCCATCCATCGCCCGCAATTGCTGATTTTCAGGCCGACAGGCTATGCTGTATGGTGCTGGCGTGCCGAACGAAGACCAGATGAAGAATGCCCCTCAGATAGGCGTTGCCACGGTTTGGTGGGAAGGAAATCCGTGCAATACACACTGTAAGACACCATAGCTCTTCCCTAGAGATCCCGAGCTGACCAAATGCAAGTGCTCGAATTTGGCAAAATCGTTAAGAAGTCGATAGAAAAACAGAACATGCTCGCGTGGCAATACAATGCCGTCGGTGTTTCGGATGCCATCACTATGGGAGGTGAAGGTAAGTTCCTCTTTGTTGTTCTTTGTATTACAACGAATGCCGGGATTCGATGTCGGCGATGCTCTGAGCAGTACTTCCGAAATATACAATCTGACATTGCTAGGCATGCGGTTCTCACTCCAGTCGCGTGATCTCATCGCCGATAGCATTGAGACCGTCACCTGTGCTCAGCACCATGACGCCAACATTGCCATTCCTGGATGTGACAAGAATATGCCCGGCGTTGTGATGGCTGCCGCGAGGCACAACCGCCCTTTCATCATGATTTACGGAGGCACTATTCGTAAAGGTCACTCGAATCTTCTAGAAAAGGAAATCAACATCAGCACATGCTATGAGGCATCCGGCGCATATGCCTATGGACGCTTGAATGCAAAGACAAATCCTGGCAACGAGGGCCGAACAGCAAGTGATGTCATGTCGGATATTGAACGACATGCTTGTCCTGGGGCTGGAGCTTGTGGAGGCATGTATACTGCCAATACCATGGCTACCGCCATCGAGGCGATGGGCCTCACTTTGCCCGGATCGTCTTCATATCCGGCATTGTCACCTGAGAAGGCTCGCGAGTGCGAACGCGCCGCAGAGGTTATCAAAACAACTATGGCCAAGGATATCCGGCCACGAGATCTCATCACTAAGGAGTCATTCGAGAATGCGTTAGTGGTGACCATGATACTCGGCGGATCGACGAATGGTGTGTTGCACTTCCTCGCCATAGCAAACACTGCAGAAGTGCCCCTGACTCTCGATGATGTTCAGAGAGTGAGCGACAAGACGCCGTTCTTAGCGGATCTTGCGCCCAGTGGCAAGTACTTTATGGAGGACTTGTACAAGATTGGCGGTACTCCTTCCGTCTTGAAGATGCTTATCGCCGCTGGCCTCGTCAACGGAAACATACCAACAGTGACTGGGCGCACGCTAGCCGAGAATGTTGCAGATTGGCCGAGCCTACCGCCTGATCAAAAACTGATACGTCCGCTTTCCAACCCCATCAAAGAATCTGGCCATATCCGCATTCTACATGGCAACTTTGCTCCTGAAGGTGCGGTAGCCAAAATCACCGGAAAGGAAGGTTTGAGCTTCACGGGTAAGGCCCGTGTATTCAACAAAGAACATGAGCTGAACACTGCCTTGAACCGCGGTGAGATTCCTCGTGGCGAGAACCTGGTTTTGATCGTCCGTTATGAAGGGCCTCGTGGCGGTCCGGGCATGCCCGAACAGTTGAAGGCATCGGCGGCAATCATGGGTGCCGGACTGAACAACATCGCACTGGTGACCGACGGCAGGTATAGCGGTGCCAGCCACGGCTTCATCGTAGGGCATGTGACACCTGAAGCAGCTCGTGGTGGTCCCATAGCGCTCGTCGAGGACGGTGACACAATTCTGATTGATGCAATCAAGAATCGGATCGATATGGTTGACGTCACGGAAGAGGAGCTTGAAAAGAGAAGGCAGCAGTGGAAACCACCGGTGCCGAGAGTGAGGAGAGGGGTGCTAGCCAAATATGCGCGCCTTGTTGGAGACGCAAGTCACGGCGCGGTGACTGATCAGTGGGAGGATGACGTGGCAGTCCCAAAGTAAACTGAATATTACTAGAAGTACACAAGTACACTCCTTGGCTGTATTTATTGAAAACCAGAATACATGCATTTTTGAAGAATTTCGTTCTGTTCCGCCTCGACCGCCAAATCATATCTTATTGTGCTCCTATTTTATCCATTTTGATGGTGACTTCTATAGCTTGCCGCCAATTGTTTTGGTCCTTGTGTTTTTTGTTAACAACACCAAGTATCTGACGCAAAAGCAGTCTAACTCGTAACGAGCAACAGTAGTCCTGCACGACGTGAGAAGGATTTTTATAGAGTCTGGTAGCCAATGGATTCTTGTAAAGTGTTACCTGTGGAGTGAAATATAGCGGGTAGGAAAGATCGGATATGAGACATTGCTACTAAAAAATAAAAAAATAAAAAGGGATACCTCAAAGAGCTATCGTACGGAAGCGTAGTAGACCTTTTAAAAGAATTCCCACCTGATCTGCCTTGATTTATACAACTTTCAACGTCGCCCATGGGGGCTCGCTTAAGTGACTCGAACAAGATTAGTGCTTCCATCTGCCGAGCTGTCAGCTGATTCGTGGGCTGGCTCACGCTATCACGTTTCTAGAGAAGCGCGTTGCGCAACACGAGCTCCAGTACGGCGCGCACGGGCCGGGCCCATAGTAGGAATGACCCTGGCCCCTTGCAGTATCACCCTTTCCCATGGCAACGGGTCCTTGGTTTTGCTTTTCAGCCTCGATCGGCAGTCCGACGACGTCTGGGGTTCGCTACACTCATCGCCCACCACAGGCAGCGCCTCAATCACTGCTGGCATCCATCTCCTCCACGCCAGCTCTCGATGCTCTAGTCACTCGCTGTAGAAACATCGTTCTATCGCGTCGTCCATCGCTACTCGCAACCATAATCACCGCGCCATTCGTTCCTCCACGATTCAGCCATCGTCACGGACGCCTACCACTACCTGCGAACCAGCCCGTCCCCTTGCGATCGTCGAAGACCGTATACCATCCAACATATAATTAACAGAACGACGCGATGGGGGGCTTCGGAGACTTCACGACCATTTGCCAGACGGCCCCTTTGCCGCTATGCGCCAATGTCGGGCCCATCACGTCCATCTCTAGCGGCGTTGGCATTGAGCCTGATTGCTTTGCGCGAAATATCGAGGTCGCCAATACCATCATCTTCCAGGGCGCATCGAGTTTCATGCACATCATCGCCCTGATCATGACGGTCATCATGATTCTGCACATCCGGGGCAAGTTCACAGCTGTTGGCCGGAAAGAGATTCTCGCCTTCTTCTACTTCTACATGCTGCTGAGCTTTTTCTCGCTCTGTGTTGATGCCGGCGTTGTGCCACCAGGCTCTGGCCCATATGCATACTTCGTTGCCGTCCAGTCCGGTCTCATTTCGTCGCTCATTACCTGCCTTTTGATCAATGGCTTTGTGGGCTTCCAGCTGTACGAGGACGGCACGCCCTTGTCTGTCTGGCTACTTCGAGTTTGCTCCTTCGTCGCATTCGTCATCTCCTTCCTCGTCTCGCTCGCCACCTTCAAGTCGTGGGCTGGTCTTGGCCCCACTAATACGGTCGGCTTGTTCACCGTCCTTTATCTCCTGAACGGCGTGCAGCTAGTCGTTTACTTTGTCCTCCAGGTACTCCTCGTCGTCGGGACACTCCAGGACAGATGGCCATTGGGTGACATTGCGTTTGGTGTCCTCTTCTTCGTTATTGGCCAGGTCGTCGTATACGCATTAAGCTCCACCATCTGCGAAGCCACTAGCCACTACATTGATGGACTTTTCATTGCCACGACGTGCAATTTGTTGGCCGTCATGATGGTTTACAAGGTATGCCTAATTTCCTTATATCCCCGACAATGTTACAACGGCGCTAACGTAATTCGTCAAGTACTGGGACTCGATCACAAAAGAGGATCTTGAGTTCTCTGTTGGCACCCGGCTGAACAACTGGGAGGTCAAGGAGCTTCTGCCCGAGGATGAGCGCCGGGCAACCATCTACGCCGACGAGCCGAGTCCGTATGGCCAATCTAGTGCCTACGACCGCGGATACTCGCCAACCGGCAACAACCGAATGTCGAGATACTAGACGGTGGCCTCCCGGAGTGGCTCACGACTTGGTTACCAAATTTGTGATTATTTTTAAGGCTTAGTTATCGGGATCATTGGTTGGAGGGCATTATCGGAGGGTGGTTCATACTGCATTGGCAAGGGGTTTGAGGCGTCCATTTTGGCTTAGAGTGAGGGATAATCGAGTAGCTTTATCAAACACTGATTACTGTTATACACGAGCGCACAGGGTTCTCCGCTCCGATAAGGAGCACGAATAATACAACTTGATACTTTCGAAAAGCTTGATGCTTTGCTGTATTCCTCAAAACCCCTAAGTAAACCACATGCTATTGACTTATTTTGCAATTAATGCAGGAACTAGGAAGCTCGCGATATCGATTTGGCATCGAAGAATGCTTCCAGCCAGAATGATTTACGGCGATGTAGCGCAGGGGTTTGACCTGGACCCATTTCGTCACACCGGACCGTAGAAACGGAACGGCCCCACTTCAACTCGGAAGTGATTTCAATCAATCACAACCTGTAGAATCCCGGTGCGTTCTTCGACCAGCACTTTGAACACAGGCTCGGCGCAATTGGTAGCATATCGATCGACTAGCATCCAAGGCTGCCAGCCTCGTCTTTCCTACGATTCAACCCTGACCATGCCCGATAAAATCACGTCCAAAAATCTCGCTTACGACCAGAGTCTGCCCCCGTTCCTCGCCCGATTGCGCGGCCAACAAACCTCGAACGCGAATTCCCCGGATCCGATTCTAGCGGCGCGTCGTAGGCCTGGTCGGGTGCGTACCGCAAGCGAGGAAGCCGATGATGCGCCTGTCGTGGTAGACGAGGAGGGAAACGTCGTGCAACTGAAAACTGGCCAGCTGGATGAAAACGGCGAGGTAGAAGCCGCAGCCGACGGCTCCCGGAAGGATGATATCGTTGCCAAAGACGCTGAAGTCGCCGCAGAAAAGGAAAAAGTGGCTGGGATAGGAGCTGCGAAGAAGCGCAAGGTTGGGAAGGTCATCGGTGGAGATGACGAAGAGGAGGACGGGGCAGACGGCGCTGATGCCGCCATCGCAAGAGCTGTGAAGGCAACTCAAAAACTGGCGAATGAGCCTGCAGAAAAAGAGGAGAAGAAATCGGCACCCAAGGCTAGTGAGAAGGGAGGCAAGAAGAAGGCGAAGAAGATCAAGCTCAGTTTCGGGGATGACGAAGGCTGAAGTCTGCAGTTCTGAGGTCAATTCTGAACTAAGCTTCCAATGCCTCGATGATATAAAAGAAGTCTTTCTCGAGGCGAGGAAATCCAGCCTCAGTCTGGAAACCTCTGGAAAGACGATTCTACAATGTCGGGCCGCCCAGAAGTTGAGAGCCGTCCAATGTACCTTGTGTCTTGGGCTTATAACCAATCCTTGGCCAAATGAATGCTTGGACTGTAATAGGTAAGATATCCACATTTCTCTGGCCTATTAATTTGTTCAATATGCTGTTGCTAATGAAATCCATAGCGCGCTGTGCCTACTATAATTGTGTTATACTGGCCATTATTTTGATCAAACAATGCTGCTTGGGCAGCACTTGTGTAGACACCGAGGAAAGGCATCGTCTTTGCTGGGAGGTGAACTCGGAAGGCTCAACATCACGACTCAGCATCTGATGTATTCTTTCTCACTTCGTAGCAATTAAAAACTGGCTCTCCCACAAGTTGGTACATCTGTATCTGTTCTATGTTTCATCCGCTGTCTTATTCTTTGCAAAACCTTGCACATTAGCCCCAATAGCCTTCATATCGGGATCCTCAATGTCGCCTGCCCAATCAGCTGGGACCACCCCTTCAGGGGCGGCAACCCCTTTTCTAACCAAGGCCACAACTTCTGATATCCTATCAGAGCCGCTCTGTCTGGCACTTTCCCATTGCTCGTATGCATCCCACCACCACTGGTGTGTCACTCCGTCTCGCCCCTTATATCCTGCCACGCCATCACGACTATTACGCTTAGCCCACGGCTTGTCGACAATGTAGTGTAAGCTCACGACTTCTTCGTCCCGCCAGATGTTTTCATGCCAATACCTCATCGTCTTCAGAGCATTGTACTGCCAGCCGAGTGCTCGCCATTTGTCTCGAAAATAGTGTGCGAGGAAATCTTGATCTGGAAATTTGAAGGTGGACAACAGCGGGGTGGTGTTGAACTCTGATAACATGTCATCCCACAACTGTTTTGTCGGTCGGAAAAGAAACATTCCTCCATTTATAAGAGTATGTGTCCTCGGGCCTGTAGTGGTGGGCTGTGTCGGTTCCGTGAGTGCACCGGGATGCGTGACAGGTGTATATGCACAATTCTCACGTCGCCAGTCCTTAGGAGCCCAGGGATCGCCGTCCCTATTGCAGACACACGAATGATTTGCCCCTAGCCACTCATCCGGTAGATGATCCATTCTGTCAAATATCGAGTCTGCATTACGGAACAATGCCATATCGGCATCCAAATAACAGACGACGTCATATTCGACAAGCTCAAAGACCCGGAGTTTCGTCCACGTATCCCCAAAGCGCTCTGCTATCAAGGTGATCTTTGTATTCTCTGGCGGCAGAAGCAATTCGGATTTGCGTAGTATGATGTTGCTCTCATCTGCCTCAAGCCTGAGAGCCTGAAGGGCATCTTCTGAAAGACTGGGTGTGTATAACACGACCAGTGGATATTGACTGCCATGTTGCCGCAGAGTATGCGCCAATATCACCACGCCAGCAAGGTAGCTAGCACGTGTGATGAGTGTGGCATATGCGCATCGCTTTAGTCCGTCGTCGGTGGTCATTGATAAGGTTTGAGGGGTAGAAACTGTTGGCAGTGCGTAATCCAGTCGCCACGTCTTCTTACAAGTAGGGATTTGGTAATATTTGCAAAGTTTGCGATCCCTCATGCCATGCCAAAGTCAACTACGTCATTCATGTTAGCCACAATCTCCTGCTCGTTGTACAACAGTTCCGCCATGATTTCATGACCCCGTGGTAGCGCCCGCGTCACAGTTACCGAAACGTTTGCTTATGCACGCATTTACTAGTAGTATACGCGGCGCTTGAATACCTGCCTCATCTGGACTCGCGGCCAATCAATTAGTAGAATGATACACGTGTAGTTCAGCACACTTATGCGGCCAGTCAGTGAAAAGATAGCGGTCGTGCTAAATTAGTAGCTGGTCCAGGAACACAGCAAAACTCAATTGGAGGCTACATAGTGTCGCATGAGAATGTTGACATGTCGAAAATTTGGGCGGGCAGACAATAGCCATGTGGTCGTGCCTGGTACCAACTGAATGATGGTGGGTGTGGTCACCTGTACTGGATATATTGAGATGCACAGTACGGAACAAAGCGCAATTGTACTGTTGTGTACAAAATTTGAAAGCTCACTTATTATTTCCTATGTCACAACTGTGCATGACTTCCCAAAATATTGAAAGCTTTTAAGCTAAAAATGATCACAAATTTCTCTATGCCTGCACCTTGACGCCATTGGTTGTTGGCGACAAGACGGCCTTAGCCTTCTCAATAAGAGAAGAATCACCGTTGGTATGACCATTGGTGTGACCATTGGATCCGTTGATAGGCTTGCTCCCTGGCACGATGTCTGCCTCCTGAGCAGCCTCCGAAACAGTCGTCTCTGCGCCATTCTCTGTGTATCCAGTGTCGCTGCTATCGACGTATGCCTCCAGGCCCGCGCCCTCACGAGGATAGGTACGGCAGATGCGCTTGTGCTCACGCAGCGCGTCTCTAAGCTCGTCCTCGGACACATCGTTGATGAATTTGCAGCTACCCAGAGGGTTAGGAACGGCGAGGCGCAGGAGACCGTCTCGTGTCTTCAAGATGGCGGCAGTGCCCTTATCAAGAACCTCATCGTCGAACTGTGGGTGATCAATGGTAAGGCCTGCTCGGGAGAAGAGATTTAGAAGGCGGCGGTGTTCCTCAGCAGACATAAGTCCTCGTTGCTTGGCCAAAGTTGCCGAGTATGCCATGTCAATCGAGATGGCGTGACCATGCCGTAATGGTGTCTCTGGGATGAGCTCATGAAGGGGCGACCATCTATTATAAAATTAGACTGATTGAAAGGTGGAAAGCAGATTGGAGGCACTCACGTGTGGCCGTAAGCAATAACTCTATCGAGACCAATTTCGTGGAGGTTGGGCGACTCAAGCTTCAGCATCTCGTAGATACCTTCCTTATTAATCTAGCATGTTTGTTAATCGTGAACAACTCTCAGAAGCCATTGCGTAACTTACAACATCGGCAGCCTTGCGGACCTCATCGGGAGCCCCGTCCGCTCTGCCAAACTTCGACTCAATCAGTTGCTCACAATACTTATCCAGAAGATCAAACACCTCCAAATGAGAACAAGAAGAAATCTTGATCAACTCGGCAAATCCGTTCCGTACTTGAGCAATTGGGAGTGTGCGCAGGAATGTGAAGTCGAGGAAGGTGTGCATTGGGGCGTGATATGCGCCGAGGCGGTTCTTGTAGCGGCCATAATTGACAGCGACCTTGATGCTGACACTGGCGTCGATCAGACCAATGACTGTGGTAGGTACTCGGATGAAATTGGTGTTGCGTCTATATGAAGCGCAAGCGTATCTTGGACGAGTCAGCAGTGGTTCTCGAAGTTCACATGAGGACTCTTTACCCAGCAACGTCTGTCACAAGACCTCCTCCGACAACAAGCACCGGCTCCTGAACATGTTGTTAGCGAGACCAGAACATGATTACGACGGGATTTGTTCTACCTTTCGGATGATACCGAAATCTGTCATTGAGTCGCAAATTTCCAGAAAGGTGTCAATGGTCTTTGCCTTTTCGCCAATCGATGTCTTGTGAATCTTCAAGTCCAGGTTGTAGTGCTTGAAGTACTTCTCCATCTTCGGTCCATACACATTGAAGACATTCTTGTCTGTGACAGCAAGGACTCGGCCCCATTTCTTGTAGCAGTCTGCCAAATTGGGGTTGGAAACGTCAAACACGCCGTCAATGAAAGTGAAGTCGTATTCGATCTTCTCATACCCCTCGACATGGAAGCCGTTCTTTGTCTCTGAAACATTTGCGGTGAGGTCAGACATTTTGCGTATAGTCTTTTGGGTATGGTTGGAGATGTTGGGTATGGTATGAGAAGAGAAGCACAGTAACAGATCTAACGCACTTTTTCACGAATGATTTTGGGAAACATGGGAAACTTTAAATCTAGCATTTTCCTGGATGGCAGCCCTGAGAATCCCCCTTTTGGCATGGATGGGATTTTTTTGACCTAGATACACGCGTCATCAACTCATGGAGTGATCCGCCCAGATTCTTTGTCAACGTTTTCGAAAGTAGACGTAGTGAAAACATCATGAGCAGCTCGACCAACGCTTATTCTCATACTCAGCTGGCCGTGGAATTCGACAGCGCTGCGAATCATAAAGTAGCACGCGTCTAGTGTGGTCCCTGATCTACACTAACCTGCATGCAGAGAAACTCTGTCTTCAGAATGGCCGTGGTCTAGTCCGGCCGGGCGCCGGCTAGGGTAGCAGATCTGATGCTACTAGCAGGGTCTAGGAGGATTAGCCCAGATATAAGGTTGTATCGATCTCAAACATAGCCCGCGTTACTGCATGTAACAAATGTTAGTTATTGTTATATGTATGCTTTTTATTGGCGGGACCACTTCCGGGTCACAATTGGCACGGCAGAGAAATCGTGTCGTCACTATAAGTCGATGACTTCAACATACGATGTAGTGACACATGACATTCCCTAGAGCCGCATGCGGCAACTACCGAAGTCAATTGACGGCCGGTCAGCACCCTTCACACCGGTGAGGCAGCAACGGTTACCCAGGTGCTTGAAACAACAAAATCAACAGAACGCGTTGTGGCACAAATATTTCAGATCGCGTCTCACTCAAAGTGCCTCGTTTGACCACAGCTTCAGACATGGCAGGAGCAGTCCACAAAGATTTCCAGGGCACAGCCTATCAGCCTCAAGAAGAGGTATATGTATGTGAACGATCATTGCTTGCTCAATTGTGAGTGAATGCCTGCTGAAATCTTTTTCATTCTTTAGTTTAACGATGGGCGCGAGATAGCTCTCTTGCACTTTATCTACAGCCACCCGAACCTAGAACAATTGCGAGGCAACCCGCAAAAGGTTCTTGAAGCCATTGACGAATATGGGAGAACGAAGAAGTACCTCATGAACATCGGCGAGTACAAGTCCAAGACGGTCGTAGACCTGATTGCAGAAGTCAAGCCACAGGTGATGGTCGAGATCGGCGCTTATGTTGGTTACTCTGCCATTGCATTCGCATCCGCCGTCAAGAAAGCAGGAGGCAAGCGGTACTTCAGTCTAGAACATAACCCGGAGTTTGGGGCCGTCACTTCATCGCTCGTGGACTTGGCTGGACTCGGCGACGTGGTGACGGTGGTCATTGGGTCCAGCTCCGACTCCCTGAGACGCCTACACCGGGACGGAGCTGTCAAGCATATCGACCTGCTATTCCTTGATCATCTAAAACCGATGTACACTCCCGATTTGAAGCTTTGCGAGGAGCTGAAGCTGGTTGGACCGGGATCAGTGTATGCAGCGGATAATGGTATGTTGGTTCATTGACGATTCATACTATCTGCTAACCCTTGCCAGTGGTAAAACCAGGAAACCCTCCATATCTCGAGTATGTGAGAAGCACTGTTGAGCAAAAGCGAAAGAGATTCGAGTCTGCCAGCAACGACGAGCCCAAGGGCGATCCCGACCTCGTGTATAAGAGCGAATTCGTGGAAGGCTGGGAACCCAGTGGTGTTCCGGTGAGCAAGGACTTTCCCCATACATGCACGTATGATACTAACATTTACAGGATGCTCTGGAGATCACAAGATGTTTGAAAGCTTGAAGCCAGCAAAAGACTAGCTTAACCAGTAATACCATTCAAAGGTTTCTGATTAGTGAAATAATGTCTCTGTAACGATATATCTCCATGGCCGATACACGTGCAGGGAACATGTAGATCTCAATGTCTAATACGTATGCAAATGACATGTAAAGAAGTGCTGAAACTGCAGTTCTCCGTGTGTTGTTGATGGTAAACAGTCAACTCTTCCTCAGGATGGAGCTATCGCCATGCGGGTAAGAATTCTATTGCATTTTCTTGGAGTGTCCTGTGGATATGCGCGATCAGAAAACTCCATGTTTTTACAGAAATATCCACCAAGCCAGGCCGAAATTCCCTATCTAAATGTTGAGCACATTCCCCGCGTTTGAGCACAAACGGTCTCCACAGGGTTAAGAAAATAGTTCAAAACTCCAATCCTGCGAGCGGGCCATTTCTCACACTCGGCCCGTTGCGTCGGCGGCGTTATGATGATCTCGTACTCATGTGGGGCGGATGATTCATGAAAGCGCAAAAGCAACCAGGGCAATGCTCAACCGTCAAACACGTTGCTTTTGCTCTAAGCGATATTCATGGCTCTTGTACGCATAAGCACCTAGGATTTATCAACTGGCTTTTATTCATGTATCGCAGGTCCTTGGCAGATTCATGGTCTCACTGTGTCAAACTCAATTTCTGATAGAGGACTGATCTCCCTCGTAGCTCTACCTGGTTTTGAACTGGGCCATCACACCTATTACCAATTTCAATTTATTAATCCACTTCATCATGGACCGCAAGTCCCTATCAAATGCTACCAAGTCCTTCACGCTCGTCTTCATCAGCATCCTTCTGCTCCCATTATCTCTTGCTTTATCCTCGCTAGCTCTGTTGACGCAACAATGGCCATCTCAATTGAGGCGATTCCAGCAACAGAAACAGCAGCGCCTTGGTCAGCAGCGTAGACGGACTGTACTAGTAACGGGAGTTGGTATGGCCAAGGGACTTACCCTCGCTCGTGCATTCTATCTAAATGGACATCGCGTAATTGGGGCTGACTTTGAGACGCATGGTATCCCATGCTCTGGGAGGCACTCAAATTGTCTCTCAGCCTTTCGCACCATGGAAAAGCCAGGCCCAAAAAATGCTACAAGGAGCTACGTCAGTCAGCTATTCAATATTGTTCAAGAAGAGGGCGTGGATCTTTGGGTGTCTTGCTCAGGTGTCGCCAGCGCTCTGGAAGATGCCAAAGCCCAGGAGCTCGTCGAGCGGGAGACCTCTTGCAAGTGTATCCAACTTGGAGTCAATGAAACAGCAACACTCCACGAGAAGGACTCGTTCATGCGCGAAGCAGAGAATCTCGGCTTGCCTGTCCCTATCACGCATAATGTAGTTTCCCCTGATGATGCTCTCCGAATCCTGCTCGAGTCTCAAGCTGCACATCGAGAACGCAAGTTTATTCTTAAAACAGTGGATGTGGACGATGCCAACCGCGGAAATATGACGCTTCTACCATTGGGATCGAAAAACGCAACCAAAGACCATGTTTCCCGCCTCTCCATTACGCCTGAGCACCCCTGGATCCTGCAGGAGTTCATCCCTGGCGGCGAGGAGTATTGCACACATGCTCTGATCGTCAGAGGACAAATAAAGTGCTTCGTGGCTTGTCCCAGCGCCGAGCTTCTGATGCACTATCGTGCTCTGCCAAGAACCTCGTCTTTATCCCGCGCCATGCTTGCGTTCACGCGCGAGTATGTTTTTAGATCGCCGAATCCAGAACTGTTTACAGGTCATCTTAGCTTCGACTTCATGGTCAAGGATATTGCGGTAGATGAGAAGAGCATCGAGCGGTCGATATATGCAATAGAGTGCAACCCGCGAGCACATACAGCGGTTGCACTATTTGCGCAGGATGGTCCGGAGATGACAGCTATGATACAGGCCTACTTATCAACACTCGACGAGACTCCGGATAGCTACGCAGGAGTCTTGAAGCAAAACGGACTGCGCGAGGACTCGATAGTGTACCCAACACGCACTGCACTACCTCGATATTGGATTGGCCACGATCTTTTCAGCCTCGTGCTTTACCCAGTTCTTCGATGGATCTCAGGACAGGGTACGCTCCGCGAACTCTCTGGTTCTTGTATCGAATTTTTGGACCACGTCATAAACTGGAAAGAAGGTACCTTCGAAGTCTGGGATCCATTGCCGGCTTTGGTGCTGTATCACGTGTATTGGCCACTGACAATACTGTCCGCGTGGTGGAATGGGTTTAGGTGGAGCAGAGTTAATGTCAGCACCACAAAGATGTTCGGATGTTGATTTCGCAGAGAAGAAGTCTGTGAATTGGAGATGTAGCAGCAGTACGGCACAGTCATCTGATATGGGTGAAGTCATGTCCAAACTTCAAATCCTCCCAGCGGTGTGAATTGAAACGAGACACATAGATTGCAAATAGAAGTTGTTTTACGCTCTTGTAAACCTGACAAGATGCGACGTCTTCCACCCATGGAATTCAATTCATTTGATGAAGTCATGATGCCTAGTTATCAACTGGTTGCACTATTGCACCAGCACGGCCTTGATCGAGGTTATTCAACGTTGACAGATCAGTGTCCTCTATATCAAAACCGAAGACATCTGCGTTTGCCTTGATTCGGTCCGCAGTATCACTCTTCGGCAGTGGAATGAATCCCCTCTGTAGTGACCATCGTATAAGTACTTGTGAAGGTGTGACTCCATGCTTCTCTGCAATACCTTTGACAGTCGGATCCTCTGATTTTCGGTTTCGAACGATAGGACAATATGCCTCTACTGCGATCTTGTGCTCGCTGCAATACTGCACGATCTCCTTCTGTTGGCAAAACGGATGCAACTATATTCTAGTAATTAGTCGACAACGTCCACGCCGCGAATAGGTTAAAACGACCCACCTCGATCTGGTTTACAACAGGTGGCCAGACTTCAGCAAACTGCCTCAATTCCTCGATATGCTGAATGCCAAAATTGCTGACCCCAATACTCTTCGCCTTGCCCTCCCGATGCAGTCTCTCTAAGGCCTGCCACATTTCCTTCCGTTTCGCACTGCCGCTATTCGGACTGTGGATCAGAAAGAGATCGACATAGCCCTCGGCAGAATCCAGCTTCTCTACGCTTTCCAGGCACTGTCGGTAGCTCTGCTCTACCGAACCAGCCGCAGTGAGGATCTTGGTGGTCAGGAAAACATCTTTGCGTGTTATCCCGGACTTCTTCAAGGCTTCACCGACTTGAGCCTCGTTGGCATAGAACTGTGCGGTGTCAATATGTCGATAGCCAGCTTGGAGCGCGGTCAGACACGACTGCATACATATCTCAGGCGGCGACTTATAGACACCGAACCCGAGCTGCGGAATTTTGAGAGAGTTCCTGAGTGAAAGAACGTCCGAAATTGTTTTGGTCGCCATGATCATATAGAGTGAGATACAATGGCTACAGGCACTTTGCTGTTGTCGACTGCGAAGACAGGCCACACGACGAGCGTTTATATCATCTAAACGAATAAATCCTTTTTCTTGGCAAACCAAAACAGTATGCAATTAATCGTAGTATGGCTCTTGCTTGTTGAGACTTTGTTTTCCGAGAAACGGCACACAAGCTGCATTCGACTTAGACAAGTGGCTTGGTCAATGACCTCATGATGCTCCATACCTCGAATTACAGCGAAGTCAGCTCACATCCAACCAAGCTGTCATGAAAATAAGGATATTAGACATTGAAATGACAGATGATATCAACAGGAGGGGAAAAGGATAAATTTTTTGCCCGGAGGGAGAAAACCCTCCGGCTCATATCCATAGCGCATGAACGAAAAGAGGTAAAGATGTAATATCGTTGACCAAATTGTATGTACCATGGTAGCCATTTTTCGCTACTGACGCTAACTACGGGATTAGTGAGAGCATAGAGTAGCTTGTCCTGTAGACTGCAGGACACATTCGCAATACCTAGGAGAATCACACCGTTTCTTACATCTCTTGCCAATGTCCTAGACAGAGGTAAAATTGTGCACTGTTTACTACTCTGCCTGCAATGACTCACCGGATCATATAGCGACACTATATGGCAGGGAGAAAAGTGTGGGCTTTCAGGAATTGCAGCTATTGCGCTGTGCACATATTTAGCCGTGCCACAGATCGCTTTACAACGGATACACTGTACTCAACTAATCTAAGTCTGCAATGGATCCTGGTGGCTTGAATTATTTCACATGCACCCTTGGGCAGTGTGCATTGTGGAAA
This sequence comes from Seiridium unicorne, assembly GCA_039778275.1. Taxonomy (NCBI): domain Eukaryota; kingdom Fungi; phylum Ascomycota; class Sordariomycetes; order Amphisphaeriales; family Sporocadaceae; genus Seiridium; species Seiridium unicorne. Next base: position 241,798 of record JARVKF010000057.1, on the reverse strand, counting down.
CAGCAACAGCCGAAGAATACCAGAAAATCCTTCGATACTGTTCTTGAACTCATCGACGAACAGGCAAGAGAATATCCTGATTCCGCCGCCCTTGGTTTCGCAGATTTCCACGCCGACGACAATCAACATCGTAAGCCACCCTGAATCTCATAAAACTAGCATGGAAGTCTGATTGTCATATAGGGCCATCGTTCGTCACGTTCAGGGAATTGAGAAAGCTCTCCCAAGCTGCCGCCAAGATTCTAGCACAAGATTTACGGCTGGAAGATTGCTCGTCTACTACCTCAATCGGCTTACTATGCAAAAGTAGTTTCGACTTTGTGTTGACATGGCTGGGGCTTATGCGCCTGGGGAATATTGTGTTTCTTCTGGCGTGAGTGTTTGGAAAGGACATCTACTATTTAAGAAGACTGACCCGAAGACCAGACCACAACTAGAAGCTGCCGCAATCAAGCACCTGTGTGTGGACTCCGACGTTAGGACTATTTTCCTTGGTAAAGATCAGGAGCACAAGTCCCCGCAAGAAATTGAAGGGCTTTCGTTCCGTTGTATCCCAGACTATTGGCACACAGATATAGACTCTATTACGGGAACGCCACTGTCGGCTCTTATATCTGATATAGCCTACCTAAGACATACCTCAGGTACGTCGTCGGGACTACCTAAACCGATAGTACAGAAACATTGGGGCGCTGTTGGTGTTTTGCCATGTTTGACAAACAACAGGGATGTTGCAACATTCACCACAACACCTCTATACCATGGAGGTCTGGCTGATTGCTTTCGAGCCTGGACAAGTGGCGCGATGATCTGGTTCTTTCCGGAAGGAGTAGTCCCTGTCACGGAGACTAACGTCACTAAAGCCGTCCAGTTTGCACGTGAAAGAAGCCCTGATGTTGTGCGAGTGGCGTACTTCACGAGCGTACCGTACGTATTGCAAAGTCTTGCTGGCAACCCAGAAGGACTGCAATTACTGCAAACGATGGAGCTAGTAGGTGTAGGAGGAGCCGCACTCGCTCCTTCAGTTGGCGATCAGCTCGTCGATGAAGGCGTCAAGCTAGTCTCCAGGATGGGTAGTGCAGAGTGTGGCTTCCTAATGTCTTCGCATCGCGACTATGCCACGGATAAGGAGTGGCAGTACCTCCGGCCCGTCATTGATGGAAGTTTGATATCTTTCGAACCCCGAGATGATGGCCTATTCGAGCTCGTCGCTAAGCCTGGCTGGCCTTTAAGGGCGAGGCAGAATCGCGAGGACGGCTCTTATGCAACCTCAGACCTGTTTCAACCACACGATCAGATACCAAACGCTTGGCGTTATAATAGTAGATCTGATGCGCAAATAACTTTGGCTAATGGTAAGAAGTTTGATCCAGCTCCTCTCGAGGGAGCCGTGGTCGCCTCTACCAAGCAACTCGAGGACATATTTGTGTTTGGTACGGGACGAGACTTTGCAGGGGCACTTCTCTTCCCAGCTTCCCAGGATCTGTCTGAAAGCGAGGTTCTGGAAGCTGCGTGGCCCGTCATTGAACGTGTCAACAGAGAGTCTCAAAGCCATGCCCGCTTAGCACGAACTGCCCTGATGGTAGTTCCCAAACTAGGCGGCGGATCATCACTTGAAAAGAGCAGTAAAGGAACCATCATGAGGCGTCAGGCAGAAGAGAAGTATGCGGATCTGATCGAGGCGGCTTACAGTCTCAGAAAAGGCGGGCAATCGACTTTCAGCGCTCTAGACGACGATGAGCTTTGTGCTGTAATTGCCGAGAAATTTTCCGATGTCCTTGGTCGTGACGTAAGTCCTTCCGAAGACTTATTTCGACAAGGAGTCGACTCGATTGCATGTATTCAAATCCGCAAATTGATCGAAGCCTGTCTTCTTCCGCCTGGATCCGGCCCTTTGGCATTAAATGCTATATATGAGCATGGAACCATTCAGAACCTGTCGCTTTACATCAAAGGTCTCCGCCAAGGCAAGGAGGGAACTCAAGCTCAGGAGAATGGACATACAGATGATTCCGATCTGAGCCTGATGGTTGAATTGGTCAGAACTCATGGGAATTTCACCTCTGCTTCCATTTCACCGACCAAGACAAAGGAACAGCGACATACCGTCATCCTTACGGGGGCGACAGGAGCACTGGGTGCACATGTTCTTGGCTGCTTACGGAAAGACTCTGGTGTCCATAAGATATACTGCCTCGTACGAGCGCGAACGCCGCCTGACGCTCATGAACGCGTTGCAAAAGGTCTCTGCAGACGTGGGATGAGAAGGCTTGATGAATCCTCGTCATACCCAAATTTCGACAACAAGGTGGTCTGCCTTCCATGCGATTTGTTTGATAAAAATCTGGGGCTCCCAGATGAAGTGAGGCGCCGCATCAGCCAAGAGTCTACTCTGATTATACATGCAGCCTGGGCAGTAAACTTCAGTCTTCGATTGAATTCATTCGAAGATCAACTTCAAGGACTGCATCATTTGCTCCGATTCTCGCTATCATCTGGATCACAGTTCTCGTTCATAAGCTCTACAGCTTCGGTGAGCGCCTCGCCGGCAGCGAATATAGCCGAGTCGTGTTCCTCGAACCCTTTAGATGCATCACCCCTAGGATACTCGAGGTCAAAGTGGGTGGCAGAACAGATCTGTGCAGCAGCAGACCAGCATTGCATTAAAGCAAGGCGCGGGAAAGAAACTCCCGAGCATCCCAGGGTATCCGTTATCCGTATCGGGCAGCTGTGTGGGAACAGAGCCGGTATTTGGAATGCAAGCGAAGCCTATCCACTCATGTTGTCTACAGCCAAGATCACTGGCTGTTTACCGGACTTGCAAGACAGTAGCCTTAGCTGGTTGCCCGTTGACCAGGCGGCGCAAGCGGTCCTGGAGATCGCATCGAAATTTGGTAAAAGTGAACAGGAATTGCTAGACCTAGATACGACAGATCCGATGAATTCCCCGACACTACCAGTTTATCATGTTTTGAACCCGCACAAGCTGCCAAAATGGCGGGATATGCTACAATGGCTGCAGGATAGTGACCACATGGCGACTTTCGAGGTAGTCACACCGTCTTCGTGGATGGACCGACTAGAAGAAGCTTTAGGCGGCAAGGCTGCTGGACACGACTCGCAGAAACTTTTGGGATTCTGGCAACATGTGTATGGCGGCCAGTCGAGGTATGATAGTGGCAATGATCAGGTCTCTCGGAAGCCGGCTGTGTTTGAGATAAGCTGTGCTTCACATGTATCGAAAACGATGGCTGAAGTACAGCCGCTCGACCGAGATCAAGTCTTGCAGATGTGGAAATGGATCTGCGAAAACGTGGGCAAAGGTACTGAGGCGTAGTTGGTAGACTCTGGGACCTATATTTGCAACAAGAGTCCTTTCGGCCGCTGTTGCGCTTGGTTGTGTAAATGGTATTATTGAAATTCCTAGACTGGGGCTCCTGCAAGGCACAGCCTCGGCCACCTATGATCCTATGCCTGAAGGGCTGAAGCACTCGCATAACGATCATGTCAGATGCTGATGCTGATGCTGATGCTGATGCTGATTCTTTCATCCCAGCTAATCCAAATACCTGAACAATGGTTGATCAGAGAACACGGAACAACTGAAGTGGAACTCCGAGCTTACCTACCTTATGTACTGTAATCCCTGGCACACACGCGAAGGATCCCCACTGTCATCAAATTGCTGGGGTGTCCAGTGCATGCAAAACCCCAGGAGCAAAGGCCATAACCTCCTCGGGTAGTGCCGTGGTACCGATTTAGTGCATGCAGCGCTAGGGCAAACGTCATAGCTTCCCGCTGTGCCCCCCAGATTGGGTCCTGACAAACGCCCACGTCGGAGATTGAGCATATGTATCCCGTCGACGCCAACGAAAGACATTTTGCAACTCGCTCAAAACAACATCCATAGCCCACCCATACCGAAATCCTAAGCTCTCCAGGAGTCTGTATTTTCAACACCCACCGATCAGTCTTCTCGTTTGGTTCGCAGCATAACCACAACAGGACGAACAACATCCGATCTGCAGAAAGCAGCCCCGCTATATAAGGCAGCCAGCTTTCTCACGATTCTCCATTCCTCCACCCCACGCAATACGCTTACTCGTATTTCTCGCATTCGCAGTCGGCTTCCACGGAACCCATTGTACATCCCAATACTGTATTGGCCCCATCCGCGTGGTATTAGGCATAGCTTACGAACCCCTTGGGGGAACCGCTGTTCTGGCATTCGGCCGTGTTGCCAATGCGACCGAATCCGAAAAATAACAACTCGCCGCGACGCCATGAAACCTAGTTGATCGTAGAGCCGCACAGTCCTTGCCAGTGTGGGCTGGCTTCCGGTGCGATTCACATCACGAAGTTTGGGATTTCTAGTACGGAATCAAGACAGCAGACGGGAAAGGGAAGATTCGGCCTACTAGCATTTGCCGGCTATATGGCTCGCGACTTGATGCGACATGTCTAGCCCTGCGTTGAAGAAAAATCTGCCAAATGGCACTCCCGATGAGGGTCAGAAGCCGGCGATCGAGAAGGGACACATAATGGTGCCTGGAGCCTCGGATGCGCAAGCTTCTGGGAATGGACATCCACAATCACCGGGCACGACACAGTCAGGTGGTGAAGGTGAGCTACCACTCCTTCTACAGGTCGTTTCCTCAGCAGCTGCACTGCCGCGACGGAACGCCAAGGTGGCTGTTCTCATGGATCGGCTCGGCTATGCTACTTGTATTACATGTTCCGACAGTCTTCTAGTTCACGCTTGCAGCATGAGACTCGTCCGAGATTACCGTTACTGCCAGTCATGTACTAATGCTAATCGTCGCAGTCACTACCAGCAATCGCGGTCAGTCCCCGCCCCCTAATGCGGGCAACCCGAATAAAAAGGGGCCAGTGAAGTTATCACGTAAAGAGACAGCCGGGAGAGAGTCTAAGGATGCGAAAATTCGACCGAGTCTAGCAACACCCATGGACTCGGCGATTGACCCTTTGTCTCATGTGCGTTATAATTCAAAGTTCGTGTATTGTGCTCAAGGGGCTCGGTCCACTAAAGCGTAGTAGCATATCTTTGTGAGAACAAATACCGACCGAGCTATATCATCCAGACTGCGCGGCCCTGGTAGACCTGAGAGTCCTGCCAATGAACCCCTTCCACGACCTAGTTCCGACCTGTCGTCAAAGCAAGCTATATCAGCGCCCGAGCAGGTCAAGGACAAGAGGAAAGCGGGCTCTTTCTTGAGCCGGTTGAGCATGATCGGCAACAAGAAGAAGGGAGAGGATGCCGATGATGGCGATTCCGAAATCAGCGACCTGCGTACGGAAGGTGCCAATGCCATTGCTTTTTCCTCGGATGCCGGCGGCGCTGGTTACATCCCACACCACAAGGAGCCGCCGCGCTATATCAGAGTGAGGGCGCATAGTAAAAAGGCTAAAGAATTCGATCGTATGTTCCTCGCGCAGGAATTGGTTGGTACTGAGGTGAGTCGGTGCTAGTTTATCATGAGTCCGCGTGGGTGTTGGATGAAGGTCGGAATGAACATTTCGAGTGTGTCATAGCGATGACCTAGGACTACAAGCACTAACAGGCATAAAAGGCACCGAACCTGGACACAGATGGTAACGCGGCTATCAATGGAGCCCCGGTTCAGCCAGTGCGAGGGTTTGGCCGCAAAGACCTTAACACGGGCGGTCCGGTTTGGGCAATAGAATTCAGCAAAGATGGAAAATACATGGCAACTGCTGGACGGGATCGGATTCTGCGCATTTGGGCAGTGATTGCCACTCAAGACGATCGAAAGGCCTATGAAGAGGAATTTGCTACTGCGAATGCTGGTGCAGGAGGACGCTTAAGTGCACCCGTATTTCGAATGCAACCAATACGAGAATTTGCCGGCCATACAGGGGAAGTTCTCGATCTGAGCTGGAGCAAGAACAACTTTTTGCTGTCCTCCTCCATGGATAAGACGGTGCGCCTATGGCATATAAGCAGAGATGAGTGCCTGTGCACTTTCAAGCACAAGGACTTTGTTACCTCAATTGCGTTCCATCCGAAGGACGACCGATTTTTCCTTGCCGGCTCGCTTGACTCCATTTTGAGGCTGTGGAGCATCCCGGACAAGTCTGTGGCCTATTCGATTCAAATCGCAGATTTGATCACTGCTGTTGCCTTTTCCCCCGATGGAAAAACATGCATCGCCGGTTGTCTAAACGGTCTCTGCACATTCTACGAAACAGAAGGGTTGAAGTTCGAAACGCAAATGCATGTGAGGTCGTCAAGAGGCAAAAATGCCAAAGGGAGCAAAATCACAGGTATCCAGACTATGGCCTCTCCGCCGGATCAACCAAATGGGCAGGTCAAAGTCCTAGTGACATCTAATGACTCCCGCATACGTATTTACAACCTCCGAGACAAGGCGTTGGAGCTAAAGTTCAAAGGGCATGAGAACATAAGCAATCAGATTCGCGCAAGCTTCAGCGACGATGGCAACTATGTCATTTGCGGAAGTGAAGACAAGAAAGCATTTATCTGGTCCACCGGACCCTCGCAGTCTGACCACAAAGACAAACGCCCATGTGAGCATTTTGAGGCGCATTCCGCTATTGTCACTCAGGCAGTGTTTGCGCCGACTGTTACGCGTCAATTGTTACAAGCTTCGCACGACCCGATATTTACGCTATGCAATCCGCCACCGGTAACACTGCTCAGCAAGGAAGAAGCCAGCATGAGCCAGACTACGCTTGGTCACGATGCTATACCCGAGAAGATACCGAATATCAAGAAACCCGAAGAAACGCCAGCGTTCATTGCCCGATCGAAGCACCACGACGGCAATATCATGGTCACAACAGATCATTCCGGTATCATCAAAGTCTTCCGCCAAGACTGTGCGTTCATCAAGCGGCGCCATGACAACTGGGAGACGGGGTCTACTTTCTCGAGGACACTCGGCAGAGACGGTCTCCTTGGGCGAACAGGAAGTGTCATGACCCGGACCAGCGCCGGCAGCAGGGAGCCACGTTCTCGCCGTGGATCTATCACACAATCACACTTAGGACCCGGGGCAGGAACGCCACAGCTCAACTCGGAGCGAATCATGTCTTGGAGGCAAGATGTTGAAGGCACGCCGTCTCGACCAAACTCCATCGCACTTGCTACTCCAGCTAGGAGCGAGCGATCGATGAGCCCAGCCAAGGCGCGGACTTCGATCGTGTCAAACGGTGCCAATCTAGCCTCGGAAGCGAGGCGTCAACCCTATGCCAGTTCTCTAGCATCGCCACCGCTTCAACCTACAAGTCCAACCTCTAGTGTCAGGACGAGCGATCGCGACCGGCTTACCGCACACGACAAGGCAGCACAACTTCCTCCACCAAGTTTCACATTCAGAAGCATGGCGGAAGAAGATGACGACAATGCACTTCGTCTGGACCCTGTTGGAGCTAGCTATTCGTTCTGGAATCTCAATCGATGGCGAGGTATAGGCAATAGTCTGAAAGGGGGCAGCAGCAGTGGTCCAAGCTCTGGAAGTCTTGAAAAGGGCCACAGCAGGACCATCAGCGAAGCGCCGGCAACATCATTTACATCCGAGTCTGACGATAAACGCCGCAAAAGCTTGGGCGCTCACGTCATCCAGTCCAACACGGGTACTTCTGACAAAGCCGATCAAGCGAGCAGAAGGCAGAGCGTGCCAGCAAAAGCGCTCCAGGCAGATCATCTAGCACCACCCGGTGGACGTCCCGACTGTGCTCGCCAGGAAAGTGCTGTCAGCACACTCACAAGTGAGGGACTTACCAGCGCTGAAGCCAGTGATGCTGGAGATGATATGCAGTGTTCCAAGTGTGGAGGTCACGAATTCAAAGCTAAAAAGGTTGGCGGGCAGCAAAGATTCCTTTGTTCTCAATGCGGACGGATATTTGACGCTTAGGGACGTCACCGCCGCTATGAGACCCTCGCCCATGCTGCTCTGAAGTGGGTTTGTCTTGGCCAGAGATGGAGATTGTGCGTTAGTCGATAAATAGTTGGGCCTCTGCGGTTTTATGTTGAACCAGCATTGAAGCATTGGAGTCATGGCGTTTGATAACCGATGATACCACCACTGCAATATCGCATCTGAATTATTATACCCTCACTATATATGCGCCCCTTCGTGCCTCGTAGTGTTTGCATCTGTTTGTGTTTGTATGCCGTGGCATCCACACAGTCGACACGGGTTGGAACTGCACTACCAGTTTTCATCCTGGATAGCCTCCGCCACATCATTGCCCTCATCCGCGGCTCCGATCTCCTTGTCCAGCTCGGCCACCATCTCGTCAACGGCAGTCTTGAGCTTTGGTGGATTAGCCGACCTGACCTCCTCGTACCCCTCGCCATCCTTGACAAAGAGAAAGGTGGGGATGTTGGTGACGCGGTACCGCGAAGCCACTTCGGGCACCTCATCCACGTCGACTTTGGCGAACGCGACCTTGCCGGGCGAAGAGTGCTTCGTCGCGTGCTGGGTGAAGAGGGGAGCCATGGCTTTACACGGGCCGCACCAGGTCGCGTGGAAGTCGGTCACCACGAACTTGTTAGACTTGAGGAGGGTGTCAAATTCCGCGGTGGAGCGGATCACCTGCACTGCTTCTGCCATGATGAAGGTTCTCTTTTTGGCCGTAGTTATCCTGGGGCGTATCCGATGATATGAATATGACGATGTCCCGATTGCTATGAAGAAAGTGATGTAAGATTTCGCGAGTTTGTTTATGTGCTGCTATCAGGATTAGTAATCAATTCGTGAAAGGAGGGGTATAAAGCCATGCCTGTCCTTGTCCGCATGGAGCGATGGACGGAGAGATTGGCACCTAGGAATCCCTCTGCAAACTTCATAGCCGAATGAATATAGGCAAAATGTTTTCGATTGTGTCTATAGGTTAACACAGAGAGTCGCGGTGGGGGTAAAACTGTGATCAATTTTCGCGAAAGCAGGCAGATGGTATCGTGAATCTATCACATGGGGAGGCCAGTAGTGTCCGCCCTGAAAATTGTCATAAGCCACATCTGAGCGTTGACAATGAAGAATAATACAATTAACTTCTTTGAGGTATTCCTTGAATTCATGATCTCTCAATAAACTTGTCATATCGGCTGCCAGGAGCAGTGCTATAATGAGGGGCCTTCTATGATATCAGCACCCGTAGCCATGTTCTGCCTTACAGAGAGCATAGGTACGTGTTGTCTAACGTACATTAGCACGTATCAGCAAACTAATGTAAGCTAACCCGATACTATAATTATACCATTGAACGTAGCAATATGCTCGACAACGTTCAACGGACAAGAAAACTTGCATGAGAGGTTCTCGTATCCCCCGCTAATGTCGTCGGGCTCACTTGGTAGTGTGTCGCACCCAGAAGCCAGGACTGTGGAAACTGCTGCATGCATCTCATACATGTATGTACCATGCAAGCGATCTTGGCTGCAGTTGATCTTGCAGCACGCCGCGGCTATTAGTCCACTGCTTGATCTTTCGCTTCCATTTGACCCAGCCGCCTGCCGATATGTGCGTGGATACAGACTCGGGCCCTTTGATGCAAAGACTGCCTGCTTCTTCCTTCATCATTCCTCATTCATGCATCAAGTTGTGCCCCCAAGCCTTCCCTACTACTCGACCTTTCTGGCCTCGGAAGAGAGTTTCAATTACCCCACCCGCCACTCTATGCTTACAGCGTTTCTGGCACCTTAGTAGAGCTAGTATAACACCCTCACCCAACACTTCTTTTGACGGCCCCCAAGTCTCTCTCTCCGACCAAACCTCGCATCCCAGACTTTCATGGTGGCGGCTATATGCGATATCAGCGCCTCTGATAGGCTCTCCGGGGGGCCCCCCCTTGCAGCTTGCAAAGGTTCCTACGCGCGACGTCGACTGTGATCGACTTCTCTCTCCACTACACCGGCATCACATTGCCCCTCTTTGGAGTAACACTCCAGAACTTGTCTGCCTGCCGGATGACATCGATGGATTCTGTCATTATACAGAGACGTCATGTTTCCGAAGATAAGGACGCCCGGACAATACGACGGCGCTTAGCAGGCCTTGCGCCCCCCATGTCAACAGACATGATCAGTGCTTCGGTGTGGAGCGGTGGATTCTGGACCCCACAGGCAGCTCCAAGCACGACACCTATTTCCGGCCAATAGGAGCATATGACTTTACCGAAAAGGGGAGCAGCCTTGTCGACCTCACGGCGGACAAAACTTTCTCAAGACCTACTAAGGGCAGTGGAGAAGAAGGGTTCGTAATGGTCGAGATCGCGTAGGGGATGTTAGCATCCGCCCAGGTAGAGCTCACGGACGGACAACTCGCTCCATGGTGTCGAGGGCTCCTAGCAACAGGGCTGTCTCAGTAATCTCGTTTATCAGCCTGGGTGTCTCTGCTCATATCCGATTGCGAGGTGGAGATTGCTCGCTAGAGTGAGCGCTGCTGGAGTCAGCGGACCAGCTGTGTGACGGCACAAGCATCCAGACAAGGTTGTCACTGTCTGCCTACCTATCCGAGACCGACCCAAAGGCAGACAAATGCTGGGAGGGACCAGCAGTCCTCGGAATCGAGGCCCACAGATTCGTTTCTTGCCAACAGGATTATATTCTCAACGGTTGCCCAGGGTCTCTTCACACACTCTGCTGCTGGCCTTGCCGCTAAGTGTGGGAGTGAGCGCTTGGAGTCAAGTCTAGCCAAGGGACGCTTGCTCATCGACTGGCTTTGCGCCCCCAAAGAAACCCGGCATCACGTCCATCTCAACCTCCTTTTGACCTGGCCGTACGTTTCATGTCTTGCCCACATGAGCGACTTCGTACCTCGACACGACAAGATGGCCGGGATGGTTTGGAATATTGGTCTCGACCGGCAAGCTTGTCGACTTGATCGACCCTGCTCTGGAGCGATCTATGCTCTTTCAGTCTTCGATGCTGGGAAAGACCTGTCCAACGGCTGGCCCGTCACTACAACATCTCCAATGAGACACATCTATCTAGCGCCTATCGAGAGGGCATCTGAGTTGCAAGGGGACACGGAGCTGGTCGGATGGTTTCATCCCAAATAACAACATGGTTGAATCAAGGCGCTTCACGCTCCACGTCAGCTTCTCCGCTGTCTGTGCACATTATATATAAAGTTCGCTGGTGGTTGGCTTAGTCTGGGAACAACATAGACATACAACTCTAGGGATTTTCCAAACTTCATCCTACACTTTTGTAGATTCTGGGCTATCACATTCATAAGCTTTACCCTTCCTCATGGCGAACCAGTTCTCTTTCTTTTTTGGGATCGAGTTGGAGCTGCTGATCGGTAGCCGCTCCAAAAGCCACAAGTCATGGAAGTCTCTTGCTTCGGAAGTCAGCTCGAAGCTGAAGAAAGCAGGTATAGCAAACCATGTCAACGAAGGAAACGATAAGAGCTTGGAGAATTACGAAGAATGGTCAGTTGTCCAGGAAGTCACCGTGCCTTCCCAGCCCGGAAAGAATCTATGTAAGCTAGTAACATCAACCGCTTCATGAATCGTTTGTACTGATCGCTATGGTAGGGGGCGTCGAGCTCGTTTCTCCAATCTATGATTTCACGACGCCCTGGGAGGTGCACTTGTCATTGATCTTCAAAACGCTGAAGTCGTCCTTCACCTTGTCGAGCTCATCGAACACTTCCACTCATATTCATCTATCGACCTCACCCCCTTTGCCGCCGAGCTACCTCGGTGCTCTGGCCAAGTCCATTCTATACTTTGAGCCGGCCATCGACTTGCTGCTTCCACCAGCGCGAGCCTCGTCATATTGGTGCCAGTCGAACCATGATAATACTTCACTAAAGTCTCTGACGCTCCCTGAGTGCTTTGAATATCTAGACTACTGCAGTGACGCCAATGATGTGGCCCGAGCCATGTGTTCGTTCCCGGCCAAGTCCGCTTACGGTCGGGCGAATGGGTACAGCGAGGACTTCGTGCATGGTGTCTACAAGTGGGATTTTTCTGGTTTGGTCGACCCCTCGGCGTGCCTTTCGTCCAACCCATCACCCTCCGGAACACTCGAGTTCAGACAATGCCCTGGTAGCGGCAGTGCCGATGAGGCACGTACCTGGCTCCTGCTGTCACTTGGGTTCGTGGCCGGGGCTATCGACGGAGAGGGAACTCTCGATCCGGATGCCCCGGTTGCCATGGAAGATTTGTGGTGGCCTATCAGTTCTGGTCTGCAAAGCCTCGGCATGGCAGGAGGGGATACGCGGGGAGTCGAGAAGCTGTTCTCTGGCTCGAAGAAGGCAAAAGGGGTTCGAAAGTAAGACTGCGTCCTGAACGGTGTACAGACATGAATTGCTAGCGTGTGAAAATCAAACTTAGTTTATTCTTTACTTTCCTTATGACACGAAAATATTTTTCAAGTTAACGAAAATTTTCTTCTAAGAAATCTTATTATATTCCATTTAGAAATTAACGATAACCCACATTGTCTGTGGATCCTCTGGTAGATAGGCTATACAGCTCGGAGCTGGAGCTCCACTGCACAATATACTGGTTTCCACCCATATTGCATGCCCATAAGAAATAATACCGACAAACTGTATGTTAGTTATTACCTTAAAAAGCGATATTTGCCATACGCTAACCACTCTATACCGACGTGGCAGTAACAATACCAAGCTAGCCATTTTATACCCCGGCAGAGTGTATCAATGTTTTGGAAGTCCGTTTTTCTTCTTGACGCTACTACTGCCGTCTTGATGGTTCTTGAGTTCATCGAACCCATGGAGTAAGAGTCGAGGAGCTTGAAAACGCGCTTGTCCCCGCCAGAATTTGCTCACATGATGAGCACATGTGCTGTTGTTTGAGCAGTTTTTTTTTTTTTAAGGTTACGAGTGGATCCCATGGCCGCAAGATACCTCAGAAAGGATAAACAAGTCATTATCTGGCTATAAAGGCAAGCTGCTCCCCTGCGTGGAAGTCTGATGGGATTTCTCCTTCCTCACCACGCTACACACCATAACAGAGCTCTTCACTTTACACCGCACTCTTGTCAAGTCTTTGCAAAACAATTCAACTTGTCGACTTACATTGTTGCTTATATAGAGTGATAGAGACCTTTTTCATCAACAAGAAAGCTATATTAATAGCAAACCTGTGTTGGTATTAGTTCTATGATCCGGTGGGTACTGGGCTTGCCTGCTAGTTAGTGTAAGTTTCTTGCTACTGTACTGGGGCCCGACGGACAACTGACATAAGCCCCCACCATTAGTCGCTGTTGGGCGCTACACACACCTTGGTGACGACGCGGGGTCAAGAATTCGCTGTCGTTTGGACTGATCAGAACTCGACATCTTCAACTTGAGATTTCCCTGCGATTCGAATGACATTCAGCTTATTGCCCATTCAGCACAAGGCATTATCAGAGCATCGGCATTGCATTCATACTTTGGACCCCACGACAAAAACTGCAACGAAGCAGCCGACAACGAAAGTCTCTCTTCTTATCACCCACTCGAAACTTCCGCCACACATACCACTCGAGTGGCATTCACGACACCCACAATGCAACTCATCAAATCGAAGTCAGCCCAGCGGCTGGATGCCTCGGTAGGCGACGGCACCCAGAGTGTCACGTTGTTGCCTGTGGAGCCAGAAGATATGTGGCATGCGAACAACCTGATCTCGCCAGAGGATGTCATCAAGGCGCATGCAGTGCGGAAGGTCAAGTCTGAATCTAAGACTGGCAGCACGCAAACCGAACGAGTCCACACCGAGCTGACGATCCGGGTCACCTCTACCTTCTTCGATACGGCGGCTTCACAATTACATGTTTCCGGCACAGTAATTGTGGAAAATAGCTTTGTTAATATCGGACAGTACCACACGTTGGACTTGGAGCTTAACAGACCCTTCACAATATGGAAGTCGCTTGGCTGGGATTCTGTGGCGCAGGAGACTCTGCAAGAAGCCCTCAAGCAGGACAAGGAGGGCGCGGTGGCCGCTGTCGTCATGCAAGAAGGCGTCGCAAACATATGTCTGATCACCGAGTTCCGCACCATTCTGAAGCAGCGGGTAGAGAGCACGATACCGAAGAAGCGGGCCGCCAAATCAGACCAAACGAGCGGCATGACACGATTCTACGATAAGGTTTTAGGCACCCTCATGAGGAGCATTGATTTCGATACGCCACGCCCTCTGCTGTTGGCGAGTCCCGGATTTGTGGCGGGCGATTTCAAGAAATTCATCCAGAAGGAAGGGACACAGAAAGGAGACAAGGCCATGATCGCGCTAGCCAAGGAGGCAACCGTGGTCCATTCGAGTTCCGGCCACCTACACAGCTTGAACGAGATCATGAAGAGCCCCGAGGTCTTGGCTACCATGAAAGACATGAAGTTCTCGAAGGAATCGCGGGCCATGGATGAGCTCTGGGGGCGACTCAGGAACGATGATGGCCGAGCCTGGTACGGAATATCAACGGTCGAAAAGGCCGTCAATGAAGGAGCTGTGGGGAGAGGAGGGGGTGTTTTGCTTGTGAACAACTCCCTGTTTCGGAGTTTGGACATTGCAACAAGGAAGAGATATGTTGGACTGGTGGACAAAGTGAGGCAAGATGGCGGTGATGCTCGCATTTTGAGTAGCGATCACGAAAGTGGCCAACGGCTCGATGCCTTGGGTGGCGTTGCTGCAATACTCACGTATCCTATACATGATCTGGACGAGGAGGATGAAGGGGATGCGGATGGCGAGGAAGCGCCAGAAGGGATGATCATATAGACTCAAGCAGACATGAGACCAATTTAGAGCAGCATGAGAGGAGTCGGAGTTGAGCAAAGAATATGATACCCCAGGAAAATAAACAGCGTTGGTTATCGCCCCTTTCGTGTCCAGTGCAAATGTGTAATCATTCAGGTGATACCTCATTGACTTAATGAGATTAACTTAAAGCCGACGCACCAGTACAAGTCTTAGTCGTCAGCTGCTATAATGCCAGGGTGAGTTTTTATCGGACTTTGAAGTAGGCAGTGTAACGCCGAAAGAAAGGAGCAGAGGCTAATCACCATAATACAATGTGAGTACTGCTCAAGATGATTCGACTTGCAACGTATCTTTGACGGGTTGCGTATTTTAGATCAAGCCTATGCTATCGGGTCCACTGAAGTGTGGTCCTGGCGTTCAGTCACTAAATTCCACCTGTGGAATAGCCTTTGCGAGTAGTTAGTGTCAGACTTGTCATGAATTCCCAGTGAAGTAGTTAAGTATCGTCAAGACGATGGATTATCAGTCAGTGTATAGTATAGCGAGTATCCCTTTTGAGCGCGAAGTTGAATTCTCATGACATCACTAGAAGCACCTGGCCGAGGAGGTGGATGTGGATCCAGCAAACGCCGTCGTAACTCCGTGATCTGAGGGGTCACATCATTTCTCACTGGGGGTCGGAGCTCAGCATATCAAGACTATATCCCCATCACCAGTAGGTCATTTTCTGCATCTACCACCTTTTCTCACAGTTCTCAACATCCCATAGATCCTACACCATTCCTTGGTATGTGCGGTTGAAGACTAACACCCTACTACATGCCCCTGGAGGTTGTCTTGAGCCATTACTCTTGCTCCCCGAGTCATCCAAGGTGCTTTGCAGTATTACAAATGCACTCAATCCCAGTTATCGGCGGCTTGAAACAACTTCCCTTCTTTCGTGTTTTGCTGTCTTGCCGTACGTATTCTAATGCTCGGCAACACAGGCTAGATACGATGGCATCGACTTACACAATCAACTCAACCGCCAAGCTTAACAGCGGCTATGAGATTCCTCTGCTAGGCTTCGGTGTAAGTATAACTGAGCATGGCATGGAGCCCCCTTGCTAATTGCCCGACCAGGTCTACCAAACGTAAGATGTGTTCCGGGTATTTACGCAATAAGTCGCTCACATGAATGATAGGCCGCCCGATGAGACGGAGAAGGCTTGTCTCGAAGCCTTGAAGGCTGGGTATCGGCACATTGACTCCGCCGTCCTATACCGCAACGAAGCCGGTGTCGGCGCTGCGATCAAGAAGAGTGGGATCCCCCGCTCCGATATCTTCTTCACCACAAAGGTTCCTCAGATGCCTAGTGGTAGCCTGGACTATAGCAAGACCAAGGCGCAGATCGACCAGAGCCTGAAAACTGCAGGCGTGGACTATATAGATCTCTATCTCATTCACTCGCCTTATGGCGGCTCCGCTACACGCAAGGGAGTCTGGAAAGCTCTAGTAGAGGCCGTCGACGAGGGCAAGATTCGTAGCATCGGCATCAGCAACTACGGTATCAACCACTTGGATGAGCTGGAGAAGCATATCGCTGAACTAGAGGAGGAACGTGGAGGAAAGGGCAAGGGAGGCGTCATTTCTGTCGCGCAGCACGAAGTCCACCCCTGGTGCGCTCGCAACGATATTGCCGAGTGGTGCGCCAAGCGAAACATCCTCCTGGAGGCGTACTGCCCTGTTGTCAGAGGCCAGCGGTTTGACGACCCCGGCGTCAAGAAGCTGGCGGAAAAGTACGGCAAGTCGCCGGCGCAAGTTCTCATCCGCTGGAGCTTGCAAAAGGGCTACGCTCCTCTGCCCAAGAGCGTTACGCCAAAGCGGATCGTCGAGAACGCAGAGATTTACGACTTCGAGCTTACAAAGGCCGAGGTTGACGAGTTGGAGTCCAAGGAATACGCGCCCATTGCTTGGGACCCGACGACGACCGGCTTGGACAACTAAAACCAGAGAGCTCAAAAAGAGGTGACGAGGCATTAAAAATGGTTGACCTTGTCGTGATTCTGGTGAAGTATACAGGGTATTGATATTCAAACTCATCTACGTTTGTAACTGGGCGCATATATTCTCACGTGACTGCTTGCGTACTTTGATAATTGGTTCGGCTTGGCTGACATCATGCCATTGTTAGAATGATGGTGTAACCATAGATGCGCTGGCATTATTTTGCAATTGCGCAAGGGGAGTACGGACGCGACCCTCCGTGTAACATCCGTGGCACATGTGCTCTAGATCGGAGTGCCCACAATGATACGGAGCAGGGAAGCTGAATAGCTGCTGCTTGCAGAGTTCACCGGTCTCAGAATGGTCCAGCGCCACAATGCTCTCGCGCACGGCAGATCTCCCCGGGTCTCGTGCTCATGTTCGTTTCTCCGCATCGCCTCCGCATTTTCCTGGATGGTGCATCCCCTCCGCCAATGCTGTAGATAGGGTTTGTTAGCTGCCTATACCAGAGGTCTAGGCTAGGGGGACAAGCCGCTAGTCTTGCCTGTTCGGAAAAGGCGAACAAGTAATTAAGGATATAGTCGCCCATAGAAATTTTAGCAGAGTCTTCCAAGTTGAAAGTCTCGAGGAGCACTCTTGAAAATGGATTCGTTCTGTAACCAATATTTATGACACCTCGCTTGGAAGATATTGGCTCGAGGCACTACCGGCCCGTATATAACGATTATAAAAGAAATTCAGCATAGCGGTTGCCCTCAAGCCCTCGTCATCGATTTTGGCTGATACCACAACACCACCAGCATGGCCAAGTCTACGAGCAACGAGATCGCCGAGGCGAATGTTATACATTTGCCTCGGGACTCGATCAGAAAGATGTCCGCAAATACTGGAGTGGTGGACATGGCAGCCGATGCCGCCAAAGCCACCGAATTCGAGCATCGGATGGGACTCGTCCAGAGCTTGAAGGTGTACCGGAAGGGTGCTCTCTGGTCCCTCGCATTGTCAACCGCCATCATCATGGAAGGCTTTGATTTGATTCTCCTGAACAGCCTCTTTGGGTTTCCATCTTTCAAGGAGAAGTTCGGGAATCTTCAACCAAACGGTACTTATGAGTTGACTGCCGCATGGCAGACAGGCCTCTCGAATGGTGTGCTTGTCGGCCAGATCATGGGACTCTTCATCAACGGCATCGTGGCTGACAGGTATGGCTACAGGAAGACCATGGGCGGGGCATTGGTGCTCGTGACTGCTTTCATCTTCATCCCTTTCTTTGCGCACAATGTTCAAACGCTTCTGGCGGGCGAGATCCTGCTCGGTATCCCGTTCGGTATATTCCAGACGCTAGCGTGCACATACGCGTCGGAAGTATGTCCTACGCAGCTGCGTGCCTACCTCACGACCTACATTAACCTTTGCTGGGTTATCGGGCAGATTCTCGCCTCCGTCATTTTGAGGGCGCTCGTGAACAGGACCGACCAGTGGGGCTATAGGATCCCCTTTGCACTGCAATGGTTCTGGCCGATACCCATCTGCCTCGCTGTGGTGTTTGCCCCAGAGTCGCCTTGGTGGCTTGTCCGGCGCGGCTGCATCAAGGAGGCGAGGAAGTCAGTAGCCCGGCTGACAAGCGGAAAGACAAATGCCGAGTTCAACATAGACCATACTGTCGCAATGATGGTCTATACTGACCATCTCGAAAAGACCGTGTCAGCTGGCACAAGCTATACCGACTGCTTCAAGGGAATAGATTTGCGGCGTACTGAGATTGTTTGCGGTGTCTGGGCCTGTCAAGTTCTCTGCGGCTCGGCGTACTCGGGCTACTCCAGCTATTTCTTTCAACAGGCTGGCCTCGATGTCAGCAATGCCTTCACGTTGACTCTTGCGCAGTACTGTATCGGGGCCGTCGGTGTCCTCGCATCCTGGTTCCTGATGGGATGGTTCGGTCGTCGGACATTATATTTGGCTGGTTTAGCCATTATGGTGGTCGTGCTGGCGATTATCGGCTTCGCCGGATTAGCTGGGAGATCGAATATCGGCGCGCAGTGGGCGATCGGCTCCATGATTCTGGTCTACACGTTCGTGTACGACAGCACGGTTGGACCTGTGTGCTACGCATTGGTTGCGGAGATACCATCTACTCGGCTCAAGACCAAGTCTGTGGTGCTGGCAAGAAACTCGTACAACATCACTGGAATAGTGAATAATGTCATCACACCTTTGATGATTAATCCTACTGCCTGGAACTGGGGAGCAAAGTCGGGTTTCTTCTGGGCGGGATCATGCGCGCTGTGCTTTGTCTGGGCGTATTTTCGTCTTCCCGAGCCCAAGGGTCGAACATATGGAGAGCTTGATGTCCTATTTGATGCAAAGACACCGGCAAGAAAATTCAGAACGGCCACGGTAGATGGTTTCATCACACACGACCACGCACCCCCCAAGGGTAGCACTGCCCAGAACGTCGAGGACATTGCAGTCGAAAAGGTCGTATAGATATTACCATAGCAATTTAGGAACCGAAAGCAGTATCATAGCGATACTTGGGAAAACGCTGGTACAGTCATGCATGCCCATGCCTACCATACTGATTGCTGTAGTCCTGTCAGCCACGAGATTCGTTGACGAAATGCGTAACTCGGGAGACTCTATTGATTGGGCTTGTAAGCTCAGTAAAAAGAAAATTAAAAAAATAAAAAAAGATGGCTGACGCGGTCATATGAGACAGACGGTGTTGTAGTTGCTGGCATCGGGTTGCAATTCAAATCCCTGAGGCTCTCACTACTCTTGCCCCGAGTAAACGATCTTCTATAACTCGCATCCTGTCATCCAAGTCCAACATCCGATCCTGGCATTCACGCACCAAGCCCATGCAGTCTATCATAAGTAGCCGACACTCCGTACTCTCGATTGCCGCGCGATGGGTCTGGATGCGCTCCAATTTCGTGGCTATGTTGGTCACACTCCCACGAAAACGCAGCCAGATCAGCCGTCGAGGTAAGTCGCATTGATAGTTTTGCCTCATCGCATCGAAACTCCACTCCAAATCTTTCTCTCCCCGGTCCTCGTCCGTTCTGCCAGGAATCACCAAGAAGGGGTGTTCGTAAACCTTGAAGTCATGCATCAGGTCCTTGACGGCGTCCGAGAGGACCCGCACTGGCCCGGAGTCTCCGTATACATCCCTCTTGGCGCGATGGCTGTCGCGATGCCTCATTGATGGCCGCCTCTCGCGGCGGCGCAGTCTCCGTAGGTACTCGGCCTCTTCGTACAGCTGCTGCCTGAGAACCGAAAGCTCATCTTGGATCTGGGTCGGCGCATGCGCGACTGTGAGGAAAGCCTGCCAGAAAGCGTTCAACCAGATCGCGAGGGTGAGGCCAAAGGAAATAAAGCCAATAGTGATAGATGCAATGCTGATGGAGGGAAGGGCAGACATTGGGAAAGGAACCGCAATACGGAAACGCCAGAAATCGTCCTCAAAGCAAGCAAAAATAAACGAGCGTTGAAGTCGTGGTGCATCTGTTTACAGAAGACCACGGAGAGCGCCGTTGACAATGGTATTCTAGCGTCGCTGACGTTATTAGTCTGCCTTTAACTCTACATTGTATGTAGGTGATTTAAGTCTCCGTTAGCCTCGGCTCGAGCGCTACCAACCTCAACACCCAATGTGGGAAAGCTTGTTGCCGTAGAGATAAAAGGCCACTGGGCGATCATCTGCTTAGCTTGTGCCATGGTCCAGAAGCAGCAGACCTCCAAGGACCCGCATAGCCATGCATTTCCAGCTATCATAGCATTCATTGAATATCTTTACAAGAGGTAACCGAGATGAAAGGGGTCTAAATAGATAAACTCATCTAATCAGATCCGCTCGAATTTACTTGTCTGTTCCACAGACTTTATTATAAGCCGAACTATGAGTGTTCTGTCTCATAGTGTACTATAATATTGTATGAGCGACAGAGTTGGTTATTAGTATAATCTGCAGCTTATGCCGAGACTTGACCTGTGTATCTTTCTGGAATGCATGGGGCCAAGTCAAGGCTGATTAAATGACACATTGGTGTAGCCCTTGTTGTGACTTAATAGAAAAGCGTCCACAGACTTCAATTTCATCGGCTATTGATCAAAAGTATCGCTTAGCACTAATTGGTAGCTGACAGCCTGGATAAAGTCTCTCGGTATCATCAATGCAACAACAAAAGCGATATGTGATCCATGGCATATGTTTGGAACCTCAGAAAGCTGCAACAGGCATTTAATTGTATTGCACCATTGCCAAGCATGTACTTAAAGGGTCACACACCACCTATTTCCCGAGTCCCTTACTGAATGTTTGCCAGGATCAGATCAACCTCATTTCCGGCGTCCTCGAGAATGTGCTCAGGCTTATAGGTAGGCTTCCAGCCCATCTTCTCTCCATGATTGGCCGTGAATGTACAATTCCCACCTAGCGCAGAGTTGACGAACTCAGGAGGGTACCCGATCCCCTGGGCCATCTTTTCTACAGCTGCATGATCCGCTGCCTCGATTGTGGCATCATCAATGACGCCGCGCTCGAGTAATGTAGCGGCCATGGCGGCGTATAGATTCGTCCAAACCACAGAACCTGAGGCTGCAAGATAATAGCCGTTCTTGCCGTGATCAGGGTTGGAGCCGGACAGCATGGCGCCTAGGAGGAAGAGGTACAAATTGGTGTTGTCCAGGATATGACAGACAGGCCAGGTCTACATGATTTTGAATCAGAGCAAGCTACTGGTCTCCGAAAGATGTGGGAGGCATATATCCAAGTGATTGGACAATGAACCAGACCGACTGTCCGCTTTGATTTGAGGCTACTTACTGGTTTACCTTCATCCGTGGTGTATACCCGCCGGGTTGCTTTTGCTGCCTTGACTATGGCGACAGTCTGAATCGAGATAGGGTTGCCGAAGCCTTCGCCTTTCCCGTCTAGATACGCGATTAGCCACCAGGAAACGGTTTTAAATATTCTGTCGCCCAGTCCACTTCGACGTACAGACGATGCAAGGAGAGAAGATGTAAGAGCGGACGCCCAAAGTCTCCGATAGTTCAATTACTGTATTATTGGTTTGTACAGCCTACTCAGAGAAGCTCAATTAGCTGTCACAGGTCTTCAAATTAGAGCAATTTAGTCACGTACAGCATTCATTAGAGGAATATGCGACTTCTGAGATTTCTGTATCTCATAAAGATCTGGCTGCGTGTCAAGTAAGGGGCGATCGTTAGGCGCTCCTGCATGAGAAGAAAATACCTTTGCCCCGGCCGTCTTCGAAATAACATGTTCATGTCAGCGAACGAACATATTCGTCCTTGGGACCATGGGGTCGAACTTGCATGGAGAAAATGAACATCGCCACCCTTCCGCTTCTTGACCTCTCCGAGAGCCTTAATGAAGGCGACCTGCGACGTTGAGTTCACTGGATCAATCAGGTGGAAGACAATTGTGATCCCGTTGTTAACAACGGCTTTATGTATCGCAGCTTCATCGTAGGCGTCGATTTGAAAGGGTTCAGCCCCGTACAGCTCCTTGACTTTTTGTGCCTGTTCATATGTGCGAACGAGAGCGAACAGTTTGTTGTAGGAGGGCAATTTGCTGGTTCCGAGACGAGCAAGAAGAGTTCCGCCCAGGTAACCGGATCCACCGGTGATGAGGATGTTGTGAGACATTGTGGTTTATATAGAGGCTTGGTTGTGGTTGGGAAGCTGAAGCTTGTTGGTCCTTCTATTGATTGTTCCAAAGCCTGATGGTCTCCAGTATATACTCCACGATGGCTTTTAATATTGAGCTTAGGAGACCTGGTATCATGATCCGGTCACTATTTGGACGTCCGTTGGGTCCATGTAAAGTCCATCTCGGCGCAACTTTAAGGTACGAGTGGGGTTCGTTAGAAATCCACAGGGTGATTGTAAACCCGCCATTCACTAGTCGTGGTAAATGAAGAGCGTACGACAGCCGCATCCGCTCCGGGGATTTGTCAAGGCCACTATGGCTGTTTCGCTTTGTGACGGCAGTTGACCCACCTACTTCCTGTTGGTGGCTGGCTGGCCGCCGTAAAATTGTGCCGGTGGCGTCCGGAGGACGGATGGATATCGCAGCAACAAGTTCCGGAGACCAACTTACTCGGTCAAGCGCAACCCCAGGTTTCTGTAAGCCAGGATCGCGGGGAATATTGTTTCGGACTTTGCTGATTGGTCTCTTGGACTTGAGTTGTTCGATTTGGTCGCTCCCACTCTGCTACGTGGAGATGCACCTGTAGCCCTCTAGCCTGAGACTTGCATGGCAGGCCCTTAGGGTGAAGCGCTTCAAGATCACGATAGGCACACGAGACTGGAAATCAGGCCGCGAGAATGAGGGAAGAATTAGAAGTGGAAACAGATAAAAAAAAGCAAACTGGTATCTTTCCATATAATGATTGCCTTGCGTTGATCCGGACTATTGACGTCCGGGAAGCCAAAAGTCATCCCTTTTCAAACGCCATCCCAATGCAAGAAGACAGGTCAGAGCTTTCATGCTGTTATCGACCTTGCACCTTCACCCTAGTACTCATCGCCACCGCCGCCACCGTCGTCTTCCACATCATCGTCTCCGTTCTCGAAGTACTGTTCGGCGTCGTAGTCTCCGCCATCCTCATCATCCTCAAAGTCATCGTCTGCCTGGCTCATCTCAGCCTCCTCATCATCGGGATCCTCGTCTGCAACATCGTCCTCGTTCTCCCTGCCCGTAGCAGCTTCTTCAATGCGCCGTCTCCTCTCCTCATCGGTTTCCGGTCTCTTTCGCACCGCAAACTCGTCCTCATCGTCCAATGGGTCATCACCCGCCATTGACTTCCGCTTCGAGCCCTTGGATAGGGCATCCTTTGCGGGCCCGCCATCCTTGCCATCCAGCGTCGGCCATAGTTCCTCTGGGAAGAGGTCATGGTAGAATGTGCGGCCCCTCAGATAAGGCATAGTTCTGGTCTCCGACACAAACTGGTGGGTGAACATGGGTACAGCCGTGAAGGGGTCGACAGTGGCCTTGCTCTTGATGCCATAACGCTCGTTGACCTGTTCCTGGCCGTATGTTTTCGACACGGGGTCCTCGATCCTCGAGGATGCGCCTGCGGCTTCTGATGCCAGGTGCTTGTGGGTGTATAGAGGTGAGTTGTGAAAGTCGCGGCGGAGCTTGACAAAGTATCGTACAGAACGACTCTCGGAGTTTGTGAGCGGAAAGCTGCTGGCTAAGGGAGGCCGATATGTCTTCGGATAGGTTTCTTGGGGTTGGTCGGAGATGATAGTGGGATCGTATTCCCATGGAAGGCCGGACGATCCTCCCTTGCCGCCGCGGGCACCTCCTCGTCCGCCCCGACCACCTCCTCGACCGCCTCGTGCTGCCATTGGTTACTACAACATGGGATCTGAGCAAAAATGCGCAGGCGCTTCGCTGGGCGTTTGCGGCTCTAATTGCGACTACGAGCAGTCGGGAGAGTGGCAGGTCAAGATGCTGGGCGAAAATATTGTACGGCAGAATGATTCACAGGTCAACCCTCCAAGGTTCAGGACTTTTTAGTGGGGCCAACCGACCCCATGCCAAATCCTAGTTAGTCAGGTACCCCGCGGTTGCCCGCTGAAGGTTCGTTCCAATGGGCTCAAGGTGTAAGTTGGCGATAGCTGTTTGATATATATCCTATGCACAGGTAATGCATGATCCGGTAGGATAATTCTCAGTCTGTTGTATTTATTTATGGCGTGTGTCGGGGAGACCAGATAATGAACGTCAGGTTGTACTTATATTGACGGCACTTTGCTAAGCGTGTCTACATCTAGTCCATTGCTGATTGTACCTCGACGCCGTTGGAGGGGTACATGAGCTGCATCCCACCCTTTGGAGGGGGTCTGCGACAGTGCCTGTTTGCCTACCACCATCCTTGTAAACAGTAGAAATACGCCATTTTCTAGAATCTTGTCCTTTGATCTCATTATCCCCTGCGAATCACGCAAAACTCTCTGCTTCGGCAAGGAACGTCGTCACATGTCGAGGGTCGCGGTCAAAATGGAGAATACCATACCCATAACGGGCGTGGATGAATTGGACAAGCACCTCGACGAGCTCATAGCAGATCCAACCCTGCCACCGAGGGCAAAACAATTCGACGATGTCACACTGCAGCTAACAGGTGCGCTTCAAGCCTTTGTAAAGACGGTCGCAGGCGAGTGCTGACTTGCTACCTCCAGACGCCAATATCCCACCCCTGATTCCGCGGCTCCTTCCCAAGATCACCGAGATCCTGAAGCAGTATCAGCAAGATCCCACACATCTGTGCGAGCTGGCAATCAAACTGCTCAGTCCCTTGAACTTCACTCAGGTCATGTCACTGGCCTCTGAGGATGCCATCATTCAAGCCCTCCGATCGCCAGCCCCTTCGGCGAACCTCCTTGCCATGGCCGTCCTCGAAAAGGCGTCCAAATCTCCCGGCGAGGCAGCTATACTCGCCACACTAAAGGACATAGTGGCCAACTTCATCGCACAGTGGCTAAGCTCACCTCAGGTTGAGGTTGGAGAGAAAGGATCAAAGGTCTTGGGAGAGCTGCTTGATATCGACTGCACTACGCGTCCCCAAGACGGTGTCTCTTTGAATGGGCAGGAGATCGTCGTACGCAAGCCGCCAGGCCAGGGTCTCATGTGGCGCAGAATCTTTCATGATCGTGACATATACAGCTCTATTCTGTCGCTCTGTAGCGCCGGGCCTCATCAAAATCCCGAGGACGGTGGCCTGAGCAGCCATCAGATCACCCTTGCGCAAGGTCGGCTTCTGCGCATCATACCGCGACTCGGAGCCCTGAACTTGGGAGCTCTGACCAGAACTGAGTTTCCGGATCTCAACCGACAATTCGCTCATGTGGAAAGCAGCGAAGGTTTGCTACAATTCACTGCCCTTCGCATGATAGACAATGAGGACCTCCTCATGCACCTGAGCCTGATTGACTTCTTTGAAGCATTGCTTGGCATACAGCGGATCACACCCTTTTCGATATACGTAAGTAAAGTCTTGAATCTCCTGTGCTAATTTTGGAAGTGAAATCAATGTCTTGCGGGGCTTAAAAGCCATCTCAAGATTTCCAGAACTTACTGTTTAGAGCAATTGCTAACACGTATTTGATGTAGAAGATGGACACTCTCAAGAAACTTCTGCAGGATGCAACGATGCATGATGATGCTCTAAAAGCCGCCATATTGAGTCTACCTGAACGAACTGTGCCCGAAGAGGCGGGTGATCTTAGAACATTCATTGGTAGTCTTCTTGGACCCCAGTGAAAGTACTTGGAAATACTTGAAAATACTTGAAAAACGCCTGGACACTAAAGAGGAGCAGTCAATGAACAGACTAACTGATGAACACTACATATACCTCCCGTGTTGAAGTATCCAAATAGAAAGGCACGGTCGCAGGTAGGGGACACTGCTCAGAGACAAACGTATGTACACTAATTTTATTTTAGCTCATCCAAGTAGACTCATACTAACGGGTGGTGTTGAGCCGGATGGCACGACACTCGACGGCCTTTTTTGAATTTATCATTGTTAGGGAACGCGCAATGGTGGAGCCTTAATCTAAGATGGCACGAGGCGCTCTAACTAGAAGGTAGTATAAATCACACTATGTCCAAGATCGCGGAAGTTATTCCCCACTGTCATGATGAAACCCCATCTAATACAACCTGTCTGCGATGCATTTGTTCAATGACAAAAAAAAGTGGACAAGCTGAAGATTATCGCTATCATTTATCCAGTACCCCAAACCATCAAACAAAAAGGAATGAACCCTCAAAAATTCGGAATTCGTAACGACGGATTTTTTTTTTCACTACCTTTTTCTTCTTCGCTGTACGCTAATTGGGCCAAATGCCATAAAAAAAAAAATCGGCTATCCACATATACATGTTGAGAACCCCGACAAACCAACAAGACCGAAAGTCCTCAACACGGTGCTCGACCACAAGTTTCAAACATGTACCGCAAGGAACGCCAACTATGCAGTAATGCAAGTAGAGAATACTATGAAAGCCTGCCTTCTAAAGTGACATTCTCACGTTAAAGAAAACCGCGTCAAATAGACTAGAAGTAACTCCTCATGGCACTGCAATGAATAGGTCAGCCACTGCTTGTATAGGCGATTGGGATAAGTCCTGGGGAAGACCTCAGGAGCATTTGCCGCTTCGCGGACAAATGTGGCTCCTAACATGGCACAAAAGATAGATCCAAAGAAATTAGACGTGACTCACTCTTGGTATCCACTGCCACCCTTCAGATCCCGCTCGAAACTCTGTAAGACGTCCAAGAACTGGACGATGTGTTTCATGCTGAGCGGTTCGCCGCGGTTAACTGCTAGCGCCTGGGCAGTGCGAATAGTATTCTTAATTTGCCGCCCGTTGAGGTTATGGCGAGCTAGACTATTGTAGTCTTCTTCTGTGAAATTTGTGATAGGAACCTCCTGAAGAGCGCGGACCCGCTGAATGAAGATCTTAAAGATGGCTTTCTTAGCTTTAGTATCAAGCTCGTCGTAACGCAGCGCGATATGGATGCGTGACTGAAAGGCGTCGTCGAATGTCTATGAGTTAGAGTCAGCGTCTGTGTCATGGAAACCATTATAGTTTGACCATGGAGGCCATTGGCATGAAGGTTCGGGACGACAGTGGTGGTTCTTACCTCAACGCGGTTCGTCGTTAAAAATAGGATACCTTGGAAGTACTCCAGTTGTCTTAGGAAGATGCTGACAAGGGCATTGCGGTGGATGTCGTGCATGTTTCGCTTCTCCAGAAATACATCTGCCTCGTCAAGGAGCAATATTGCCCCCCACGCGTGGCAGATATCCAGGACTCTTTGCAGCTCGCCCTCCAGTAGTCGCGAGTCCGTGCCGAGATCACCAGCAGAAACGTTGTAGAGAGGGCATTTCAGTAATTCGCTAATGCCTTCGGCCGTCAAAGTCTTTCCAGTGCCTGGAGGTCCATGTAGCACGAATACGAGCCCCTTTCCTTTGCCTTGGATCACATCGTCAATGCTCTCAGCGGCGTGGTACTTATGAGACTCTACGAGGGCCTTCACTATATCCTTTGTTTTGGGCTCGAGCACGAGGGAGTCGTAGGCCGACTCGTTCCACGAGATCTCGCTGACGCCGCTAACAGAAAGCTCGAGCCAGAGCTTCTCAGCGAACGCAAAGCCGAGAACAACGGGGGAGGCGATGAGGTATTCTTCCTCTGCAAATTCCTGAGAACTCGGCTTACCATCCTCGGTTTGGCTGCTCGTCGTCTCTTTATCGACGGTATCATCCTTCGTGGCACCACAATTGTCACCTATATCAGAGTCGTCCATGCCCGAGAAGTCGTTGAGATTGCCCTTATCACTGCCGTCAAGATCTTCCTTGGCGATGCGGATACTACTAGCATTTCCGTCTTTATCCTTGATGACTTTTGTGACATACTTCACACGATCATCATCGTCGATTAAAGATTTGCCTCCGTCGCCCGCCTCGTCGGAATCGCTCCCACAGCAGCCTTCCTCATCGCTGTCTTCAGGATCAGAGAGAAGATCATGGTCTTTCGGGCGGACAAGAGAGATCTTGGAAACGGATTAGATTCTGACCAAATACAACAGGTGATTTACTAGATCAAGGTTGAACTCACCGGATAGTTTGGATTGTTGCGGCGATGCGTGCTGGAGTCGACCATGACCCGGCCATTGATGTTGACTTTTATTACCGACTTCTTCTTCTTGTAGTAAGCAATACCCTGGTGACTCTTGTAGTGCGAGCCAGCCAGGCCCACGAACTTCTTGCCACGCTCGATGAGGTCTTTGCGGACCTGAAGTTCGTTCTTATGGTACTTGAGTGGGTAACAGCCCAAACTGCTAATCTTGCGTGCACCACGGAAGTCGGGGATCACTTCGGCCATGCTCCCGTACCCGAATTGCTTGCCATCATATTCAAAGTACTTGCGCCATGTCAGTTTCGGGAAACCACAAAGCCTGATGTTGGAGATACATACCTTGCCCTCCACGTAGAAAAATTCGCCCTTCAGGATACTCCGCTGTTTCTCGGCCATTTCAATCTTGAAAATTCGAGGCTCGTCAACCGATCCATAGGTCGTCGTGTACGCGAGAGTGTTGGGTTTCCACAACGCCCAACAGAGGTCGAATGTAATAAGACCATTTTCAAGCAGAGGATATAAACTGTCGATGATCAGTTCACACGGCCCAAAAGATAGAGTCAGGTGCCTGCCATTCTTCTCACCTCTTCTTGATTTGCGAATAGTCCTTATCCAGATACTGGATCAGGACACGTAGATGCCGACGCTTCTGGTCAATCCACTTCTGCACCTTCTTACGCTCCTTCCTGTCCTTGCCTTCGGGCTCTAGATCCTTGAGATTCACCATATGTTCTCGGAGGTCTTCAAGGTATCTACGACGATGTATTAATAGGTGGAATGGTCTTGGACATGGGGCCAACTTACAAGAAAAGCATGTTGGGATCCAACTTGGGTGTGTCCTCTACCAAGCTTACACCCTTGATGTTTCCCATCACGTCACGAAGGGCTTCACGCAACTGCTTGCTCTTGATGTCGACAATGGTGGCTTTGTACTTCCCCTCCCAATCGAAAGTACGTCGCACATGGAATAGGTACTCATCATAACGTGAGTGGATGCTCTCAGCTGTGTCTTGGAGCTTGAAGTTGTGGATGTTGGAGTCCCAAACCTGATCAACACGTTTGAAATCTAGCCGATGTTTGCCCTTGGCAGCAACTTGTTGGCCTTTAGTCCTGGAGGTTCTGTTGATTCGGCCCAAATCCTCGTCTTCGTCACCTAAGCTGGGGCCATCGTCCAATCCACCAGAGTTTCGTCTTCCATTAGCAGAAGGCCGACCTCCCCGTCCCGTGATGGTGGCAGTATCAGCTTGACCGCGTGCCGAGTTGTGACCTTGGTCTCCAGTCAAACAGCTGTTAATGCTGGCCAATGCAGCTGCATTCATGGCATTGGTACTCAGCACGCCCGGGTTACCAGGTACATACCTGTTACCCAGAGGCATACCCCCAAGATGACCAAGACTGTAAGTAGCAGTCTGATTGCGGGTGAGGTCTTGGACTTGGCGGGTAAGAAGTTGGAGGTGCTGCTGTATCAATCCCATATCCTTCTGCGCTTTACCCTTCTTCGCGCTGTTGGCCTCGGGATTCTTGACAGTCTCTGTATCAGAATCTCCGGACTCAGAATCTGACTCAGCACGTTTGGCCTGTTTCTTTGCCGACTTGGTAGGTTTCTTGCCCTTTTTCTTGGTACGAGACTTTACACGGATGTCTGCCGCGTCTGAATCCGAGTCGTCCGATTCGTCTGATGAAGGATCCGTATCCGAGTCATCGCTACTCGACGACTTGTCATCAATGATCAAGACTTTCTTGCCCTTCTTGGACTTGATCATGCATTTCTTGCTACCAGACTTCGTTGGACTTGCCTTTTTGCGGCCTGCATTCTTAGTTGCTTTGCTTTTCTCCTTACCTGCGACAGGCGTATTGGACTTGGAAGATTCTGCGACGGGAACCGTGACATCATTAGGGGTGTTCGCGATGCTGCCTTCGCGGAGCTCAACAGCGCCGTCCTTCTTTGAGTCCATGTCTAAGCTGATAGTTGATGCCATAGTGCTGTCGCTGCTCTTAGGCCACCCGGCAGTGCTGAACTAAGTCAGATACGTGACGACTGCGAGTAAATGAGTAATGCCAAAATTTGAATAGCTTTTACTATTGCATTTGACGCTGCAACATAGGTTGAGCAGTGCGAGGGCAACCAAGAGCTACGTCGAGATAGTCAGCAGCGAATATTAATCAGGACAAGAAAGTGACTTTGGGGGACGTTGGATTGGTTCATCTGGTGAGTCTCTGCAGCCTCTGTTTCATCTCTCTCCCAACATTCAATCTTGGAAAGTTCGTATGCTTACATTCGAGGAACTGTGTTACGACGCCGACGCTGTCAAAGCCTTCAATGGTTCTAGCAGTGGTCGATGCGTCCCCTGCTCTGAAGTCATTGGTCAGCAGAACAGGTCATGTGAGCACATGGCAAGATACGACTTGGTAGCGTTGCTGATGAGCTTGTTGTGCAGCATTCGCCAAGGCCCAATAGTAATGATACTGGACGGTGCCGGCCAACGTACAAGTGCCAAGTGGAAGAAACGGCAAGGACGGAGGACTGGCCTGTACCCCGCAGTCAGCAGAAAACAAAGTCGAGAAGGGCATGCAGTCGGTCAGAAGTCGTCGGTGCGGCGAAATTGAGGGATCATCGGTGCGTAGAGGACGGTGAGGAATCTTACTTACCGATGTCGCTGCCACAGTAGCCAAAGAGGATGGTCTGGTGGAGGACTGCTTTGGTCGTGGGAGGGTAGTCTGGAACCGGGGAAGGAGAAGGCCCCTGGTTGCACTTGCAGTCGATGAAGAAATTGCCAGGCTCTCTGACCCGTAGGAGCGCGAAGGGCCAGAATCTTGACGAATTATATGTGTTTCGTTTGGACACAGGTGGCGGCGCATGCTGCACGCAGACGAGGCTAACTTGAAGTGATATCGACGTATGTTACAGTATTCCACACTGAAGCAGAGTCTCAAGGTTTATTATGCATTGGCCTTAGTCTCATTGGAACTCATTGGAACCTCAAAATGGGACAGCATGTGCCAGCAGCCTGCAGCCTGCTTGATGTGTATAATGTAGGCTACATGTGTCAGACCACCTGAGATTTGCATGCATGACGGGTGCATTCCCATCGTCCAAGAGGGCACATACACGGCGATTGGACCGCAGCTGCCTACATTGTACCCTCTCGGCACGCTTCACTTTCAGACACACAGAGGGCTATTTATATTCCAGCCAAAAGTCCCTGCATACTTAACCCAATTGAGCTGTGAGCGGGAGAAATGGCCAATGAGACGTCCACCTTGAGGCTTGGGACCCCTTGATGAAGCTAGCTTAAGCTTCCCATCTGTGCTTCTCGCTAATTATTGCTTTGTCCCCGCATCCGTTGCAACAACACCCAGTGGATTCTTTATATTGCCATAAACACCAGAGGCTTCGGTACCCTTGGCTTTAGAAGTGTTCAGCGAGACACGAGGTCCAAATCCCCAGTGCCTACCCAAAATGTACGGCCGATTGGGGGCTTTAAGAAGGTGGGCTCTGTGAACTCGGGAGTGGAGGTCCTTGTGTTACAAACACATTTGCAGTGGTCAGCTACCACGATCTTCAGTCAGCCCGCCAGAACAGAACGGACGATAAGGGATCAACGTCCCTAGCGCGACGGCCTCGCTGAGCCAATCAGCGGTACAACTCCCCTGGGTGACGGCGGACTGCCTACTGTCACACGGCCAAATCCAAGGCAACAGGCAGGCAACCATGGAGAAATCTCGGTGGGCATGAGGCTGGAGAGTTCTACTACGATGCAACGATGCAAAGCTTGTCATGTGACGCGTCTGACCGGTGTGTCTGGCGATTAATCACCAGCCTGAGATCTGATTGAGGGATTACCGGGGCTGCGAGTTTGACAGTTCTCGCCTAAAGATGGATCGGCCGGCAACTGATATTGAGGTAGTATATTGCCGAACTCGGGAAAAAAGATAATTAGTGTCTGTGTTCGAGCATCCAGTCAGAATCGCTGTTCGGCCATAATCTACACTAACTAGCTGAGGGACGGATACCGGATACACGCAGCAATGACCGGTCAGGTCGCACGATCGCTTGGTCTTCCTTGACCTGGTTACATACCAGGTCGGAGGGCATTGCCAGGACAAACTGCCCCCACGCATGCTAGGGCCCGCAATTCACGGTCCGACACGTCTAGGTACCTCACAACAGACAACAACAACAACAACAACAACAACAACAGCATGCCGCTCAGATGAGTATAATTTATGCATTAGTAAACTATACCAGAGTAATATGTTTTCTTTTTCTCATCAACTGCAAATCGTGGCATGGTTGAGCTGCCGCGAGAACGATTGGTTATTAGTTGCAGTCGCATTTTGACAACAAATGCACTTTCCCAGCTGCACCGTGTCATATGTCGAAGTTTTGGGGTACTTGAGCGACCGGTTTAGTAATACCCATGCTGTGAGTCGTCTCTTTTGGATGATATGCATATCGGCTGTGCATTATCAAGTGGCTGATGTCTACATGTACCTTTTACCCTCTCTATGCAAAGACAGGCCTATCATGCAAGTACCGCCTCACTATACGATGTCGGCCATCGTATGCAATGAACAACACCTACTACCACGGAGCTCATGCGCGGAAGACGGCAATTTTTGCACCCTTAATAAAGGAACGGCGGGGACATTTCAAGTCCCGAATATCACGAGGCATCATAGTTTTTCAGGCGAAATGGCCCCCGAACTGAATAGAGTATATGGCGTCCTGTAAGATGAGCCTACGTACTCATAGCACTCGGGCTGCTGTGTTTTGCGCGGAGGAATTATTTTAGGGGCTGGGAAAGAGCCGCATAAGATTTGACCTTTAACTTTGACCTGGCGACATCGGAAGGGACACTGCATAGGCCGCTTTACACCGCAGGATAGGAAGTAAGCGTTGTATGATGCCTGGGGTTATCATAGCTTCGGCTAGGGTCGAGCGATTTGCCTCGGGAGACGGTATCACTAGACGAAGAGATGGCGAAGGATCAAGAAGATAAAGAAGGAAGGAAGGAAGGGAGGAGAGACGAGGACAGTCTCTGGACCCAACACCGTGATGAGACAGTTTTCTGTTTTTATCGTCGTTGTCTGACTCAGGTGTATTGAAACACCGCGTTACGAGAGATCCCAGCTCTGTGTTCTAATATCGTATCATGCATGGCCTTCTCAAAGTCGTACAACGATCATCGAAATGGCGGAGTGCAGGGGATGCTTCCCACGAAGGATCGACAGGAACGCTTGAGAAGCTCAGCCAGCCTCCAAGCTATATTTAAATGATGATATGATTGAGGGCTAACGCCGCTCAGGTATGATCAAGGGCAATCTGTGATAGTGCGATAACTTTTCCAAGCGCGATCCGACCCAGGTCTCAGGAGCTTCAGAGCTGCCAGCTCCCCACTCTACCGTTGGCCGAGTTGAAGTCAACAGACGTACGTCATGGGTCAATGCGCCGCGCATGCCAACCACTCCGCATTGGAGCTCCTCACTAGACTTGCTGGTTGGGAAAAACAGGTTATGTACAAGCGGGCTTGAAACGAAGTGGACTGTCGTTAGAGTTTGTAGCTTGGAGACCACAAGGCCATGGTAAGAGTAGCATGAGCTGCCCTGTCAATTGAAGAGTTTTCTTTCCTCTTGACTGCAACTGTGCATCACGGTCAGCCAGTGTCAATTCGTCGATAGGAGCCCACCTCTCGGTTCCACATCACGAACGAGCAGCGATAAGTGTCGAGTGCCCATCAACTCTGGCCCAATTCTGCCACTTACAGTCTTTCTACACCGTCGTGTCGCGCAGAAGTCGGAAAGATGGCAAGATCAGGACGCGGCAGGTTCAGCTTCGCACGATTGCTTGGATGGAATCGACACCCCCACCATGAGGGCGAATGGAGGATTCACGAGTCCCATCGCAGACGTGAGTAAAGCCTCAATACTACTCCAACCACTACAATATGAGCGCCAGTGACTAACCCAATGGTGCTGAAGTGCTGCCTACCTACAGCGATTCCCATATCGAGTCCGCCATTCCCGCCCCCGATGTCACCAAAGTTGCGATCCGTCTACGCTATCTCATAGAAGAGAGCGTGCCGTGCGAGCTTGAGGAAGAACAGATTACTCGTCCTCACAGCAAGGTCATCACGCCGACCGTCATCAAGGCAGCAAAAGAGGCGGGTGGCGCCGAGCACAAGGCATGTGTGGTATACTCCCTTCTGGTTGTCAAAAGGTGGTTCAAACATCAGGCCATGGCAGAGTTATGGGATGCCGACTTGCATACCCTTCGGGCTACTGCGTGTGAGGTGATCGCCAAACAGATGTGAGTGGCCGCCCGCTTAGTGCCCAGTACGACAGTGATGAAAATCCTCGCTGACTTTTGTATAGTATTGAGAATGAAGAGGACATGGGTTATCTGATGCACTCCGTGCTCCTGAAGCGCTACTCCATCATGGTGGACGGAGAGTCCACTCCGCCCGTCAACGTGATCGAGAAGGCTGTCGACCTGCACGCCCTCCGTGTTATTGGCTCATCTGGATACCAGGTAGGCAATCCCCACTGCTCTTTCATAGAGCCGATACTAACATGATCCACAGAAATGTATCGGCTACCTTTGGAAGGGATGGCTAGTTCAAGATGAAGACGACCCTGCAAGCTTCGTCGACTACAAGAATCGGGACAACACCTCGATCTGGCCACATCTGGATCCTGACCGTATGCGTGCACCAATGCACCAGAATGCGGCCCAGCTTCTCATCTCTATCATCTACTTGGCATTGTACACCGGTGCTATCAACACTATCAACCCGAGTGGTGATCTCGACTTTGTGGAAATCTTGCTCTACATTTTCACCTGTGGCTTCATCTTCGACGAGTTAACTAAATTCTGGAAAGCTGGTTACCACATCATAGGCTTCTGGAATGTCTTCAACGGCTGTCTCTATTCACTTCTAATCGTCTCATTTGTCTTGAGAATCATTGCGTACAGCCATCCGTGGGACGATTCTGGAACAAGGAAACATTTCAACCAACTCAGCTACAGCTTCCTCGCATTTGCTGCACCCATGTTCTGGGGGCGTCTGCTTCTGTATCTCGACAGCTTCCGGTTTTTCGGCGCCATGCTTGTGGTACTGAAGGTCATGATGAAGGAGTCGGTCATCTTTTTTGCATTGCTCTTCGTCGTTATTGTTGGCTTCTTGCAGGCGTTCATTGGAATGGACTACGCGGACGACATGGCCGGTGACGACACAGTGTTCATTCTCCAAGCTATGGCTAACGCCATCATGCAAAGTCCTGACTTCAGCGGATTTGAGAGATTCAGTCCGCCGTTCGGCATCATCTTATACTACCTCTTCACCTTTGTCGTCATGATTATTCTTCTCAACATCTTGATCGCTCTTTACAACAGCGCGTATGAAGACATCTATGAGAACTCTGACGACGAGTTTCTGGCACTGTTTTCCCAGAAAACCATGCAGTTTGTCCGTGCCCCGGATGAAAATGTCTACATCGCACCATTCAATTTGGTCGAGGTGTTCCTTCTCGTCTTACCCTTCGAATGGTGGATGCCGAAGCAACAGTACGAACGCCTCAACGACATTGTCATGGGCTTCATCTACTCTCCACTTCTTGTATTTGCCGCTTTCTTCGAGGTTCATACTGCTCGGGAGATTCGCAGTAACCGCTCCCGGGGCGAGGAAGATGATGACACGGTAGAAGAGTGGGAGCAGATGGCGGACCAAGTCGACTTCGAAGGCGAGGGTTGGGCTAAAAAGGTTGCAGAGAGTAAAGCTAATGTTGAGGAGGAGCCAGCAGTTCTCGAGGTCAGGAAGCTGAAGGATGAAGTTGACAAGCTCAAGGGGTTGTTGGAAAATGTTGTCAAGGCCCTCGACAAGAAGGAGAATGGCGAAAGCCTAATTTGAGTGTGACGGGCAACCTCCGATGACGATGACTAATTTTTTACCAAGTTACGAACTCATGAGGTTACGTCTTTTGAATTACGTGGGACCAGGACATGAACTCGGACTGGGCGCATGACAACGGCGTCTGTAATGGTTCTGCGCTACGTGTGTATTTTGCTAAGAATATGTATGCCTCGGTCTTTACAATACGATTTTGAATTAAGACGTTATATGATTACTCGGCGAACTTCTGTATTCAAAGACGTCTAAGTTGTATTAGCACTACCCTTACTCTTCTCAGCAAGACCCAGTGGACGCACACTTTCATGGTCTCATGTAAGATTTCTGGCTTTTGAAACTAATTGGTCCGACCGATTGTTGAAGAGACATGATGAACCCGGTGGCATCAATGTAAACATTAACCTATCACGATAGCATGGCTATTTTAAGTCATGTCATCGCCACCATAGCAAATGTTCCACTTGGATTCAAGCCACGGAAGGAAATACCTCTGGGCCTCAAATGAATGTTTGCCTCAATTAAACTGTCCGAGCATGCCAATGGATTCTCACGATGAGAAAATGACACGGCATATGAGCTTCCGTAGAAGTAGATACTCCTGTGTTCAATGCCTCTTAGACGACTTTACGCTCCTAATTGCGGGGGCTGGAAGTAACCTGCTATAACATGAGTCACAAAGCGATTGAAGACTACCTAGTGTATAAAGTATCGTCCTACACTAAATAAAAGAGTCGGAGGAGGTATATGAATAACACTCATGACCATGCCGGAGATAGGGATTTGAGCAGGAGAATCTTAGTCGGGTATAATTCTCAGAGGACCAAGGATGAAATCATACTAACAGGCGCCGCCAGAGGGAGGTGAATAAACAGACCTCGAGTATGTAGAAGTGCAATGACTTTCTGTTAGCTCTCTTGTTCTAACAATGTTTAAATACAGAGAGGCTTGCTAGGGGGGTTGGATCTCCCTTACAAGCCCACAAGCGCATTCATAACGTGCAGCCTAACGTTTTGTTACTTTAAACATCTGAAGCGCCCGACATCCGAATGTATGATCATTCATTCACCTCCTGTTCCTGCTTTGAGTTCGTGGGCTTGAGTTCTAGCTAGGCGTACGCGGGTCGACCCGCCGGGGAGGCAGACTCTTCATGGCCCAGCATATGCAAAATTCTAGACTAATGAGTGGGCTCGAAGAGGGCAGAACCGGACTGCTGGAAATGATACATGCTGATGGTAGTAGGCGACCCCGGGGAAAGTCGTTATTCTGCAGAGCGATCATGACCTAAAGCAGGTTAATTTGAAATAGCGGAAACCCCAGTCCAAAGTTTGTCAGCTCGCGTTGTGCCTTGAATCCCAAGATCCACCATGCTGCGAAGTTATGAGGACGGCCGGGAACCATTTCCGGCTGTCAGATGACACAGGTAACCTCGAATATGGCATTTCGACACGAAATTTAGTGATTTGTTCGAGGGAGCAAATGAGCAGTTCGATTCTAGCCCCGGGGTTTTGCGGTTCGTAATGATGCAATTAGGATCAGTTGGAGGCTGGGCAGAATGTGGGGATAAGCCCAGAGCAAACCCCAAATCTTGGCTGACGATCCCTAACTACCTATACTAAGTAGCCTGACGAGTGATTTGGTTCTGTTGTCGGATGATGCAACACCATAGTTCTCACCAACGGTGTCAGGATGCGGCAGGGTCGTGATATTCAGTACTGCAGTATACTCACCATACGGTTAAGATCTACGAAAAGGCTTGTTCGCGATTGGATTTACAGCTGTTGTAGGCACTTGGCCACTCGAGTCAGATCATCTGTGTGCACATCCCGCCGATAGCACCGCGGCGCCGGTAGTCGGTGGGTCATTTTACCAGCTTTCCCCAGTACCCCAAACCTGGGCGACCCCCGGGCATCTTTTCCCCAAGGTGCCCGCTTGGGTGGAGATGGGGGAAACTGCGACAATAGATTAAAAATGGCCGTCAAGATTCCCATCGGGTTGGACATGTCAAATTGGAAGGAATTTTGACTGTGCCACAGCGTGCCTGTACACCCTGGATGTATGCGACCACGACGCCCTTCTACAGCGGGACATTCCCAGGCGCTGGCATTTGCCTGCTGCCCGTGTCCCTCAGCTTTTCACCCACACCCTCCCTTGCATATTGTGGTGGCCGAAATATCGAGGGTCGAATGCAGCTTGAGCCCTGGTCAGGGATGCCATTCGTCAGATGTTCGCAGCTTGCCCCATCCATGCGCTGCTTTCCCCATCCATGCGCTACTTTCCTAGGCCTGACGGAGATCGTGGCCAATCTGGTATCGTCACTAACCCCGACGAAATCCTGGCGGCTTCCCCCAACAGGCACGTTACCGTAGAAGGCCGTCATCTACTCGATGTAACGGCTGGGAGTAGTCATACCCCGCACATGCTGACTGAACCGGGGGAGACATGGCTGCTTTTGTACTTGTCAGTCGGCTAGTGCTCTTAAGGATGCTTAAATAACCTGTCAATCCTTCTCGAATTACATGACAGCCGCCCGAGCCACTCACCTTCTTTGCCCAAAACGACTGAGGTCGAACATCCGCGACCCCCGTGCGCAAGAATGGCTACCCATGACAGGACCACGTCCGGCGCCTTTGATGGCACTGGCGACTACAACGAGCACAACTCAAACGTGTTTCCTCCTCACCACGGCATGTCGGCTGGAAAGTATGTAGCTACGCGTGTTAGTTCGCTGAAACCGCCGATGGCGAAGGCGCCGAACCCCTTCAGACTGCTACGAATGCTCAACCGCCACCAATGGGCCTTTTTCTTCGTGGCTTTCTTCGCCTGGGTATGGGTGCCATCTGATCAGAGAAGCGAATCGTGCCACCAGCTAACTCGTGTGGCTGCGTAGACTTGGGACGCGTTCGACTTCTTCACTGTCTCGTTGACAGTCAGCAGTCTCGTGACCACTTTCAAGGCGACGAAACCAGACATTACCAACACCGATATCACTTGGGGAATCACCCTGGTCAGTACCTGAGACGCGTCCTAAGCAACTGGGGTAAGTGTGTCACTAACACAATTTCTAGGTGCTAATGTTCCGATCTGTCGGTTCCATCATCTTCGGCGTCGCCGCCGACAGATATGGAAGAAAATGGCCTTTCATCATCAACAATGTCCTGTTTATTATACTCGAACTTGTAAGTGGGTTTACAAAATGCGGCTCAAGTGGTCAATACCAAGCTTTTTTTGAAGTCTTGGTTGGAACGTTTTGTTTCTGCACACGGGGCCAAGGCCACCATAGTGCCTTGGCTGCAGGTTCGCGAGCTGGGCATGGCCAGGAATGGCCAACACCAAAAATTCAGCTCAACATGTGCCGCGTACTAACAAATGAATGCAGGGCACTGGTTTTTGTAACACCTATGAGCAATTCCTTGCGTGTCGGGCTCTTTTCGGCGTCGCTATGGGCGGTCTTTACGGCAATGCTGCCGCCACTGCCTTGGAGGATCTCCCCGTCGAAGCGCGTGGATTGATGAGCGGCATATTGCAACAAGGATACGCTTTTGGCTACCTCCTTGCTGCCGCTTTTGCACGTGGTCTCGTCAACACCACCCCCCACGCATGGCGTCCTCTGTTCTGGTTCGGTGCCTGTCCACCGGTTCTGATCATTATCTGGCGGTTGTGTCTCGGGGAGACAGAAACCTATAAACACCACCAACACCTGCGCAAGACTGAAGGAGGGAGCGTTGGCAAAACATTTATCGAAGAAGGAAAAGTCGCCATCAGGCGCCACTGGCTGCTCCTTACGTACCTTGTGCTGCTGATGGCAGGCTTCAACTTTATGTCGCATGGCTCTCAAGATCTCTACCCGACCATGTTGCAGAACCAGTTCAGCTTCACTCCAGATGAAGTGACTGTCACCCAGTATGTATCCCCGCGCCCCTCCCACATGAGGCTTCCTGCCGTCGCCCGAGACCCCCTTTAGTTGGCTTTGCTAACACCTTCAAAGGGTCGTGGCTAATCTTGGTGCCATGCTTGGTGGTACCGTTGTTGGTTTCTCTTCCCAAATTTTTGGCCGCCGTCTCAGTATTATTGTCATGTGTATTATCGGTGGTGCCTTGCTCTATCCGTATACATTTGTGTCCAACCAGGGTATCATTGCAGCAGCCTTTTTCGAACAATTCTGTGTGCAGGGCGCATGGGGCGTTATCCCCATTCATTTGATGGAGTTGTCACCCGGGGCATTCCGGACTTTCGTGGTCGGCACCAGTTACCAGTTGGGCAACCTGGTCTCGTCAGCAAGTTCAACCATCGAGTCAACGATTGGCGAACGATTCCCTCTTCCGCCGAAGGGGGAGACCAAGCGATATGATTATGGCAAGGTCATTTGCATCTTCATGGGATGTGTCTATGCCTATGTGATTCTCCTCACTTTCATCGGTCCAGAGCACCTGAGCCGTTCGTTCGACGCGAGTCAAGATGCCGACCTGTCAGAAGCTACTGCTCATCGCGACTTCAAGCCTCATGTTGAGGAGGATGAAGAAAAGGCGGCTGCCCGTAAAGGCAGTGACGCGTAGAGTCACTAGCTGAAGGACTACATGGACGAACAATCAGTGAGGCGGCTGGCCAACGTGTTTCGTCAGGAATATGTGGGTTTTGAAGATACGTTTTGCAGAACTTGGTGTGGATTTGGCCATCCGAGCTTAATAGGTAGTAACATTGATATCAGCTATTAAGCGCGGATCATTTGCATATCACCACTTCTAGTCCTGCTTTTGGAGAGCACGCTCGCGTATGATTCGCATTCGTAGAGATGTCGGATTCCAAATATATACCCCCCCATCGACTTGTTCTAGGACGTTGGTAAAACGATTTAAATGGTATCTGGTTATTTAAAAATGAGTCGGCTGCTCGGATCTTAAGAGCCAATCCGAGGAAGTTCTTATGTAGGATTATTTAAGTTTAGCTACATTCTATGGACTTTCGGGGGCTGACGTTGAACGCCCGCCTGGCTACACGCTTGGCAGCCAACAAGGCCGTCCTTAATTGAACCACACTTCGGGTTGAGGTTCAATACACTACCGATGGTAATCTCTCAGCCAGCGCACTCTGATTTCCATATTTTGTTCAGTGTGGTCAAAACAACATGAGTCCAAATGAAATTCCCAACCCGCCCTTTTCCAAACTTATTATAGTCGGAGCTGGACCTTCGGGCCTCTTACTCGCATTACTACTGGCGCAGCACAACATTCCCTCTATCGTCTTGGAAGCCTACCCCGCACTCGATACCCGACTGCGAGCATCACAAGTTAAGCAATTCTCATCGTTTCTTACGCCTTTTCGCAGCCTGTTGGAGGAATATAAGCTTTTATAATGACCATTTCTAGCCCCGGAGACATGACCTGCGAACTCCCAATAACTCATCAGACATTCTCGTAAAACGTAAAGCTGACCTCATATGTGATAGTATGGCGTACCGGCCACCCGCGTCTTCCGTCGAGCGGGCATCCTGGACGATATAAGGAAGGAGAGCATCCCCAGTTTCCCACGAATCAGGTGGCGGAGAGTTGAGGACGGAGCCGAGTTAGCGGGCATCGACATGAGCTGTGTTGCAGACCATGAGGATCGCATGACGATTATGCCACTGGGAAGCATGATACAGATCATGTACCGTCATTGTCTGGAGCGGGGGAGAGGACTTATCGACGTCAGGTTTGAGCATAGAGTTGTAGAGGTAGGACAAAACCAAGGCGAGGCTTGGGTTGATGTAGAGGTCGGCGGTGGTGGAGTCGATGGGAGGGGAGCGAAGGAGCAGCAGAGATTGGGCGCAGACTATGTGATTGGATGTGACGGCGGGACGAGCCAAGTGCGCAAGTCGCTCTTTGGACGACATTGGCCTGGTGAGACATTTCCTTATCAATTGATCGTCACTAATGTAAGAGAAATTCCCCATCTCTGCTCTCAATTGCTCCCAGAGCTTATTATCAAGGCAGCTCCGGTATGACGGCTTCAAAGAGCATGGATGGGCTGGTGGGATCTATAGTGTTGACAGCCAGACTTGGGGCTTGATTGCAGAGCGTGGGAAGGGTGGACTCTGGCGAGTGACAATTGGCGACGAAGCTGGGCTTACCGAAGAAGAATATCTCAAGCGACGAGAGAAGCACTTTCAGCGCATGTTACCAGGCCACCCGACGCCAGATCAGTATAGCACTGGGCAGACGAACATGTATAAGATCCACAACCGCTGCGTCGAGAACATGAGAGTAGGACGAATCCTCTTAGCAGCCGACGCGGCACACGTCTGCAATCCATTCGGAGGTTATGGCTGCATGACGGCTGTAGTGGACGTTGATGGACTCGCAGACTGCCTCATTGGTTACTACGAAGGCAGAGCGGGTGAGAACATTCTCGAC
Organism: Seiridium unicorne; assembly: GCA_039778275.1. Lineage (NCBI taxonomy): Eukaryota > Fungi > Ascomycota > Sordariomycetes > Amphisphaeriales > Sporocadaceae > Seiridium > Seiridium unicorne. The sequence continues at coordinate 199,095 of JARVKF010000057.1, read as the reverse complement.
ATATATGCTGAGGTCCGACGAGAGAAGTTTCTCAAGTTCGTGGATGCCAGAAGCAGGAAAAATATGTATCGGCTTTGTAAAAGTGATCCGTGGACCGTGGCTGAGACAGATCCGTTTTTGAAACTTTTGAAAGATTTGGAGGGTCATGAGAGCAAGCGACAAGAGTTCATATTGGTAACGTACGACATACACGTTTCAATGCATAAATCTAACTGGTTCACAGAAACAATCAAGTATTGAGTACGACTTCAAACAACATTATCACTAAGGCACAGAGCCTAGGTTTAAAAACCATGAGAAACCATCCACATCTTCAGGAGTCTTACATATATGAATATTGTCAAATTCGAGAAATCCTCGAGGAGCGTTCAATTCGACGTCATTGCATTGTGCTCAGGCGAATTACTTTAGTAAGAAGACCTTGTCTTTAGCGCCACGTCCTCTTCCGGAAATTCTTTGTGTATGTTCGACCAACTTAAGATGGCAAAGTCAACACCTTCTGGGATTGGTGACTGCCTGCACTTGACACCACGTAGGTAAACTCTCAAGCGCCAAGTCTGCAAAATTATCCCGGATTTATTCGAACCCCCTGAGACGCAGAAATCTCAGGCTTTCAACCTAAACAATGGCGAAGGGCTGCGCGTGCCCGCATCACTCCTGTTCCGCCTGGGCGCTGGAAGACGACCCGAGCGGTTTCTGCATAGTCTGCTGGAATGCAACCCTTCGTGGGAAAACACATCCGACATATAAGGATTGCTTGTGCACGTGTTCGTGCAAGCTGCAGAGAGCCGATGGGGCTCTTCAGTGTGAGGATTGCCTAGATGCAAACCGGGAGAACAAGAAGAGACATCGATTACACTTCAATCCTAAGGTTGGAACTTTTGGAAAGCGGGATCTTTGATGTGAATAGCCATGTGATAGGAGGTGGTGGAAAGGACGAAGACAGGGATCAACAGTACGTATGTTCTTCTGTCTGATGCCAATTGGACTCAGTCATAGAGCAATACGAACAGTCGAGAATGTAGTGCACAGAGTGGATGATCTTCGAAGTAGAGCCAGATTTTACTCAAATTTTTGAATTTAGTTTATTAGCTTACACTTAGAGAGTGATTGTTTATGTATTATTATTATCGTAGTTGTGAAACAGCCAGGTAGTCCAGAGACATTTGCTCTGACCAGATACAAGCTCCATAATCTACCAACTGAACCATGTATTGCACTTCACATTTCAGCCAGGATCAGTCGTTTGGTAAGCTCCTGAACCACAAGTCTGCCATCTTCTCACCATCGCTCCCCAGCTGCATAATAACGCCAGTCTGATACCGTTCGTGTTGCGGCTTATTCCGGCGAAGCTGAAGAAGTATGTAGTCCTGCAACAAACGATTCAGAGTTTCATTCTAGTCGACAATAAACTTGAACGGATAGCGTAAGAGGAATCTTCGGCTCTCAACCCATGCTTTTGGGACCGACTAGCCAACTGACTCGCCAGACAAATGCTCACGATTAAGGTTGGAGGTCGCCTCAGAGATGGACATATTGAAGCCGTACGACTTTGTCAAAGAGGAAAGGGAAACCTGGGTTGTCCGGGTCACTTTCTCGCTGGCTGATTGGGATGGTATTCCAGCTTCTTCTCCGTTCGTGCTGCCACCGGTAAGTACGCCACCGCTATGGCCAAGATGTGACAGAAACACCAGACCAGGCCGGCCATATCCATGCAGTTGTCCGAGAGAATCGGTCTTGGCTTTTTTTCGTCGTGGCGTTCTCGTCTTCACCGAAGGAGCGCTGTCTCTTATGGCTGGCTGTCGATTTTGTTCGTTCGAGGTTGACGCTTGACTTCACAATATCTCGGAGGGTAGCTGTCGTGCTTTTGGGGGTGTTTACCAAAAGTGTAGCTTCGTACTCATCCGGGGCCTGTAGGTTTCCTGACTCCAGGGGATCAACGGCTTCACCATCGTAAACAGTATCGTCGCCGAACACCGCTCTTTCTGTCTCTAGTTAGGTGATGCACTTGTTGCATGCCTGCCAGAGTACTCCATCGCGCAGAAACTCCTCTTCTGGCTTCTCGCTCTTGCAAGATGCACAATCGTACACGATTGCAACATGTGCTGTCCCCTGTGCGGGATCCTGGAACTCGTCTACCAATGCCTTGAGTTGCTCCTCAGCACACAATTCACAGATGTGGACGTCCTCTCTCATGAATAGCTCTCCAGCCCTCATGAAGTCCTCCTCCTTGAGCAAGGCCTGACAGACATGGCATTTCTTAGGGCCAGCACGTTGCACTGCAGGATCCGGCTGCTTTCGGTTACGACATTTGCTGCACGTCTTGAGAATTCGGCCGCTGCTGCTATAGTTATACGCATGCAAACGATCGATCGGTAGAAGCTTGCGGCATTTGTGGCAAACCTTCTCTCGCTCCGATTCATTGAGTTTGCGTTGGGACAAGGCTTCCCTCCTGACATGATAGAGCTGTTTGCGGTCGAGCATACGACATGCCAGGCAACTCATCACGATGATATAGGCAGATCTGGCGCCAATGAATTGGTCTATGGGCTTTACTTGAAGACATGTATTGCACTTGAAGCCTTCATGAGGCGCGGTGGCGGCATGTGTTTCGCCCCTTTTATTAGCCGTACCTGGTAACGGAGGCATTCGTGATACCACTGGCGTGTGACTCTCCTTTTATGAAGGCATTTGATGTCCTTACGGGTTCCATCGAGGCGGAGGCCTGTGTCGGCTCTCAGTTTGATGAGGCTACGGCGAGTCCGGCGGTGTCCTTGGCGAGCCCACTCATATGGACATTTCCTAGCTGGATCTCCGCCTTATGTGACGCATCCAAGTCGAGGTATCCAGCATTATATGGTTTACCCTCGTTGCCCTTGCATGAAACGACCTTTTCCGACCTGTTAGGCAATGCCAGTCGCACTTCTTGCAAGCTTGGTGGAGCTTCGTCCTCGTTATCTGGAATCTCGAGAGTTGGAAATAGAAACTTCACATCTATTTTACTTCGAGGAAATACGACAGTAGGTGGTCGAGACGAGACTATTGTTGATTCTTTGCGAAGAGTCGTCTCAGGCTCTTCGGCTATCTCACTCTTTGCAGCGACCGATGGCGCCACCAAAGCAGGTAATATCGTAGACGATGGCTTACTGTTGAATACGATCAGAGGCGTCCTGAGTTTCATAAATGGTTCTCGGCGGGTCAGTTCCATCCTCTGTGATGTTTCCACCACCGACCAGGCTATCGTCCTTGGCCGCGACCCTGCTTTCGCGAAATAACCATCCGACCCGAGATTGAGCTTTCCTGGACATTAGCCTCTAGGACGACTGATATGTACCGAATGGCGATGACCAGCTGTAGAAGAGGGATCGAATTGTGGAAGGGAAGCGCCGTGCTTGGTATTGCCATGAAGCTGGTCTTGCGTTCCAAGCTTGTCGTTTTTCTTAAGAGTGATCCCTGGATCTACCTCATCTGCTATATCGCTAGAAACATTCTGTTTGTCTATGGTACCATTAGGCTGTGTTCGGGTGAATTATTCTCTCAGCTTGTGATGGTAATGCTCCAGGCGCTCTTAGCTAATTCCTACCTCATCGATTGTATTGGCATCGTGGCCAAGCTGGATGTCTTCATTAACAGATCTATCCGAGATGGACATATGAGCATGTTCTTGGGCAGGCATATTGTCGTGGGCGAAAGCCACGACCAACTCAGGTCGTGTGGCGCCGTCAAAATTGATAGAAGCTAGGTCATGCCCTGATACGTTGATTTTCCAAAATAAAGCATCATGTCAAGAGGAAATGGCGAGAGGCACAGATCCAGAGCGATCCAAGTTTTATGGGTCACAGTAATGCTCATGCCGAACAACTCAGGCCCCCTCGGATCCTGGCCTGAGGCAAGTCGACCTGTAGGCGTCTCGTGCCGATAAATAAAGCCAACGGCATCTTCATGAGTCCGGTGAATAAAGTTCGAAGTCTCAGGGCGACAATGGAAAGAATTTGATTCTTGATCATTGTCGAATGTAACCTGCGTTGTCGACATAAAACGCCCCTATTTGCCTGTCGAAGGAAACGATGGCATATCTAGAAATCCCAAGATCGCTTTCATGACACAGCAGGCCTTTTACTTCTGCGCCGACTGTTCCCGAATAGAAATCAAAACACGAAAGCATGTTCCCCAGGGCATACCCTCAACCCTGAACACGCCTAGAACGCCTTGCTCTCACATCATCGTCAATGGCAGTCGTCAAGGGACTTTATGCTCAGTCTTCATGCTTCTGCTTCTTTGAAGCGTGTTCGGAATCGGCAGGGTCTGCTGTGGGCACGTCAGGTAGCTGACTGGCTGTTGCTTCGGCTTCGGCCTTCTGCTCTTGTACTGCCTTGACCTGTTCAGACGAGGTCTCTGTGCTGGGCGGAAAGTAGCGACTATTTAGATCAGGGCGATGTAAGTATACGGGCGCAAAACGAGCGAGAGCAGCACAATATAACTCACGGCAATGTAGAGTTGTAATACCGAACATCCTTTTCCTCAAAGGTAACAAAGATGACTTTCTCTAGCTTCTTGCCGTCCTCGCCGTCCAGGAACTTCTTGACCGTTTCGCAGGCGGCAACAGAAGCGTCTCGGCTCGGATAGCCGTAGATACCCGTGCTTATGGCGCTGAAGGCGATTGTCTTTAGGCCGTGCTGCACAGCCAGTTGCAGGCTTGTTCTGTAGCATCCTTGGAGATCGGATTCGCTCTTTTCGGGTCGGATATCGTTGAAGATCGGACCAACCGTGTGGATGACCTTCTTACACGGCAGGTTGTAGGCTTGGGTGATCTTGGCGGAGCCGGTTGCACAGCCATTCAGTGTGCGACACTCAGCGAGGAGCGCGGGGCCGGCTGCACGGTGGATGGCTCCGTCGACCCCGCCGCCCCCAAGAAGTGATTTGTTTGCTGCGTTGACAATGGCATCGACGGCTAGTGTGGTGATGTCGCCGCGAATCAAGCCAACACGATCATTGTGAGCGGGGGTCGCACCGTCGACGGGGGGTGTCTCAGCCGGACGGAGCTTCTTCAGCTTGTACAGGAGGCTGAGAGAGGGGATGTCGGATGCAGCGACGGGTGCCATCTTTCGAAGCATTCGCGGCCGCGTGGTGAAGTGGCAAGTGGTTCTCAGTGGGCGTCGTCTACAACGCAGTAATGCAGCACGTTGCGGGGCTGATACTGAAGGTGTACGCTGTGAAGAGGTCCTCTGGGGCCAGTCGTGTGAATGTCAGTCGAGTTATCTGTTCAGGTACGAGCCGTCCTCGGCAATAGGGGTTGTCTATGCCTTCTTCTTTTGCACGAGAAAATGCAAATACATCCATAGGCGTGGAGAGCTGTAGGACGGGGTGACGTAGGAGTGTGCCGCGTCCAGCCCAACCAATGCACAGGTAACTACAATGTAACCTAACTAGTAAGCTTTATCGATAATGTACCCCAGTGCATCGGGAGCTATCTTAGCGCCCATGCGGACCTACAGTAACTGTAGCCCGGTACAAACATGAAGTGGGAAGCTCAAACTGCGCTATTCCATGTCCCGAAAACATTTCGCGTCACCATCCTGAGACCTGCTTTCGTGAACTGGCCCATCAACTGTTGTGCCTATCCACCCCAGGGCTCCCATGAACGTGTATTTAGGATGTGTGTACCATCTGTTTGAGCTGTGCCGAAGTTCGCGGCACTGACAAGATGCTGGCTACCACATTCCTGACAGTGCTGCATTGCAGTCACCCATGCCTTGTGGGCCAATCAATTCGTGTAAAAGAAGTGGCACTAGTTAACACGAGAGCCTGCGCCGACTATAGATATGCAACTGAGGTCCTGCAGCCAGTAACCCACGCGACTGCAATCAAACTTGACTACATGTAGCTATACTCACCGTGAAAACGGCGGCTCTTCTGATCAGCACGGGCGCCGTATGCAATGTAGTGTGTGACAAAATATGTCCAAGCACAGATGGGACAGGAATGTGTTTGGTCTCGGTCATTCAGCATTCCTTTCCACCGTTTTTGCATTTCTTTGCATTATTGCTCATTCCTAGCACTGTTTGCTGGTCTCACCCAGGCTGGAAGAGAAAAAATCGAGACGACTTCCTTTTTACAACATTTTCTTCTTCCAGAAATACGAAAGCATACTCAACAACGCTCACAAGATAGCCATGTCGAGTATAGTGGGAGTCCCCTGGCAGCGCCGTGATCCGGCGGCGCCGTGGCGAAGGGAACAGTCAGAGATACCATTGCCCAGATCACCATGGGCTCAGACTTTTTATCCTGCCGCTTTCCCTTACTGGAGCATATGGGCAGACAATCTTCTTCATTCTGGCATTGCACCCGAGTATCCTTCTATTAATGTCAGCGACATTACTAGGATGGACCCGGGGCCTTCGGGACCTTTCCCACGACCAAGTAACGATGACTTAGACCGCTTGTTCGTCGCAGAGCGTATACAAGCCAAAAAGATCCCAGGCTTCCGGACATGGCAGGTTCCAGCTCTCAACGAAGGGATGGAACCCTATCGACACGGAGATCACATTCCAAGGACCGCTCAAGATCCAGGATGGGATAAGTATGTGAACGACTTGATTCAGGTTGACGAAACAAAATGGTTGAAGTTTTTCGACAAAGGCAAGTGGTTTGACCTGAGGGTGGACTGCTTTACCCATATCTCAGATCCATTTCCCGAAATGAAGCAGCACGCGACTAACTGGTGGACTGTCGACAATCCACTGATCTGGACGCACCTTTCGCTCTCAATCGAGATTGCACATCGCATCTTGTGCCAAATGCTGGCTGAGCAGAATGCTTGGTACGTTCATACTCATATCTGCTTTCCGTGGGCGAAATACTCTATCTCGAGCACTAAACGATGGCTCCGACCTTCACAGGCTCGATGCATTGCTCTTTCAGCCTGTGCAACATTGGCGCTACAGGGATGAGAACATCATGAAGTTGCACACTCAAAATCCAAATTTCAACCCCTACATGATTGAATCGGTGGCAGAAAAGCATCTGCGTCAGCCCAGCCAAGCACTGCAAGCACAGCTGGAAGCGTTCCTCGAGAACCACATCTTCGGTTTTGAGGATGAGTCAGTCGCAGACCAAGGATTCGGAATGACTTGTTCAATAGAATCGGTTGTACCAGGTGGTAACGGGCCAGCGGCCAGTGCGTCACTGATTCATGTTGGCTTCCTTCGTGCCTTGTGTAATCGCAATCTCTCGCTTCCGGAAAGAGCACACGTACAGGTGGCATTAGCAGCCCTTGTAAGACCACAATCCTACCGTTCGTATTCTTGGCTTACAGGTTCTCAAAGATTCTACATGAACTTATGGTGAGTTACCACCGTTAGGGTCGTGACGAAGAACTGGTCACGTTGACCAAACTTAACAGCATTCTACCTGGAACGGCCGTACGTTGAGGGAGTTTGGCATGGTAGCCAGGGAAGAGCCGGTGTGTGCCTCAGACCCTGCCCTTTCTTTGCGTGACTATACTCAATCGCTGTTGCAGTATTTTTACCCCCAGGTTATGCGGGAATTAGGCTCATCATTTGAGAATGAGTGTTTTGGAGGCGCGTTGCAATTGAATTTCGAGAGCTTATATCCTTACCGATTCACAGGCAAGGCACTAACAGCGGGCTTGTGGGAATGGCCCTCGCATACACAGTGGGATCGAGATTTGCCCAATCCGCTCACAACACACCTGACCTCACGGCATTATCAATACGTGTATCCTGTGCCAGCAGTCTGGACCTTGGCTTTTACAACTAAGCTCTTTTGGGAATCCGTAGTCCCGTACGTCAATGGAGGTAGCGCAGCATTCCGTGCCCCAAAGGTTTTTCGAGCTGAGCAATCGTGGGACTGGGACACTTTTCCAACGAGATACTTTGGGGCGAAGCGGACTCAGCTTCCTGCCGTAGATTGGTACAACCCTTCCTACGAAAATGTTCACCAGGCTTGGCAACAGAGGAAACAGAAGTGGGAAATGCTACGGCCTTGGTACAAGGGAGAATATCGCAAGTGGTCGACAACACCTTGGAGTCTTGTGGACGCCCGAGCTACCATAGAACAATTCGCCCAAGCACATTCGAAGAGAGATCTTCCTAGGTGTGTAGACCGAGCAAGGGAATTTTCCCACTACATAACCCAATGGAAGACTCAACCCCTACCTGAAACGCATCCCGTCGCATGGGTTCCTATTGCACTAGGCTATCTCATGCAAGCGTCAGTCCCCCGGATGGACCAGGACCATGTTATACATTTTCCGCCGCAGCAGCCGATCAAGCTCTATCCAAACAGTAGAGGTCTACCAGATTTTCTGAAGAGTACTGGGATAGTACAGCTCGATTTTGACCAAGTCTTTGTTGGAGGACTTGATAGAGATCTAACCATACGAAGAAGTGACTGGGGAGACCCTTATGATGAGGTATACAAATCTCAGCTCGCATGTGATACCGAGGGTATCATAAATCCAATTCCGAAGAATTGGATGAATGCCTTGCGAAATACAGAAAGTGGTATTTGCGCCTCGAGGGGCGCGGATGGTTGGGCTGATTTCTCCTTTGAAATCCCTCCCTACGACGATAACATGGACTGGGCACAAGGAGTGACTAATTTGGCGTCAGGGCGGAATATCAGCCCCCCCTCAAGCCCGACAAACCTATCTGGACGAGACTCCTACCGAGAGGACATTCTACCAAAGCACGACGCCCCGTACATAGGGCCCTCTGCGAACAAACGCGCAAAAAGAAAAAGACAAGACTCCACCTCGGAAAAGAAGCGACCCAAATATTACACCATTGGTGAAGTCGGTGATCACCTCCGTGACGACACCTCTGTTTGGGTCATTGAATCGGACAAGAACTGCGGCTACGACGTCTACGATATCACGGGTAAGTTAGCCGATGATCATAGCAGGACACAAAGATCAAGAACTAATCAGAGCTGTAGAGGTTTGTCGCACGATCGGAATCCTCAGCGAGCGCGGGGCCGTAAGGGCTCTTTTACTGGACGTAAATATCTATGGACCCTGGTTAAGAAGTGACACTGGCTATCGGGGTGGCATTAGCCCATGGTTGCAGTCGTTGCTCCAGAATGACGGACTTTTGGATGACTTGCTCGGATCACAAGTAAAGAGCCAGGCCAGCGTGATCCGCGCAAGATTTGGTAATGAGATCGCCCCTATTGGCAAACTCTTGATGAGCAAACGACAAGAGGAGATTGCAGAGTATGACGGCAAAGACGGCATGCCGTTTTGGCTCAGGATAGGCAATGATGCTTACGACTTAACAAGTATGCTTTCCGTCCAAACATTATACGAAAAGCTGTAGCAACAATGACGGAGCTAAGCTAACCTGGTATGTAGACTTCGCGGCTTCGAAAAAAGACCTGGAAACTCTTCGCTGCCTTGCGCAACCATCCAAGTATAGAGAGACGATGGATCCCACATCCAACGCCCAAATACTGAAGAAATTACAAGCCTATAGGTGCGCATTTGTGCAGCAGCGGCCCGTGAAGTGGCTGTCAACTCTGCGACCATACACCCTTGGCATGCTGAGGCGGCATGACAGTCCAACATTTGGTTGCTACACCGCCATTGGTGGATATGTCTATGATCTGACGTGTAAGTGGTACCGATGTAACAAATGATCGTGGCATGTCTGATATGTTAGCAGCTTATATCGACATGCATCCAGGCGGCCGCCAGATTCTCATCAAATACCTTGGAAAAGAAGCCACAGAATTCACTGACTGGCACGACTTCGATATTATGGATGATTATGCGGAGTTGCGTATTGGTCGACTTGTGTCTGACATTCCCTTGGCGGATGTTGAGAAGGATCAGGTCGTTGTTCACAAATGGGTGTTCGACATCTCTAGCCTGGCTCCCGGCCGCTCTGACCAGGAGGTGGATCATTGGATATATGCAAATCTCGTCGGGCTAGGCGGTAAAGATCTTTCCGAGGCCATCAAAGCGTACGATGAAACTGGCAGTATCCTCGTGCGCCTCTATCAGCGGAAGGATCTCATTGTGGGAAAACTTCCAGAGGGGCCAGAAGTTCGTGATATACCCGAGGGCGAGTTAACGAAGCATAACGATCCCATAATCCGCACGCGAGCTTGGGTCGCTGTGAACGGGATGGTGTACGACATTACACGTAAGTCCTTCTCCTGTAGTCATCCCATTTCGACTTTGGATATAAATCTTGAATGAAGAGCACATCGCTAATGTTCTTTGTAATCTACCAGCAATCATGATCCATGGCCGGTCATTCTACACCCACGAGATACCTAGGATCTGGGCTGGTGGCCCCCTGAACGACCAGGATTTGGCAGAATGGCTTGTTCAAGACTACTCGCACTTGGTAGTTGGACCGCTTGTTAAAGGACCAGCGTGGCCAGAGCCGCCTATGCCAGACAAGAAGGAGCTAGAGAGGAAAAGACGAGAAAACGAGCTTGCTGCCTTCAAGTGTGACGACCGTCTTCCTACTAACCTGGTTCCCGAAGACATATCTCGGTGGGTTAGGCTGACAAATCCGACACCTGCGCAGTTCCATCAGCGTATGGCAGAGAGATTCGGACTATTTGAAGATTCGACGACTGAAGATGCGGCGCGATCCCGAAGCCATCTGTGGGTCAGCACATCAGATCCCCAGAAGCGTGGCGGGGATTATCCACATCCTCAAGTAGCGCGGCTTCGGAAGATTCAAAGGATACCACCGAACCTCAGGGTGAAACCTGATGGGAAGCCAAATAGACCAATTTCTTGAGCGGACACGGAGACATCGTGGTGCTTCTTCTTATGTGGAGAATATGATCGGTAGAATGATAATCGGAAGATGCTTAGTAACATGGTTTTGAGCTACTCGCATACTTTATACTATCCCGCAAACGGTGCTAGTATCACAATAAGCCCGCGTGCCTTCTAATTTGATAAATGCTAGGTCAGATACTTATGCGGACTCGGCTAAAGAATGGAGGCGAACGACATCAATATAGCCCATAGCGATCAAGCACCATCTGTCACGGTCACTCACGAGACGGGGTTTCCCCGCACGGACCACGTGGTCTGTGCGTCGTGTACAAGTTAGAGTAGAGAGCGTAGAGGGAGAATATTTCTCCAGCGCAACAACAGCTTAATAACCACACCCTTACACCATCCATTATGAAGGTAAAACAACACCCCGGGAGTTGCATGTTACAAATTTAAATGCGAACGCTTCGAGAGATATGTCGAAAGCGAAGACATCCCAGCCCTTACCCCGCGTCTATCTCAATGCGAATGAGGTTGTTTAGGACTCCACTGCACTAATCATAATGTAGCTTTAGCCACATGCTACTGTATTACGCCAGTCACTATATTATAGGCTCATAGGGACGTACGGTAGGTGGCTACAGGGCAAGGCTATTGCTAGGCGCGCTAACCAAGCCCATCTCGATGCTCTATGCAGCATCATTGTATGGTCTGCCATTTCCTGCGCCTATTTTACACCTCCAGGTTTGGATATCCCTATGCCGAAAACTCTCATCTGTATGCAACATGTGTGGTGGCCTTTTCGCCTGTGCACTGCCCATTTCAAGCCATGGAAAGAGGCTGTGAGATTGAAGAAGCATGCCCAAGGTCGCGGATCCATCAAATTTTTTTTTTCGGAGGCGGCATTTATGGATCGTGCTTATCTCTTCGGCATGCCACTCTCAATTGATGAACATGGCTTGCATCCAGAGCTCATAGCGCCTGCACAGCCAGACACTATGAGGTAAAGTCGGAGAAAACACGACTCCAGACCACAAAGTTCCGCTCTGTGGGTTGAGGGGGGGAAAACCCCTTCCACCGGACTTAACAGATGTCGCGCATGATACAAACCTCATATACCTACCTGCCCATTCCCACGTTTATTACCAAGACCGAATGCGGCGTGTATAACACCTAACGGTGCAGAATGTCCGCCGAACCATTGTTTGACGCTAATGCAACCTGCTTATGCTTTTGAATACCGATGCACTCTGCTGATAGTGTATGCTTTGATGGATGGCGTAAACATTCAACGTAAAACTCAGGCCGATAATTTAGAGTAACTTAAACATCATTGACGAAAGACATCCAACGCCACTAGGCAAAATTCATGGTGCGACGCTGCCTTCAACGGGGAATGCCCACTGGTAGTGCTGCCCCCTCTTCACCGCCGGTTCCAGCACGGAGTTAGGTACACGTACATTAGGACGAGGGAGTTGAAATTCTGCGACAGGTTCGAATCCTGTCGGCATAGTTCCAGGAGATACTGTGGGTCTCTCTTTTCTCCTGTTGCAGTTTCACCGGTAGTTCGCCTTGCCCGTCGGTCCCCCCTGGTCAACACGTCCGCATCACGGCTAAACCCTATTCGTGTTTATCTCCTAGAAGCCCCATCATTAACGCCGAATAGCCCACTTGTCAGCACCTTATCGCGACTTCTGAGTGGACAGGAGCCAATGAGATCGTTCGATTCTGAAATGGCAACTAAAACCATCAGACGTCATTAATACACGACCGCTAGAAGGCTTTGCCCGCAAGATCCGCCTTTTCGCAGCGTATAAGTAATGACGCATTTCTCAATCATGGCTGGCTTGCGAGAGAAGCAGAAAAACCCTTTCAATCTCAACACCTGCCAACTCATCAACCACATCAAACACTAGATCCTCATCCGAAATACGCAATGGCAAGCCCAAGATTCCAAGGTTGGCTCGGCAAGACGCCCGAATCCATCAACGGCAAGATGGAGTGGGGTGATTTCGAGCCTAAGAAGTGGACGGAGGACGATGTCGACATTGAAATTTCACACTGCGGCATCTGCGGTAGCGATCTCCATACGCTCAAATCTGGTTGGGGAGAAACACCATATCGTAAGTCAAAAATTCAAAATGCTTCAAATTTGTTTTTCCTACTAAACATCCTCCAGCTTGCGTTGTTGGCCACGAAATCGTCGGCAAGGCCGTCAAGGTCGGCAGCAATGTAAAGGATATCAAAGTCGGTGACCGTGTGGGAGTAGGTGCTCAAGCTCGCTCATGCTTGAAGCCTGACTGCGACGACTGCAGCTCCGGACTGGAGAACCACTGCGCTATCGGCGGCGTCAACACATACGGTTCCGTCTACCCCGGGGACGAGGGAAAGTCCTATGGCGGTTATGCGGATTATAACCGTACTAATGGCCACTTCGTCATTCCCATCCCCGAAGGTCTTGATTCCGCCGACGCCGCACCTATGCTTTGCGGTGGCATAACTGTCTTCTCGCCCCTGCACCAAAATGGGTGTGGGCCTGGCAAGAAGGTCGGTATCGTCGGTGTCGGTGGCCTTGGACACTTTGCTGTGTTGTTCGCCAAGGCCCTTGGTGCCGATAAGGTCGTCGGTATCTCACGCAAGGCCGACAAAAAGGAGGATGTACTCAAGCTGGGTGCAGATGAGTATATAGCGACCGACGATGATAAAGATTGGGTACAAAAGAACAGACGGTCGTTGGACCTCATTGTGTGCACTGTCTCGAGCCAAAAGATGCCCCTAGAGAATTATCTCATGCTGCTCAAGACAAAGGGAACATTTATCCAAGTTGGGTCAGTCACGAGCAAACACGGCGAACTTATAGAATCATATGCTAACAAACTCCCAGTGCTCCCGATGGTGGCGCCCTGCCTAACATCAACGCTTTCACTCTTATTGCCAACGGCATCAAGGTCGGTGGTAGTGCGATTGGCTCGCCAAGCGAGATCAAGGAGATGCTGCAGATTGCTGCGGACAAGAAGATTAAGCCTTGGGTACAGCAGCGACCGCTCAAGGACGCCAACAATGCCGTAGTTGATATGAACGACGGCAAGGCCCGATACAGATATGTTCTGGTTAATGAGAACTATGGCAAGCACTAAGCTGCCTAAACCTGGTTTTTAGCAGGTTCGTTTAGAGCTTATATATAGCTTCACGAATGATTATAGATAGATATTAACGAATTATATGAACTACGTCATTAGACATAAAAGCATTGCATATGTGTTTGCTATACTGCACTCAAAGCACGTGCAAGCGTTTCAAAGCAACAATACGTAACGTGTACCATGACTTGCACACGTCTCAAGAGGCTTCGCGGGATCGTATCCAATAATATGTTTTCAAACGATCGGCGATGAATATACTGGTAGTAAGAAGTGGATCTGAGAGTATCGTACTTTGTCGGTTTTATAATAAAAATATACTAGATACTGCCTGTTGTTCACCGTGTCCGCACAATTCCCGCCGACTAGGATGAGGAGGACGAAGCCAAAATGTGCTAAATTTAACAAGCCTTGGAGGCTAGACCTCGCAGCAGACTCTGATCCCCATTCCATCCTCCAGCCTCCGTAAATGGTGGTTCTAGTGGCAAGGTAATCAGTAGTCGTGCGATGATTGAAATTCGTACCCAACATCAAAGCTCGGAGTCGAGTAGTGAACACAAGAACTAGCAAACTTTTTAGTGCTGAGATAAAAAGCCGATAGAGTTAATGCGAGGAAATACGATGTATTGTGCGATACAACATAGTATCACGATTAGCAACTGAGGGATCTTATATCGTTGTCGTATATTTTTAATGATAGTAATGAAAAATAGGCATCAAAAGTCAGGCATTGATCGCCTTGTTGATTAGGTGAGTGAGATGGCGATTCTGTTCATGTCCACCACTGGTCAGTACATCACCTAACTAGCGAGCGCGGGGCTTGCGCTGACTTCTTTCCCCACTAAAAAATCTCAGGTTCTCTTCAGGCCCTGACAACATGTTTTCGATGTCATGGATGACCTGATTTACAGTCGTGAGACCGCATTGACTCCTGGGAAAACTCTCCAAAGTTTTCGCAATGGCTGAAGGACTCTCTTCAAACTGGAAAAAGCTGCAAGCGACGCTCAAGTCAGATTCTGCTACCACCGCCAGCTCATCGGCCAAGAGAAAGGCCGACAGCTTGGATTCTCCACGGCATCAACTCAAGAGGCAACGACCAGACAGGCCCGAGGGTCGGCCCAAATTCTCAAAGGCCTCAACTCTACCGCGCGACGGAGCAAAGCCATCTTCCAATGCCATGGGCGTGGCGCAATCCTCGGCGGTTTCAAAGGGATCTTCGTCGACAGTGAATCCTTCACTAGCACTGTGGGCAGACGACCACGACATTTCAGCAGAGTCATTAGCCGAGGCGTACGGGCTGGGCGTCAAGCGCAATGCTCTTGTCGTCTCGGAGAAACCCCGCGTCAATGAGGGTCTGGTATCGGGTCTCGAGATTGGGAAATACATCGCCATGGATTGTGAGATGGTCGGTGTCGGACCTGACGGGCATGACTCTGTTCTCGCCCGCGTCAGCTTGGTCGACTTCCATGGCCGCCAGGTCTACGACTCCTTCGTGCGCCCAAGGGAGCGCGTTACGGACTGGAGGACCAAGATCACAGGCATCACTCCAAAGACCATGGCAACAGCTCGCGAATTCGACACAGTTCAACAAGAAGTGTCAGATCTGATCAGCGGCCGCATATTAGTCGGCCACGATATACGGCATGACCTTGCAGTACTCATGCTCACACACCCTGCCACTCACATTCGGGATACAGCTCGGTTCTCTGGCTTCAAGCAATACGGTCATGGACCCAAGCCTGCACTGCGTGTGTTGGCCAAGGAACTTCTCAACATCGATATCCAAAGCGGCCATCACTCCAGCATAGAGGACGCAAAGGTTGCCATGCTCCTCTTTCGGAAGAAGAAGTCGGAATTCGACATGGAGCACGCTAATAGATTTGAGAGACTAGAAAACACCAGTGGGAAAGGGAGGTCGAGACCGAAGTTTGGCAAGAAGCGGCGTTAAATGATACCCCAGAGGATTTTGAGATGACGAGATTACGGAGGGCAAGCTCCTTGGGAAAACAGAGTACTCGCACCCAGATCGATTGCGCCACAGCGTTTGAGCTACGGGCCCCGGATGTCTCGCAAGAGGCCAAAGCGGTGTTGTACACCGACGAACTCAGTTACGAGTCGTTTGGTTTGCGGGCTGACGGTCCCTAAATCATCAATCGATTGTTTCCAATATTTGGTTTTTGCCTTGAATATCCAGTGGTCACAATTAGCCATTTAAGGCCGGAGGCGAGCTACCATCCAACTACAAGATGTTGTAACGTCGATCTCTGCTTTGACAGGTTGCCTCACCAAATCGTGCTAGTAGTCTCGGACGAACCATTCGGAGGAACGCTGGGCACTAGCTCGTTCGCGCGCCGTTGCTTATGTTAATATCTTACAACGGACGCTTCCGCTACGGAAACAATCCTTTAGGGTGTAGATTACAAGGGCTTGACAGTCCACTAGAACCCTTGAACATCATGCCCACTGTCAGAGCGAAGCGCTACAAAGTGATCTTCGCGATATGGGGCTCTAGCTCGTGCACATACTTGCTATCAGATGTCGAAGCACCCCGATGATTGGATGTAAACGCCGTTGTGATCGCTAACGGCCTGTCATGACCGGCATTGACTGTTTACATCGTTTATGGGCCGCTAGCAGAGATGTACTTTGGTCGAGCGCCAGCCACGTTCCTTTGCTAGCCAATATCATACTTGGGACCGCCAGGTCTGAGCCATTGAGGAACAACTCGTCTAATCTTTATCTTGGCCATATACTGCTACGGCCTCATCCACCCAGTTACCAGCTGTGGAGTTTCCATCATCAGAGTATCCACTCGCTATGGAGGATAAGAGTGCGACAGTGCTCGCTATCGTGATCACCTTCTTCGTTTTGACCTATGTCAGCGTTGGTTTACGAACGTTCACGCGCCTCCGCGTCAATAAGTCCTTCGGGACTGATGATATAATGATACTTTTGAATCCTGTAAAAGCTACTCACAAGCATCGCACTCGACGTACGCTGATTTCGATTAGGTTGTGTTCACGGTATACCTCGCGGCCCAGGTTGAAGAATGGAGACATGGTCTAGAAAAACATGAACGCGAGTTGACGTATGAAGATAGAAGCGCCGGTCACATGGTGAGTTAAGCCATCGAATCAGAAACCATGAAACTATTTACTGATATGTATCAGTGGTGGTTGGTGTGCTTCCTATTGTACATCGTTTGTGTGTCTCTTCAAAATAGCCGTGGGCCTTTTCCTTCTTCGAGTGGCAATTGAAACCCTGCATATCTGGATATTGCGTTTCATAATGTTCGGAGTTTGCGTATGTGGTACCGGGTATTTCTTCATGGCGATGTTTCAGTGCCAGCCACCGTCAACTTGGTGGTTGGAAGGTCCCCCGCACCCAGGGAAAGTGCTGGGATGACAAGATCGTGCTGGGAATGGATATTGCCGCATCCATAATCAACTGTTTCGGTGATTGGGTCCTCGGCCTTCTGCCCATATTCATTCTTAAGTCGTTGAATATGCGGCGGCGAACCAAGATACTTGTCGGTTGTCTCCTCAGCTTCGCTGCCGTGGGAAGCACAGCGACATTCATCCGAACATTCTATCTGCCAAACCTCCTACATGGCGATGACTTCTTGTGTAATACCAAGATCCAACAGTCCTCCCTCTATGCCTGCTAATAGATAATTGGCAGTTTACTCAACAGAAGTGGCATATTTGAGTACCATTGAGTCTGGTGTGGGCATTACTGCTGTGTCGCTGGGAACGCTGAAGCCACTTGTTGAGCAATGGCGCGGAAGACGAGGCACATCTGCGGCATCGAATCCGAATCAGCCCCCACGGTCTCTGCGACGACGAGCCGATGCACAGCATATAGAAGACATCAGGGCTCACGGAAGCGACCGGGCTTCTACGCCTATATCAAGATTTGGAAGCATCTTCCACCTGTCAAAATCAGCGGGGCCGTCAGTCTCGAACTCTGTCTCAAGCAATAGCCAGCCAGAAGAGCATAACACGTTCGCCGCCACAGATATGAATATGCCTGCGGCCGGCGCCAACGAAAGCGTGATTATGGCTCAGTCATTGCGTGTGCCGAGCCCTACCAGGAACTCGACCGGACTCTCAATGCCCTTACCCTCGCCTGTGGTACTACCAAACCATGTCTTCGTAAGTGAAGTCAATTGTGACATAATTCTATAAATACTGGTCATCATCAGCTCGACTATTCGACTAGTATTCAAGATGGCAGTCCTAGGATACCAAGGTTTGCGTCACTGTCTTTGTTATTTTCAATATTCAACCCCTATAAGCGAAGGTGGATGGCTTCGTCACGGGAGTCTCGAGTTACTGTGCCGCCGAGTCCAAATCCCGCCCGGTTCAATCTTTTCAGTCATCAACAAACCAGCAACAATCTACATAGCCGGGGTTTGGATAGTAGGAGCCAGATTCATCTCAGCCCTGTTTGATTCCCATGTCACGGGAATTAGTGACTCCTCACTGAGCTGGGCCTGCTCAATGGTCAAACAGCTCTTGATGTATGTTTGAAGCCCATGACAGCTCAGAACCCATGACCACGCGCAGGATGCACGTCGTCTGCAGCTCAAACAACATCATTCGCGTAACGCTGATATGACCTGCGGGCCACAAGTTAGCGTGTTTTTGAATATCATGTGTACGTCCCCGCCATGAACCCGGTCCGTACATAGCTTACATCGGTACAGGTTATATCTTCCAGGCTCTGATGTAGCGGTGGTCCTCAGGCCAGCAGTTCAAGCTAGGGTTCGATTTCGTGGCATAAAGTTATTAAGTTCGAAGTCTCGAGTTATCGAGAGAATGTCTTAAATCACGATAGCAGTGGAAATTGGTGATACACATTTCTATATTCTCCATTCACAAATTCCCACATCTGGCCACCCAGAATCAACTGCAACATCATCACCTCCTCCCATATCAAGATGGCCATGTGTGACACAATTTCGAAATCATTCAAGGAACATTGGGGTTCGACTGATTCTTAGGATGGCTGCCTCAAATATCTCATTTAGCTTCAGCCCGTCTCGTCCCTGCGAGTTTATCCCTAGTTATCGTGTTCATAAGCTTTTCTGGCGCTCCATAATGCCCATGTATTGTATATTCATAATGAAATGTCAATGCATAGGAAAACAGGAATGCTTGTTACTTCCTATATCTTATGTGATATTCCTCGATAGGTGGGATCACGATGGCGACCATTCCCCTAACTACCATCGGCATTAGCTGAGGATTGACTCTTGATATACAAAGGTTCGCATACACCAGCCACATCTTTCGGTAAGACCATTCGTTGAGAGATAGACTAGCCAAAACAAAAATCCACTTTCGAATACGGATCAGCTACCTTGAAAATAGGATTTAGCTGTCGGGTTTGATGCTTTTTTCGATTCACTCGTACACGCAATCCTTGTCTCCGGGTGTCCCGAGTATGATCTAGTGGGGGTGTTGAGATATGCTATGGTACTATCAAGGAATTTCTCGAGCAACGTAGAAACGAGCTTTTATCTTACGGAATAGTTCTATTCAGCCGTGAGCCTTATAGGAAATATTATATGAAGGTTTAAGAGTACACTGAAAAACATTATACCAACTCGTCTTAATACAGCGTGAGTATTTCCAAAACAGGCAAGAAGCTTCCTCGTTGTGAGTTACTACCATAGTGTCTATGTCAAACATGGTTCAATGTTCGACCGTGAGGAGAAATTTGACCCGCCCAACCTTATTGATTACAACGGCAACTTTTACAACCTAGCTCCACTCAAGGGGGACGCCATAGTATGCGAGGGACCGAAATACTTACCCGCTTTGGGATGTTGTGTATGACGGTTGGAGACTTATGCGACCGTCTCAATGCCCGTTCCGCCCCCGTTTAGGGGTTCTTTCGTCATGCATGCATGTGCCATGACGATCAACCCGGGGAAGCTCTCCACAAATCATGGGAAACTTATTCGCCACATCATGTTCATATGAGGGGAGCTCGACTCGCAATGAGACCTTCGTTTGCCCGTGAACTTTCCATGCCATCCAGCTCGTTCAAACTTTACACACGCAAAATCCAACTACAAGATATCATGTCATCGTCTAGTGACAACAACACGGGCAACAACCACTCCTTCCTCAACTCTCTGAGGGACAGCCTAGCCCCCCACGATCAAACCCAACGCCGCCTGTCCCAAGGAGCCGCGAAAGAGACACAGCCCAGGCGCAAGTCCGAAGAAAGCACAGCCTCGTTCTCCTCGGCAGCGAGTACCGAGACTCACCGCGACGCCACCGGTGTCGGTAGTCAATTTCTCGAGGACCTCACGCCCGGCCGCCAAACCCGCCGCCGCAGCAGTATACTGGAAGCACTGAGCAGCGGCATGGGTGCCGTCCGGGATCGTCGGGGCAGCGCCGGAAGTGTCGGCGAGCAGCGTCAGGGGGCAAAGGGCGCGGATAAGGGTGCAGAGGGCTATTTAAAGTATGTCTAACTCTGCGGTAGGTATGTCAACATTCAGTGGGTAGAGGTAGATGTGCTGATGGATACTTAGTGGTTGAGACATGCTCTTGATAGTACGTCCATGACCGGTACAACATTATGCTAGCCTGTGTAGGAGGGTCAGGAAACCAGCTAAATGCAAGCGTAGTACGCCTTGTCCACTCGAAAAACTTTCTTGGAGTCAGGTGCGACATGCTCTTGTGACGCTGTGTAATGGAGATTAGGAAGACACCGAAGGATGTCAGCCAACTCGCTCTTGCAACAAACGGCGCACACAGTCTGGCAGAGCCGTGGGCAACCAACTTTGGCTGGTGCCGAATTGCGTTGTGTTATTTGGGCTGCTTGATTGAACGTCAAAGGACATGAGAAATAGCAAACATTGTAATCGATCAATCGTAAATAGCTCAAGGCTATCTCTTCAATTATCATTCATCCCTGCCAATTCGGCGGGTATATCTAGAGTGGAGATTGTCTATCCAGTGCATACCATCTATACCTAGATGCACTTTCGTCTTGTCAAATGAACTCCTTGACCCACTGACCTTGCCAGATCAAATACCGGTTTGTACATTGGGTACCGCCGCTCAAACGCCAGGCCAACCAGAAACGATTCCAGCCGCGTAGACCATCCGGATCTCACGCGGACTTTTATGACTTGCAAACAGAAGACGCTCGCTGTCCTCCGATCCTCTGAACCCGATCGACACCCCGTTTATGAATCCCATTCCCTCTTCAAACCACTTTCTCTCAACAACGCACGGGGTATCGCTATAAGTCAAAGTATTGGAGGACAAAGGAAATTTTAACGGAAATGGGTGACGCCTCGCGTCACATTTATGCAACGACAGCTTCTTCACTGCTGCTACCACCACCAAGAAGTTCGAGGACCTTGTTGACAACGGCGCTCGGATATCCACGGGAAAGCATTTCGCTGACAACGGACTTCGCGCGTTCCCGTTGCTCGACAGCGAGATAGGCACGAGTCATGGCTTCGTAGGTGCTAGGCTCACGCTTCTCGCGGCTGACGCCACGGTAGACGGCGCTGGCCTTGTCAATGTTCTTCTCATTAGCCCAACCGTGGATGAGAGTGTTGGCAATGTAGGGCGTCAAATCAACCCTGCGCTGTCGCATCATGGACAGGATAGTCTCGGTGTCTCCAACGTGGTGGTTGGCAACCATTGATTCGAAAAGGGCTTGGAAGATGCATGGGTGTGATGGGATGCTCGGGTCACGCGTCACAGAATCGAAGATCTTGCGGGCACCTTGCATATCGTGAAGCACACAACCACGCGCGTGGATGAGAGAAGCGTAGTGGACGGGCTCGGGGTGTTGGCCAGACGCACGAATCATGTCTAGCACAGCCTCGGCTGCAGTCATGTTGACGGGCTCGAGCGTAGCGTGGGTATCGACCAGCAGTTTGTAGGTGTGAGATGTCGGAGCAATGCCCTTGGCCTTCATCCTCTCATAGTACGACAATACCTTGACCTTGTCCCGCTTGGTGGTGAGGAAGAACTGCATCATGCTGTTGTAAGGGGCCGGGCGTGCTTTGTAGTTGGGCATAGCCTCCATCTCATCAAAGAGCTCTTCGGCAAACTTCTCGTCGCTGACTCGGCACAAAGCATTGACAACAGTGCCGTAAGTCACGCTGGTGGGCTTGATACCCAGTGCACGCATCTCAGCAAAGTAGAAAAGGCAATCATCAATGCGTCTAGCTTTGCCAAGCTTTCCGATCAGGGCGTTGTATAAGAAGCTAGATGGTTCAACTCCTTCTGCCTTTGCGCGGTGGAAGATCTTCACAGCTTCAGTTGCTTCATCAAACGTTTTTGTTGATTCCTTCAAGGTGGTGATGTACAACCCGAAAGTGTTCGCAGAGGGGGCAGCGCCCATCTCGAGAAGCTCGAGATGATACTGCTCAGCCAGAGTGCGATCACCGAGTGTGAGACAAGCACCAACCATTGCATCCAGGATGGAGGACCAACCATAGCGAACGATAGCATATTGTGGGAGAAGAGGTACATCGGTTCGTGCCATAGCGAGTATGTCATGGCACAAATCCATACGGTTCTCACGGGCGGCTGCCGAAATCAGCTTCGCGTAGGTGATGTATCGTGGGTGACGACCAGCACGTCGCATGTTCCGAAATCTGTTCAGTGCCTCGTTGAGTTTGGGTCCCTTGCGGCCGTGAGCGCCTTCCAGCTCATCGGAAATGATGGAAGAGCCCTTGAAGTCGGTGCTGTGAGCATACGGATCAAAGCTATCCTCGTAACTTGAGACGGTCGGGGTTGATTCGTAGGCAGACGTCGAGAATGTCTGGGGTGCAAAGCTGCTGACTGACGCTGTCTCGCGAGGATCAACCATTCCGCGGGTCGACATGAACTTGTGGACGAAGTCCATGGCCTCCTCAATCTCGTCGACGACCTGCGGACGGGACTGCATCTCGGTAGCCTGGATACGCTGGAATATGCGCTCCGACTCGACTAGACCCTCAGAAACCTGACCAGATCCAATCAAAGCCACGGCGTACATAGTAGCAGGCTCGATCAAGGTAGAAGTGGCCTCGATCTCAGGGTTGCTAAGCACTTGCCAGTATCTGGAAGCAGCAGCGACGTCGCCTTCGCGAACACTCAGTGCTAACAACGCCGTGGCTGGCGTAGCAATTCCCTGGAATGCGGATGGAATGTTCGCGAAAGCAGCTACCGCAGTCATCTTGTCACCGGAATCAGCAGCAGCTGTTGCGATGGCTGCCAGTGAAGCGAGCTTGACCTCGGTTTCGATACCTTGAGCCCACTGGAGCGCCTGCTGAAACACACCACGTTCGGTGAAGCCCTTGACAAATCCAGAACTAATGATAGCATCCCTGATATCAGCAGCCTTGGCGCCATATTCGTTGGCAATCCTTTCGTAAAACTTGATGGCGCCCTCGAACTTGTCCGAGATCACGTAGGCATTGATAACGGCAGCGTACACCTTGGCGTCAAGACGGTCGTTGAGCGTGTATTTTCCGCTATCGTGAGCTATGGCTAGCTCCTTGTACTCGTTATAGCACTCAACGGCGCTTGCCAGATCTCCTACCTTGGCAAAAGCTGTGATCATAGTGGGAAATGTAGCTGCGGAGGGGACCGCGCCACTGATTTCCATATGGTCAAACAAACGGAGCATGTCTGAGACACGGCCTGCTTGGGCGCATGCCGAGATTAGTTGATGGTACGTTTCCGAGGAGTAATTAGCTTTGCTGAACTCCACAGAAGAGTCGAACAGTCTAATGGCCAAGTCAAGTCTGTCGTCCTCGGACAGGATGGCATACTCGAGCTCGGTCGACGCGAACATGAACTTGCCCGGCTCTTCCATTCCGCCAAATCGTGCTCGCTTGTCTTCAAGAGCCTTTTTCAGGCTTGAGACCTCGAGGCAGCGAGCGGCGAGTAGACCAACCAAGATGTTATAGGTTTCGCTGTTGGGGAGAACCTTCCGTCTCATCATGTCGGCATACACATCTAGAGCCTTGGAAACGATTTCAACCTTTTCCACGGGGATGTGAATGGCTGCGACCATCAGAGCATTGTAGGCCTTCGCAATGGGCTTGACATCAGCGACCAACATGGCCTCAAAGACGGCCGGAATTTCCGCAAATCGACCATCCTCAGAGAGCTTGGTGAGATGGTCGGCATAAGTCTGGGATTGCGGGTCGATTGGTGGTGTCGCACTACGAGCGATGCTGGCAGGGGTCGCTGATCGCTGTAAGGTAGGAGTACCAGCGTGGGACCGGACGATCTCGACAGCTGGGGGCGTTGCTGATCTCGAAGGGAGAGGAGAGCCTTCTTCTAAAGCTTCCTGTAACCGGCGAACCTCGATTTCCTTCTCCAAAGCTGCATTGATGTGGGCCAACGCGACGTCGGCGTCGACGGGAACTGGCTGGTTCTCGACCACATCTTGGATAGCTTCCAGAGATTCAGCAGCGTTCGACGCTGACTCAGGGAGGACGGACGAGGCAGTCGGCTTCCACTCAATTGGTTTCGGGAACTGGAATTGGGTCCATTCTCTCTCGACCTCGGCTGCGGCCTCTTCGTCGCCGGCAGCTTTGGCTTGCTCCTGCTTCTTTTGTAACGCCTCAAAGTAGGCATCTAGGTTACCAAAACTTCCACGTCTCTCGTGACGGTGCTCGTGAGTAGCAGCTGTGGAGGTCGAGGCCGAAACATGGAAAGCACTCTGGAGTTGTAGGCCCGAGAGTCTACCGACGCGTTGACTGTTGCGCCGTGCCCAGGAAGGGCGGTTCTGTGAGTTTAGAACATGGGGATGTGTGGCCGCTACGACAGACTGTGCGTAGCCGTGGGTAAGAGTCTTGCTGAGTCCTGTACGGAAGACGTTCTGGTACAGGGTCGAGTGGAATGGCATTTAGATGACACCAGGACGGTAGGGTAACTATCAACAGGGTTTATAAGTCAGCAAAGCCCATGAAATTGTGTTGGCTATGACTTTGATTCAAGGACGAGTCAAGGTCTCATATCCGAATGCTTAGTTGAGTGAGTGGTAAGACTTGCGATAGTTGACTGCGGTGCTGGGGCGCGCAGTTCAATCATCGAGTCGCCTCCAACTCGCATGCACACGCGACCGAGACCCTCTCAGGGTGGGCATCCATGACGACTTACATAAAAGGAGGGTATGGAGAAACGTTGCAGGTTCATTTGACAGCCAGTTCAAGCCGTCAAACAAACGCGCGATCGTGGGAGGAAGATTGTAGATTAGTTGGGGATTGGGAATAAGCAGAGAGAATGGAGGGAGAACTCGAAAAGAAAGAGTGTGGTGGTGTCGTGAACGGGATATTAGGCAAAAGTTCCCATCCGGCGCTGGATGAGATTCGCACAAAATCCGCGCCCGTCAGATCCCGTAACCCCCCCTGTGCACCAGAGGGGCTGCGGGCCACTGTCAACGCTCCCAGTTTCAACGCCTCTCAGTGGCCACCCAGGTATCTACAATGTACATGTCGTTGACTTGGCAGACCTGGTCGGAACTGATGTAAGCTTTCCTTGGGCCTAGAATTAGCGCACCTACGGCATCCCGGACGGGAAGTTAATGGAACAATACGAAACACTATGGCATTCCGCAGAGCAATACAGAACAACAAACCATCCTCATGAGTATTTCGCAGGACCTTCGCTTCCGCATGCCTGAGAGGTTTATGGGTTTGGTACATTCTTCGTGTCGGTGTTGCGATGCGTTTCGCACGGTGCCAGCTCTCCAGCCAAGCCAGTTTCTAGCGAGTGCGGTGCAAGCGATGGATCGGACAGTTTTGTTAGTGCCGTTTCCCCTATGACTCAGGCCAACGGTATCAGTATTGAATGTGTACACCCACCGTCCATGTTGGAGTTGCCCTGCAATGTCGAGCTTACCGCTCTGACCGGTCTTGTGTTTCTATTTTTCTCTGATAGATTGCTGTTGCGCATTGGACTTAGTTTACCATTGGGCGATTCTATACTCGCGCTCCTCGGTGTAAAACAACATATCTATCACAGGCACAATACGTAATGTACTGGTTTCCGACTGACACGCATGAAACAACGTTTAGTTGTGCATATCACACTAACCTCGCGGAAGGCATCCTAGCTGCCCTATTATTCAGCCAATAAAGTCTCCGGTCCTGCACTAGACCACGTCGCCGTCTTCTGCTAGGAGCCCTCAAATCCATGACGAGGACGAAACTGGTCTATCCGCTTCCATTGTGCGTGGCACAGTAGCAGCCTGGCAGCCTAGCGTGTGTCTAGGGCTGCATTGTCTGAGTGAGGCCGGCATCTTCGGACGCGCTGTCAACCAAAGCCTGTCCATTAGCCAGTTTGAGAGGCAAAATCGGGCCCCGGAGTCTGGCTTGTGGGGAACCGACGGACCCCTTGATTGGATCGACACTCATGATTGACCAATTGAACGCTAGTCGAGGGAGAAGCCGGAATGAGACCAAGCTCTCGGGATAATGGAGAAAATCTAGAAAGGGGACGGGAGAAAAAAAAAGTGCATCATCATACAGGAGTACATCCTGGCCCTAGGAAACTTGAGCTGTAGCTCTCAAATAGGTACTGCTTATGTCATGGAAGCACGCAATGTACGTACATGTAGACGTGGTCGTCTCAACGACCATTTCTTGCAATAGTTTATTAAGAGCGTTCCAAATTGGGAAAACGAGAGATTGATTGTAATTTTTCTGAGGTTTATGCGGCAGGGATTAGAATTTCCTGAGAGAAGAAAAGGAAGGAAAAAAAAGAAGTCCCCTCCTGACCACTTTGCGATCCAGTCCCGCCCTGCAATCCACACGTCAACCTAAAGTAGAAAGGCTACCTATCTCCTATTCTAAGGGCCCCGTTTTCAGCTGATTCGGGGTCTGGAACAGCATCCGCCTCAGGCACGAACATGTCCAGTGACGAGATTGTAGAAATCGTAGCTCAAGTCTTTGACGCTATGTACTTACGTATTCCGAGCTGTCGCATACGCATTGCATGTCGCCCCTTAACAAACAGCACTTCCGCTATGTTAGTGTGGGGTTGAGCTTGTTGCACCTGCATTGCATAGAATGTCCGGTAATTTTTACTCAGCTCTCGCTTGCTACATACGTGCTACGTACTCGCCTTGTTCATGTGAGATTTCGTGAGCTTGTGACGAAAATTGACCGCGTCCTTTGCACGCGAGAACTGGGGTTCAACGGCGTTGGATTGCTCCGCTTACTGCTCGCATTTTAGGGATCGCCGTACCCGAATGGAGAGTCGGACTTTCGGGGCCGGTTCTTGAAAAACCGAAGGCTCGGGGATTGGACTTACGGCTCGGTTCCGAGTTCATGTTGGCTTATCAGATCGAGCATCAGAGCCCTATGAAAGATGTCGTCATGGATGTGAGCTTCTTTTACTAGTGCACTCGCCTTGGTTGTAGGTGGGTTATCTACAGATTGTCCGAAGGAAGTCGCGCCATCCTTTAACTGTAGGTATTGTTTGAAGATCAACTGTCGATCACTAGCGTATGTAGTGTAATTTTATGGAATTGAGCATTTATATCACAACCAGACAAGTCGAAGACAAGTGTTCGCTGCACTACGGTTGGGCGAAACGATACACTGATTTAGCCGCCTACTTATTCGCCAGGTCATGTGTGTAGAACTTGGCCTTTGCAATATCACAGATCGCATGCGCCTATTGGTATTTAGAAGAACATCTATAGATATGCCATCAGTATTTCACGAAAGAAGCGCGATGGCATTGAAAAATGCCATATCATTTCTTGGAGAAAAATGACATGATATTTCCTTGGCCTTTCGCTGCGCCCTTTTTGCCTTTCGCTGCAGGCGCCTGCTTGTCGGCCTTCTCGACCTTGGGCTTCGAAGGGGGAGGGGCCTCATCCTCTGAAAAGGACTCCCAAGCCTGCTCTTGCACAGTGACTGTAACTCGAGTTAGAAATAATTAGTAAGAAAGGGGTGTAGTAGCTTACCCAAGTAACCTTGGTCATCCATCATCTGCTTCTTCTTCGTAACCCTTCTTCGGCCACGTTTGCGGCCATCACCGGTGCTTGACACTACCTCCGCTGGGCCTTCGTCGGCCTTTAGATCCGGCTCGGCGGCAGGCTCTTCTTCCTCGGGCTCTTCTATCGGAGTTTGAGGCTTGGACTCGGTCTCCTCGTCACTTTCCTCCATCATCCGCCGAAGCTCATCCTGACGGCTCTTCCTAGCTTGACCAGCTGCGACATCTGGCTTAACGTCAGGCATTTCGGAGTCGTCTTCCCCCTCGTCGGACAACGCAGGACTTGGCGTGTCCGTGGCAGACGGCGTGTTCGATGTTGTTCTTGAGGCAGGTTTCTTTGGCTTCGCTGCTGCTTTTGCGAACATCTGACTGATGCCAGCTGAGGAGCCCTGTCGCTTGAGACTTGGCGCCGCCCCTTTCTTTGCAGCGGCCGTCGTAGCTGCCTTGGTCTCTTTGGCCGGTGCAGCTTTGGATGCTGTTTGTACTTCCTTAACTTCAGGTTTCGTCTCTGGCTTGACTTGCGGCTTGGTCTCGGCGTTCACATTGGGCGCCGCAGACGCTGGTCGAGATGCGCCACCTTTACGTTCCCTCTTACGCATTCCAGGATTTGCAATCGACCCATAAATCATGCCAGCACTAGAAAGGTCACCTTCCAGCGTCATCCTGGTCACTGATTGAGCTGGTTCGGTCAGGAGCTGCAGGTCCTTCAGAGGATGAGGAGCTAAGCTGTAGACGTGGATTGAAGTGATTTCCTCATACTGCTGCAAAGCATCTTATTGTAGAATTAGTATACGTGATTCGGAACAGTATGCTGGGACTCAAGTCACCTTGGAGCTGCTCCTCTCTCGCCAACATCAGAGTGCTTATAGGAACCTCATCTGAAAAAGGCACTCCAGACTCAGACTGGGAGTCGGCCATCTCAACATCTCCATCTGCCTCCGCCAGCTTCTTCCGTGTGCCATAGACCAAGTAGGTTGCGTGAATCATGCCAGGACGTTTGTCGTTCTGCCATTTGTGAAAATCATAGAGCATTCTGGAGCAAGTCAGCATGCAGAAATGGAATCCATTACGTAGGACAATTTACTCCTTAGCGGCGTTGACGTGGACTTTGAGCGCTCGGCTCAGCAGTCGATATGTGACCTTGATACGTTAGTCCCATGGAGTTCTTCACCATCGTCAAGGTACACTTACCACTTTATCCTCAGTGAGGACTTGCTGCGCCAGATATTTCCTATAATCATCCATCTTGGTTGTGCTTCCAGCTCTTAACGCGTCAGATATGGCAGGCAGAAACTTGCGTCTCCTGAATGACCTTCGTCAAGAATTATATCATCTGTGGTGTGCTTGGTTGCTTGGGGAGGACGCGACGCAGTAACTCGCGATCTCACGTGGGTATCTTAAGAGTAGGCGGAAGGTGTCCCAAAAGCTTTGGGCGGAATCCACTATTGCAGATGGGCTGCTTGAATCCGGACACCTGGGGAGTGGCACCTGTGAAAGTGGGGCAACCGAGTTGGTGGTTTAATTGGCAGTCGCGTGTCGGATCGAGAAAGCGCGATGGCCTTGGAGGATTCCTGTCACAAAGAAAGAACAATCTTTTGTGAGACTGCGACATCCGGTGGAAAAATCCACGCAGGCCATTTCACGGCTCTTGTGCCTCCTGTTTGTGCTATTATACACACGACCACAACCCATTCACAAAAAGCCGACGACAGCCACTGCAGAATGAACGACCAAGGCTCCGTCGAAGTGAGCGACTCGACCGACTGGCTCACAACTCCTCTCCCTGGCCTCGCGGCCGTCGAGTCGGCATTGCGATGTCAAGTCTGCAAGGACTTCTACAAGACGCCCATGCTCACGTCATGCAACCACACCTTTTGTTCGCTATGCATTCGCCGCGCCTTGTCTAACGATGGCAAATGTCCGCTCTGTCGCGCAAATGAGCAAGAGATTAGATTACGGAGCAATTGGTCCATGGAAGAGGTGGTAGGGGCCTTCATGAAAACGAGACAGACCGTGCTTGAGCTCGCGCAGAAGCCACAAACATCCCTCGTACAAACTGTTACGTCGCCAAAGCGACGACTGGAGGACATCACTGCGGAAGAGCTTAGGGAGCCGAAGCGCTTGCGGAGTTCAGCCCGCTTGAGTGCCTCCAGGGGTGCACTAGCTACAGCGGAGATGGCCAGACAAGAGGTGGACGTGTTCACGCCACAAGAAGAGGAGACGAACTTCGATGATGGCTTGGTTGCGTGCCCAATCTGTTTGACCAGGATGAAGGAAACGCAAGTCGACAGGCACCTCGACAACGCATGCCCTGGTTCGCCGCAGCCAGAATCTCGACGAAAGCCGAACTCGAGAGACCAGTCCATTCTTATGAATGGATACCAATCTGTTGTCATGCACTCGTCCAAAGCAATAATGAAGAGACCTGATCGCCTGCCGACAGTAAATTATTCCATGCTAAAGGATGCACAACTTCGAAAGAAGCTTGCGGAACTCGGTATTTCGACTCTAGGTGACCGGAAGATGCTAGAAAGAAGACATCGGGAGTGGATGACGATATGGAATGCTAATTGCGACGCACTACATCCGCGCAAGAAAGCCGACCTGTTACAAGATCTGAACACGTGGGAAAACACGCTGGGAAGCCGTGCCCCTACCGCGTCACGGTCGATCAACTTGGGGGTGCAGATCAAAGACAAGGACTTCGACCACCAGGCCTGGTCAACGCAACATGATTCTTCATTCAGGGACCTGATTGCTAATGCAAGAAAGAATGTTGTCAAGGCCAAACAGATCGCAAAAGCGGAAAGTTCAGATTCGGCCCCTTTGGGCACATCAGAGACACCACATACCGACCAGGATCATTCAACACCAAACGATACCCAAGTTAGAGTAATAGGGGTTTCGTC
The DNA here is from genome assembly GCA_039778275.1 of Seiridium unicorne. NCBI lineage: Eukaryota > Fungi > Ascomycota > Sordariomycetes > Amphisphaeriales > Sporocadaceae > Seiridium > Seiridium unicorne. Next base: position 168,302 of record JARVKF010000057.1, on the reverse strand, counting down.
AGATAAACCAATAAGTATACATGATGGGGAGCCACCAGCCATGCCCATTGCGTTTCGCGCGGATGCGGGTCTTCCAACACTCGAGCCGGCAGACGCAAGCTCGTCAGTAGACAGGATAGCAAACCAAATGAGCTAGACTGGCAGTGTCGTGAGAATAACCAGCCTCAAGAGCTCAAAACTTGTCAGAAGTCTTCTGCTTCTCAGTGTCATGCAAGAAGAACGACGATGTGCATTTTTCCATCTCCAGCTCGATGAATTTAGTCGAGTGAATATTCTTCCAGTACAATCGTTGTGTCATGGCAAGTGAAATTCTACAAAGTTTTCCTATTTACTCGGCAGCAATCCGTTCGGTCCCTTTGCCGAGGGATGCCTCCTCCAACTTTCCCGCTGCGGCGGTGACTGGCGTCGCCGGACTTTTCTCTGCTTCCTTCACCTTTATCTCCTCTGGATTTCCGACCGGTCCCAATTTCTCCAGCTCTGCCAGTCGTTTCCGTGTTTCTTCTGCCTGCTGTGCGTCTTCTGCTTCTCTCTTCTTCCTCTCGATTTCTTCTTCTTTCTTCTGTTCCTCCGCCAGCATGGCCTCGAATTCCTCGTCGACCTCTGCTTCATCCACCGTAGCAGTTGGACCCGACTCGGCAATGATATTGCCGACCTCGTCCACCTCGCCCATTTGTTCGCGTAGCGCATCGAAGACCGAATCGACCTTGTCCGCGCCGCCGACCTGGGCATTCAGGCTCTTCAAGGCTGTAGTGCTGGTCTGCATGACCTTGACAAGCTGGACGTTATCCGATGCTTCTTCGATCTTGGCGGCTACCTCTTCTAACTGGTTTAGCGTGGCGAATCTCCTGGACAAGTTGGTCTCAGCAAGTTTCCTGGATTTGAGAGCCGCACGGGCGGAGACGGTGTTCTTCTTCTTTACTGCCTCCTGGGCTGTGGCGTTCAGGTCTTCGATCCGCTTGCTAAGGACCTCTGTCTGCTTCGTCAGATCTTCCATGAGTTCTTTCAGATTCGCAATGGCTCTGTCTTCCTCCGTTATTGTAGCGTCCTCCGTCTCTGAAGTTCGTATCTTGATGATATCCCCGTCGGTAGCTAAAACCTCCTTGTCCCTAGTCAGAAACTTGAGTAGGACCTCGAAATCCGACTCTGATATTGTTTGGCCCTCTAAGAGTCCGTTCTCAAATGTCTTCTTGAAATGTGGCCTTGAGAAGGTCCTCTCAAATCTGCTTATCCGATCGCTTGTCACCTTGGTGAATGACTTGGCGCCAATCTCCAGATTCGATAGCACCACGAACTGGCCCTTTGGAATCTTCCCGTCCGCACCCGGGGCCCCAACGAGGCCTGCTTGCCGCAATCCCCATTTCGCGACTTTCCAGCCCAGCGATCCCCAGCTCTTGTAGTATACACTTTCCCGGCTGTTCAGAAACTGCTTCCGCGATATCATCTCGCCATTTGCGATGGCTTCGGCTAGTACGGTGCCAAGCGCGAGCGGCTGGCCAAACTGTTTGCTCTCCAACGAACGGAGTAGCGAGTCGTCGAGCTCAAGGGTAAAATGGGACCTATGTGCTGACCGGGAGGGCGCATGGCCTGCTAGGAGTGCCGATGAAAGCCCGCGTTTCCATGCTGCCACATTGGCGGCGTAGCCATCAGGATTGAGAGTTCGTTGTGAGTTGAAATCCGAGTAGAGGGCTGGAAGGCGAGCTCTTGTAGTCATATGTTAGTGGAACTATCAAATTATGCTGACGGTGCACGAGATCGTACTTCCGAAAGTCTCCTTCATTATGGAGCAGGTAGTCCAGCAGCTCGCTCATGCTGGGCCAAGCTGTGAGGAATGTAGATGTTTCGTTTGGTGGTCCGTCGCGCGGCTCCCCGACGGATAGACTAGATGGAGTATGGGTTATAGAATCAGGAGCCGGGCCGGTTTCGATGACAAGTTGTGCATGTGAGGTGAACGTTCATGATCGTGGACCACTGTGAAGGTGAAAAGGGCATCAGGTCGGCATGTTTGGGGCGCGTGCAAGCTGCTGACAGCGCGCGACGTCACTGGAAACAGCACTATTGGTTGGGTAGTTCGGTGGGGCTGCCCCTTGTTAGTGCTTGAGGATCAATGAAGTGGGCTCGTGGGTGGTTCCTATCAGGACATGAGGTGAACAAGGAGGTAGCCAATCAGGTTCGAGTTGGGCAACTACATTGTAGACTTTCATTCCATATGACAGTAGTAGTCCAAGAAACATCTTTATGTATCATTTAGTTGATGATTGACATTGACTTCCTGTAATGAACCTACTACAGCGGCGTGTGTTGTGTAACCTCTAACTAGTTCTCGTTCTCCTAGCGATCTTAGAAGGTGTCAGTCAGTTGGTTTTACTACTGTAGAGAAACAACTGGCGTCGCACTTCTAGGCAACAAAGCCCAGACACCTACTGTGATTTTTCTACGACAAGAATCATTGCAGTGATGCAGATACCACCGTTGCCATGGAATGTTACCTTTAGAACGTCAAATTCTCTATACATCCCCGCCGTTTGCAAACAAAGGGTCAACGGCAAGTCCAAAAAGCTGGTAGAAACTATAATTTGACCAAAGCCCTATCAATTTGTCTTTGAGCATTTGTACCAGATAATGAAACCCAGTTCTGAACAATCCTCATATCTCGAAGTCACTAGAACTCCTCTCCGTGGATGGAGTCTGGAGTGCTCAGCCAGGTCATACACTGCAATCAGAGGGGCTACGGTGTTTACACGTACGCTTCAGGCATCGAAGATATCTTTGCAGGGAAAAATTTTTGGATTATGTTTCCTAGTTTTCGAGAAATCTGCCTCACTTCTCTTAGACCTTTGCAGAAACGTATAAGGGCGTCATGTTTCCCAGTCTGTCATGCAGGTTGTTTCTCCTTCTCCTACGATCTACACCGTGGAAAATAGATCGCGACAACTTAGAACACCAGCACTTGGTCCATATATTTCACGGACTCGAAAAGAAGAACTCACTTGATATTGTAGTATTTACTCGACCAAATATAAAAGCCATTACTGAGCACCGCCATGTCGCTAGTCCAGCAACTGTCGAAGCCCTTGGCTATCGAACCAACCGGCGACCATTCTCATACTGTGGTATTTCTTCATCGATTCCCTGCGGAGACAACTAGACAAGAATTGGGCTTTAAATTTTTGGCCAAGAAGAAAGTCAGTGTCGCCACCACTTTGCAAAACCAGTATCCTACCATTCGATGGGTCTTTCCCTTTCCCAAGCTACATCTTATAGAACAAAGATCTCGAGCTAGCCACTGGGAGAATCTGTCGCCTTTGGATATCACTGAGCTTGAGCTTGAGGACAACGGAATTCCATACATTACCCAGATCATCATTCGGGAGGCCCATATGGTCGGCGGTCTGGACAAGATCATAGTTGGAGGTCAAGGAGAAACTGCTGTAGCGGCCCATGCAGCTGCGAATAGAATCCCATAGATTCCGTCGGGAGTGAGGAACAAGCCTGAAGACTTGCAAAGCTTTATTCAGCAGACGTTCCCTGGCTCCTGGACAGACGTTTCCCAGTTCAAGCTGGCAGGCTTCGTCGGCATGCACGGCCTCAACGATGGAGCAACCCCGGACCAGCGAACTTACCTGCTGATATCCCGATTCTGGAGCAAGAGCTCAGTCAGGGACACCATCGTCGTCAATACCCCCCACAAATTCATCCATGGGGGAACCAAGAAACCTGATGACAGAGATGATGGTATTCGCATCATTGAGTTCGCCAAGTTCCTCGAGAGCATTGGAGTGCCTACTATTGGAGATGTCGCATCTCGCCTAAAAGCTTACGAACCGCAGATAGTCGGTCCTCGATTTACCAAGGCAGATGAGCCCACAGCAGCAGAGCAGGCTGATGCCAACATTCAGCATGAGCTAAAAGCGATAGAGAAGCACCGTCGACAGATCATGCAACAAAAGCGGCAGCAGGCTCAGGACAGAGAGCGAGTCCTGAAGCGAATTGAAGACGACAAAATCGAACGAAAGGCAGGCTCAGCACGAGAGACGCACGATGTTTCCACCCGTGACAAAACCCAACATATATCTATCGAACAGATAAGCGAAAATCAAGTGCGAGGACCTTCCGAAGAAGGACACGGGCATGTTCTCGGTGGAACCATTGCAGAATCTGGGGAGACAGCAGTCCACATGATCGAGAGCCGGCTGAAAGCTTTTGGGTTTGACAAATAAGGGAGGGAATATCACGAAACGTTTGGGCCTTGAGGTTTTAAGAAAGGAGTGGAATAAGTCGGCTCCTACGAGTCTATTCCCACTCAGGCAAGATGATTGCGTCAAGTTTGGCATCCTTCCTAGCAGCATATGCGGTTTATCCATGAGTACATGTAATTAAGCAATTGATAAAGACAGCAATCAATCATGACAGTCATTCGTATATGCGTGACCATCTCGTCAATAATAGGTACCCACAGCTTTCCTATTAAGATGATCCCGCCGTACTGGCGGTTATTCTATGTTATAAGCAGAAGAGTGCTAGGCGTGTCGGTATAAGTATTGCTCATCAGAGAGAAGCGGACATATATCCCATCTGAAATCAGCTTTCACTTAAGATCAAATCCGCGCTCCTTGAGTACCTCATTCCACACATCTCGGCCGTTGAGCGATTTCACTGTCGCCACTCTTTTCGCGCTTCTATCGGTCCAAGCGGGTATGCCCTCACGCTTCTGTCCGGCATTGAAGCTAGCAAGCACATCATCGTACTTTGCGAAATTCTCGTGCTGCTTCTCTCTATCATCATCCCAGGTTTCGTGATGTAGAACCTCGTCCAAGCCCAACCGCGGCTTGACCGAAGCGGGACTCGCCGGATCCGGAAACCCTATAGCCAATCCAAACAGCGCAATCACACGGTCTGGCAACAGGAGCAAGTGGGCGACATCTCGCGGTTTGTTCCGCACGGCGCCGACGTAACAGATGCCCAGTCCGAGTGACTCGGCAGCCACCGAGACGTTCTGCGCGGCGAGGGCGGCGTCGATCGACGCCATCAAGAACATCTCGGTGTATTCGAGACCCGTTCCCGCTGTACCCCGCTGTTGCGATACCCGGCTCAGTCTACTCAGGTCTGCGCAGAAGACGAGAAACAGAGGCGCCTGGCGGATGAAGTCCTGGTCCCCGCTCAGGATGGCGGCTTGCGCTTTGCGCTCAGGGTCCGAGATGGATACCACACTCCATGTTTGTAGGTTGGAAGACGTGGCCGCGCTCTGGCCGGCTGCAACCAGAGCCTCAAGAGTTCCTGATGGAAGTGGTTGGGGTAGGAAATTCCTCACGGATCGGTGTTGCAAGAGTGTTTCTAGAGTAGGATTACCAGCTGTGCCTGAGCCGTCGGCTGCGGGGTTTCCATAACGGGCTTCGAGGAACTTGGAGATATCAGCCATCTTGACTTTCTTTTCTAGGGCCAGTTAGAATTGGACACTGACGCGAGACTAGAATAAACAATGAGAGGATTTGAGTTCCCAAAATATCTTCCCTGAATTCATGATTGTTCTTGTAGGCAGTGCCGATGCCTTATCAGTCAGGGCCAATCACGTCATTTTATCTGTGGATTGAATATGTGAGCTGCGGTCCCTTGCTAATTAGTCTAGCGACTATGCACTTCTCCACGACAAGCAAACTGGCATTGAGCTTTTATAACTTCTAGCGATGGTATTCTAAATTGCACTGATATTCGCCCTGGAAGAACAGCGATAAGTACAGTACTGGCGTCTAATCTAAGAACGCAGACAATTGTTTCGCTGCAAAGACTCGGTGCCTTCTGTAACAGAATACTCAATTAAATGTAAAGATTGAATTGCTTAAAATAGGAGTCGTGTTCGATCCGGAGAACCATTGTCTTCATTTCCCTCTCTCTTTAAGTATAACACATCACAGAGCGGCTTTTTCAAGTTGATGATGTAAATGGCGCCCATGGGCATTTGTAATGACTGCGACGATGCCTTACTATATCCAATCTCCATACGCAAACGTAAGTCGCAAGAGAATAAGTCGCCCAAACACCGGCTATGCTTTGCTTATGTTGGAATACATATCAGATTTGAACCCAGCCCCTCTTCTTGTCTCTAACACTGTCACTCCTAACTTTCGTATGCGTACCACCTTGCTTCGACAGCGGCTGTAGCGGCGCTGGTACTGCATCGTTGTAGAAATAGTGCGTATTCGCATTGACCTCCAGCGTCCTCAGCTCGGTTTGACTACCCGGCCTAGGCAGACTGCTGGAGCTACTCTCGACCTTTCCCTCCTCTTCCGTATCACGGTACTCGTGCTCGACGCTGACTTCCTGCGTGACGAAGATGGCACCCAAGTATGGTGAGAGCACGGGCCAGAAGATAGGAACCGAAGCGCATATGCTGGCACAGTCGCACTCGAGCGTCGCGAGAAGTAGGGATATTGGTCCGTACCAAGTTGGATCGTGCGTGGGGTACCGGCCGGCTTGGTGCTCTACAAGAGTCTGCAAACGCCAGATGGAGAGGAAGTTGACCCTGACAGTATTATTAGTAGACTTTCTCTTGAGGGAAGTACACAGGCTGTGACGTACAATGCGCCCATAAGTAGCAGAGCAAGTAAACCCATGCGCATCTTGTAGGTCATATCGCTTTTAAAGTAGAGATGGAACGGAATGGCCAGTATAATGATATCGAGAATCATGTTCATAGCAGTATGACTGTAGAATGTGCCAACGAGCTCAGCGGTCGACCAAGCACCATATCCCCAGCATTTTGCGTCGGCCGGAGAATACCAGAAATCGGAAACAGGCCAGCAGGGGAAAAGAGCTAGAATCGAGTAAGCTAGTCCCCATAATGTCACCAGCACGATGGTGGCTAAAGACGCCTTGTATGGCCAGGTGCCTCTCTCAAAAATCCGTAGATATTGAAAGAGGAGAGACAGCTTGATGAATGTTGCCGCAAGATCCAGGCATGCGTTGAACATGTAGAAAGCTACCAGATATTTTCCCGCTTGCCCAACTGTCAACAACAACATGTGTTGTCCAGCACCGAACGAGATTGCTAAGGCAGATAGGTCAGAGACACAGTTCTGCTGGTTTCAGAAGCCACTTACACATCAAAAGGGCGACAGAGCCCAGTGAGCCAGTGATTAGGTAAAGAATCACGAATAGATCATCCCACCAGGGTGACTTGACAATCCTAAATCGTACCCATAACCTGAAGCTGACGAACGACCATGATAGAAACTGCGGTAAGCCCAGTTAGTATAATTTTGAACAGACCCCGGATTAAGCGGTAGTCGAGCCGTACCATGAAGGTGATCGTTAACCCCATCAACGTAGATTTCTTGTTCGACCATGGTATTGGTTCGTCGAGATTGTCGTAGTCGCCCGGGCCTAAGATGTCCCACAACAGCTCATTCTCATCGTATCCAGACGTGGCAGACATGATTACTGCGATCTTGGCTTGGCGATGTCGAGCCGCAGTAACCAACAACTTGAAAGGTAATGATGGACACAGTCACCGAACTAAAGGAGCCTCCCTCGAGATGTGTGGGGAGCATCGTCTTTTAACTTTTCCACGATCAATTCCATTTGGCATGGGCTATGGGCACCAAGGACGTACTTCCTTTCGCAGCAAAACCGTCCGGGCTGACAGGACCTGCGGCATGGTTCTTAGATCTACGCTATACTGCGAGGAGAACTGTGCCTACATGTACCTAACCGTTCAACTCATGGGGCCTGGGTATGGCCTGCAGATTGCATCTCTCCTCGCAGTATCCTTAGCAGAGATGAATGAGCTTGAAACAATGTCCACACTTGGCTGCACCCACACATTCCCACATTCCAAGGCTTTATTTTATTTAGCCTGGGTCGCGATAGCCGGCAGTTTAGTGCGAATCCCAGTCGGGTGCAGCGGTTTGCAAGATGCCAAGTCCTTTGACGGGTCTGTGCAGTGCAAATGACCCAATGAGCGATTGCTTCTTTGTGACATCCCCCGTGCGCTGTAGACGTCAAAGTGGTATTATTGTGGGGAATCCGGGCGCCCAAACGCTCGACTTGGCCAATGGCACTATACAATCCTCGAGCACGAACCCCTAGTATGTGCAGGCTTCTCTGCAAGATGGCCCCTGTCTTGCTGCGATGACGGGCATATATCCAGCTCTAGCCACAAGCAGTTTGGTGGTTTTCGTACAGGGAGACTTGTGCAGATCCACTCCGCCCATTACCAGGATCTCCAACAATTCAAGACGTACGATCGAGTGAGATCGATTTGACCCGGAACTGAGAATTTGCAATTCTCGCCGCCCTCCCTTAGCATGATGGAGCATGAAGACCTCGTGGGAAAAACCTGTACAAGCCTGGCCTGCTTTTAATAAATAAAATAAAGACTTCTCATTCCCCTGACTAACAAACAGCCCTTCCGACACGCAAGCAGTGAACACGCGACAGGGTTTTATATAGTGGCTGAAGGTTCACGGTTCACTGCGTGCCCTTTGCTCCAGCAGCCGGTGCTGTCATCCGAACTGCCAATCGCGGCTCATTTGAAAATCAGATCCACCGCGCAGAACATGAAACAAAGCGCAAGGGAATCCTTGTTTTCAATAGTACTACAAAATCGAACCATTACTCGAATACGAATTAGCCATATAAACTCTCTGGCTCGCTTTTTATACGCTTGTATCTATATAATTTATATAAAGACCGGGTTATTTTACTGAACTTATTGGAACAATTGAAACTATGTAGAGAGTAATGAGAGCAGGGCACATAGCGCCAACACGTTCGCGAATGCGTTCTAAAAATGCTTACCATCTCAGGGACCCAACGCCACGATGACATGTTCGTCCTGAGCCGTCCTGCTTCCGGCCTGAAATAGTCCGTCCACAACGAGTCTTTCCCTCGGACAGGGCGACTGACATCCTTGAAACGAGCTCAGATGTCAGTGTGGCCGATTACAGACAACGCTCCAGAGGTGATCTTGCAGAAAGAAAGGCATTGTCTGTGTCGGGATCTGTCAAAAACACGTGGGAAGTTTGAGCATACCCCGCCCGATGAACAGATTTCCCAAAAGAATCATGATCTGAACGCGTAGCGCAATCCCAAGACTATTCGGCCTATCACATACGGTATTTCCTTGGACACTGACCTCTGGAGATCTGTGCGTTCATGTGTTTCGTCAAAGCACTAACTAGTTAGCATGGTGTCATGCCATCGTTGAGGGAAAACCGCTCCCGGCATATCTTGAGCCGCTATTGTGCATATAGTCCCCACTCGGCCTAAATTACCTACATGTATGTAACCTTACCGCGTCTATACACATCAGTCTAGCTGTTCACCAGCGGAGATTGGTGGAGCCAGTTTTGTTCTGGAAGATGGATGACTACAACGTTATGAAGACTGGAGAGATTCATAACTCGAGCTATCAATATATTCATGCGCCAGGACGCCTCGGCACTGTTCGCTTGGGCCATTTGTAATTGTATCTACATTCCTGATTGCATGTTGATTGCATGTTTCTCGATACAATGCTATGCAAGTCTCTCCTGCCTTCGGTGTGTGTGTGTGTGAAGAATACTCAGACTCAACAAAACCCATGCGATCCCAAACTATCAGGTAATTCTCCCGATATGATCCACCTATTCTCAGCCAGTTTAATGGCGCTGTAATGTTGTTAAAAAGTTCTCCACTACGTCCACCTTTCTCAGATTCCCATGGCTTCCAACATCCGGAATGTGGAACAAGACCGGAAGCGCCAAACGTCAATTTGTAATACGTGTTTCTGTCCATTGCCAACGTCAGGCGGAAACAATTTCTCAATAAGGGGGCAGGCCGTCGTCTGGCTCCGCGTGGAGTTCAGCGGACTCGACGATCACAAATATTTCGGACCTGCATGATTGCAATGCCTGTTTGACTGAATTTAGAGCCTTTGACTTGACTGTCATGTTCTTGCAAGCTTCGTCGTAATGTGACTTCGCGATGACCAGTTGTTTGTCCAGATCACTTACGCACTTCTGAGCACCAGTCCTCCACTCGCGAATTCTGTCGTGAACAGCCATCCGGCCCCAGGGATTGTCGTATGCTTCGCCGCTTATGAGCTTAACGCGTATTTCTACGACTGGGAGCGTTGGCACAGTGGGTGACATCTCCTGTGCCATTCTCACAAGCCCATATGTTTCCGCAAGTGCAGTCTCGGCGGTCTCTAGCCTTTTCTTCTCGGTCATGCTCGAAGCAAGAATGCCGCCACGAAGAGCCTCGACGATTTCATTCAATGCCAGGACTGCCTGGTCTCTTGCGGCCTTCAAAGTCTCAAGAATCTCTCGATTACTGGCGGCCTTGAAACACTCGAAGTGATAGATGCTGAGTGCTTCCTCGGCCTTTCTCTCCAGTTCATCCTCCTCTGGAAATTCTGGGGTGGGACCGTGGAAAATGCTATCATACAGCGCATCAAGCTGGTTTTGAGCTTCGGTGCGGCGCTTCACAACCTGCTCGAGAGAGGTTCGAACAGTAAGCGCCTCGACCTTCTCAGCCAACAACCTGTCTTCCTCTTGCTTGGCCTGCTGCCCCTGTTGTAGTACTTCAAAATACTCTTGTTCACCTTGATCCTTTCGGGCGGCAAACTCGTCGCTATGGCCGCTGAGTCGATACGCAAATTTCTTGACGACGCTGTCGCGGTAAGACTTGTGTTTTTTCAGACCCGATTCGCGCTTCTCATCCAACTGCTTGCTGCGTTGGCGCACGGTCAACAGCCTCTCTTCAATACGAGCAACGCTGTCCCTTTGCTGATCCAAGTCTATTGTCGCGTACTGTGTCTGCAAGAGAATTGACAGCAGCTGGCTGTTGCGAGGTGCTGCATCGCAGATTTTGTTTGCGATTGTCATGGTCATATCGTTGGAATTGCGGGAGCAATGCCCGAGCAACCAGTCATCTCCGTGAGAGCGAAGCTCCCGAGAGAACGTTTTATATCTTGGCCCTGCTACTACACGCGATGGTGCCACACGCCGTTTGAGTCACCGCATTTTCCACAAGGCTAACTCAGTTTGTCAGAAGACCTGAACCCACTAAGCACTTTCGCCCGGTCTGTCAGCCTCAAGGCTGAAACTCATCTGGCCAAGAGATTTGTTCATGGCAGGACGTATAGTTTTGAGACACTTGGAAAGATGCGCGGACCAATAGTTCCAAGATGCGCCCGGGATCAGTTCTCGCAGTGCGTGAGCTATTGGGTCAACAGGATTCGATCCCTCAGCAGAATAAAATGCCCCATTACACGAGGCGCCCAACTCCATTGCCCCACATACCGGCTGTAGGGAACTTGCCTATACTACATGTAATCAAAGGACAGTCTGATTGAAACAAATAACTGACGCCATCATTGTTATAGGTTGATACTGTCATGATGCATAGGCGTGTCTCTCTGGGAACTGCGCCGATCCCCGTGCCAGTCAGTGTCCACTCCGAGCGGCAGTATCCTACCAGACCTACTGTGTTCCGTGCTTGCATTGTATTGTCATGTCCGGGAAACACGGGCTGCATCTTTGCTGACACAAATGTCGCTCACCTACCGCCTTACTGGGGATCGTATCAATGCTAGTCACGAGGCTGAATCCAGTCACTGCACATGGAATGGACTCCTCGAATCTGCTATCGCTACCTTCGGAAATTTCTCCTTGACGTCTTGGCATGCCTGGACGGCCTCTCAGAACACCAGGCATAGCGCCTGAGCCGTAAGCATATCGATGCTTTGCTGCTCCCTCTGTTCGCAACCCGATATTTTTCAGAGTTTCACGCCAGGCAGACCGAATTTAGTCTCTAGCGTTATTGACTATTTCGAAATCGTGTCCTGTGTCTTTGAAACGAGTCACACTCGGCACAGATGTGATTGACCGAGAGCTCAGATTGATCCTACCGAACTCGGCCTTAAGAACATGAGAGAGCCCTAAGAAGGATTGGAAGAGAAATCGCTGTTTCCCGCACTCTCCTGGCTACTGGACATGATCGGGAACTCCTCACTCAAGCTCTCGCAAACTTCAGCGTTGATGAGGTGGTTCTCCGAGATTATTACCTTGCTCGATAAGGCCACAATATGTGAGTGAGCAAACTGAGGTCCTTTTTTGTCATCCAACCTTCACTCTACACCGAGAGGATTGTGTAACTCTAGTATATGACAGTTTATTATTCGCCGACGATGCATATGGTGGACTGATTTACGTTCGATAGGTATCGTGATCTTCCAGTCTCTGCTTACGGACTTGACACTTTTGTGGGAGAGAGCAGCATCGAGGTATGCTATAAACTCGATCGTTACCTCAGCTAAAGCAGCACAAACTTGGGATGTACGGACAGGAACGCAGCCTGCTTCCAAATCCTCCTTCTTGCCTTGGCAGAGCCCATGGGTCACCTAAAAAGCTAAGAGTATATTTAAATGAGCGTGGCTTGCCGCTCTCGGCCTTCCACCTCGCCGAATATATAGAGAAATGCGTCGCACATACACATGCTGAGTATAGCCCCAATAACTCGCCAAGTATGCTTGATAAAGAAATTGCGGACTTCAAGTGTTGTATTGTGAGATCTGCCAAACTTGACAAGTAACGGCAAGGGTCTAGATTGACGACCAGAGGAAAAACGTAGGACCTTACCTCGGAGAACAGATATATGGTGATTAAAGGCGCCTGTTGAATTATGATCGTACCTTTATTCAGGTAGACGGGCTTCTGAAGAATACAAATACTTCATATTGGCAAAAGAAGCACTACAATATTTGGGCTTTTGAATGAAGTGAAAGCCTCTTGGAACGGCTAGCCATTGCCGAGGACAGTGTTGGCCAATTAATGCTGGAGGGAGTAAATGCTCTCCTCATGTTTCGCGAATTAAAGAGCTCATGTAGCCACTGCATAGCTAAGTCAGTATATGAATGAGCATCGCCACTTAGCGAAAACAAAAGCACATATTCCAAGGGTAGTTCTTAGTATACCTGCCAAGGTGACTATCTCCATTGTTGTATAAATTGTAATGTGTTACCAAGCGCTAGTAGTAAGCGTTGAGGTTTGGCTTAGCTAAAAACTTAGGACATGTACACCTAACGTGGATATACCACCACCCATGGGAGTTTATTTTTGCTGTTTATTCGATTTTTTATCAGTTATAGCCCGCATATGCTCAAGCCGAATTTCCCTCCAAGCCTCGTCCCTTCAGCATTTCTCTTCGTTTATGGTTACACAGTTTTAAGTCGCATAAGTCAGCGAACAAGGTGCAGCGATGATGAATTAGTAACCTACTGCCAATTTCCATATGTGCGGGCTGTATCTCTCTACGATCTAGAGTCTCATTAGTGTTGTTTCCCGGGCTCTATGTACAGAAGTATTACAACCATTGTACATACAACTGAAAGTGTAGTTCTGCTGGTGCCTCTGCTGCTATCGATCCACTTAAATACTGTCTGGCTAGCACTAGTTACATAGGAACAGGGTACTGGGCTGTAGCGCGAAAGCCCACGGAAGACCCCGCCAAAATATCGCCCCACTTTCCGTTTTTGACCGCTAAAAAGTTCCTACAAGTGGAAAAGTCTGTCGGACTGCGACATTCCAGGATCAGCATACGGGAGTAACTTCGACAAGATGGCAGACAGTGGTATGATTTTGAACTTTGACGTCGGTACTGCTCCGCTGAAGCAGAAAGTCAAGTTTGCCGGTGGCCGCTGGAGAGATCGAGTGCATGCGCAACGCAGTGCGAAGAAGGGCAATCACGATAAGTCGTGGGATGGCGCAAATGGAACCCCACTGGAGAGGACTCGTGAAGTCGGCAGAGGCGGCGACAGCGACGACAGACCTTCGAAGCGACAGAAGACGTTCGGCGAGGAATCGAATGACCTCCGTACGAGACCCAGCGCCGCACCAGGCCGACCGGCCGCAGACTCGAAGACGATATCGTATTTGACTGGGAAGCTACCTCCGGGAAGCATCAGCTCCGGCGGAAACCAAGGAAGCAATCAGTTTGTCAAGTCAGGCCAGGTGACCTCGAGACTATTTACTTCGAACCCTACGCAGAAGACTGTATTTGAAGATCCAGTGGAGGATGTCGAGCCGGCGAGACCCTCGAATGCGCCGCTATCAGAGGAGGCCGAAAACTTCCATGCCTTGGGCTTGTCGAAGCGGATTGCTCAGCATCTGTCCAGCAAACTCGAGATGAAAGCACCCACATCCATACAGAAGAATACAATCCCTCCGTTGGTCAAGGACGACAGTGATGCTTTTCTCCAGGCTGAGACCGGTTCGGGAAAAACACTGGCCTATCTCTTGCCGATCGTCCAGCGCATTATGGCCCTCAGTCATACAGAAGACGGGATAAGTACGGGAACGAAAATACACCGCAATTCTGGGTTATTTGCCATAATTCTGGCCCCAACGAGAGAGCTGTGCAAGCAGATCGCTGCCGTTCTCGAAAAGGTCTTACGATGCGCCCCTTGGATCGTGAGCACAACAGTAATTGGTGGAGAGAGCAAGAAATCGGAAAAGGCGCGTATACGGAAAGGAGTCAACATCCTAATTGCAACGCCTGGACGTCTTTCTGATCATCTCGACCATACCAAGGTGCTCGACGTAGGGACAGTACGATGGTTGGTGCTCGATGAGGGAGATCGATTGATGGAGATGGGCTTCGAAGACGAACTGAAGAGTATCGTCAGTCAGGTCAGACAAGAAGACCTGAAGAAGCAGAACGGGGATGGTGTCAATCTTGATGTCCTGCCCCAAAGACGTGTAACAGTGCTTTGTTCTGCTACTATGAAGATGAACGTCCAGAAACTCGGCGAAATTTCTCTTCAAGATGCCGTTCATATCACCGCAACGAAATCTGACCAAGACGCTGATGTCGAGGTCAACGATTCCGTATTTTCTGCACCAGCACAGCTCAAGCAGACCTACATCATTGCGGCTGCTAAGCCAAGGCTAGTCACGTTGCTGGCGCTACTCAAGTCGACTTTTGCACGAAAAGGCTCTGTAATGAAGGCTATAATCTTCATATCCTGCGCAGACTCTGTCAACTTTCACTTCGACCTCCTGCGATCCACACCAGCGCCTACATCGAAGGAGGATGCATCACCTACCGCCAACACTGTTGCTGAGGCTGCTTACATCACTTCTCCGGCCAACCCCAAAATATCATTGTTCAAACTTCATGGATCTCTGCAACAGCCAGTCCGCACTGCAACGCTAGCAGCTTTCACAGCAGAAGAGGAGCCATCAGTGCTGATTACAACCGACATTTCTTCCCGAGGTCTAGATGTTCCAGCAGTAGATCTGGTTATTGAGTATGATCCGGCGTTTAGTACTGATGACCATGTTCACCGCATGGGGCGAACAGCACGAGCGGGGCGAACAGGCAAAGCGGTGCTTTTCCTTCAGCCGGGATGCGAGGAGGGTTACATATCTCACTTGCAGGCTCCCAATATGACTGGCCAGTCTTCGGACAGCATCATCGAAAAGGGCTTCATCTCCCCGATAACACTACCAGTAACTTCCCCCTCGAGCGCAACACCACCAACACTGGAGAGTGAGAAGTCTCCGTTCAAGCGTGCCGAAGCCTTGCAGTTGCACCTCGAGCAGAGGCTGCTTGATTCGGAGAAGAGCGGAAGCAAGCTACTCGATTCCGCACGTCAGGCCTTCCGGTCTTATATTAGGGCATATGCGACTCATGTCAAAGACGAGCGCGTGTATTTCGACATTACACAGTTACATCTAGGTCATACAGCAAAGAGCTTTGGGTTACGTGAGGCTCCGGGCGGCATTGGAGGCGGACCGACGAGGCGTGTCATCAAGGGCGGGCAACAGCAGAAATCTGCAAAGAGGAAATCTGCGGGTGATGATCATGTCGTGCCGAAGAGCAGAACGGTCGACAAGGAAGATGTTATTGGCGAGGCTGATGAAGACGCAGCCAAGCGAATGCGCATGAAAATGAAAGCCGTGATGAGCGCGGCTAGTGAGTTCAACATTGGTTGATTATTTACGGTATCAAAAGAACGTGTAGTAGCCGTGGCGTTGGCATTTGTCTTAGTGGTTCATAGCCTGATGCGCATCTATAATATTTGCACCCAAGACAATTCAAGCAACTATTCCTTACTTGCCAGTGGAGATAATTTATACTTGATACATGTTGAATTCCTCCATTCCATACATGGTCGATGACAATTGGTGGTTTTAGTTGGCTTCGGGTTTCAATTACGTAAGTCAGTGACTGCTAATGTAGTTGGCTTCAAGACAACGCGTTTCAACATTCGCATTCAATGAAACTGAACACAGCCAACCGAACCGCCCCCCAACAACCTTCTAGACGCATTTATGTGTACAGAATGAGCGATGATTTTACTATCACGCAAGATATCCCTCAACATGGTACAAAATCCTGTACCACGAGCATCTCATTATGGTCGCGCAACGTGAAGTGGCTCGATGAGTTGGGCCTCATAGTAACTGCATGTCTTTTGGCTACCGTACTGTACGTTTCCCTCGCAAATGCATTAGACCTCCTTTACACAACTAACACTACAAACAATCAGTGTACCATTTGCTGTCTTCATGTCAGACAAATTTGCAAGTTCCATAGCGAGACTCATCAGCCAAACCCCGCTTCCTGGGGCGGTGCCATGGTATTGGGACATCATCGATCCCGTGTACTTGGGGAGAAGGGGACCCACGTGCCAAAGACAATGGCAGCCTCCCAATCTAAGCGAAAGAGTGCCTCCATCCTCGAGATTGACAGCTTCCATTATCGTAGGCCTGAAGAAGCATCCGCTGGGGGTGTACCCTGAGTACTTGGCCAAAGATACCCCAGAGAAAGGATAATAGAATGTGACCAGAGGCATAACGGCACAGGCAGCGATAACTCAAAAGTGGGGTTACACTGCTTCCGTGTTCGTCAACTTCTCTCAACCTAAGGAAGGACCATGGTCAGCTCATCAGGTTTCACTATCGTACAGCTCCTATAGGGGGGCCAAATCTCTTCCGGCGACCACCCAATATAGTCAAGGGCTGTCGTACCACGGAAAAGATGGGCGAGTGAGAGACTGGGTCCGTTCCTGTCGCGACTCCGTATGTAGAGCATCTGGAACGTGGCTCTCTCCACGGTGTCACTGGTAACAATCATAATTGGGCAGTACCTTTCGACAGCCCAGGCATCCTACGTTTCCACATTACGGCGTGGAATAGCAAGTTTGAAGCCATTACAGGATAGTCAATGATTGCGAAAGCGATCTAGGAAGCTTCATGAAAGCAGACTCGCAACTCGGTGCGAAGACCAATGGTGGTCAGCGCGATGGGGGACAATGCAGCTCGAGCAGGCGACAACACTCCGCCGCAGTTGATAAAGCTGTCAGGACAGCGTGCCAAGCTATCACTGAGGCTCTCTGCGGTACGAGGCAAGCCGAGTCTCCATGAGAATATAGATTGGTCGCCAAAAGTAAGCATATCAGAATTGGTGAACTGGAGTTCGCCTTCTTTATTTCCTACGCAGTTGGACCTAATCCATCTGGCTATGATTTTACACGTATTTGTCCGCCAGAAGGAGGCCCTGCTGCTGGAGAACTGTATGCAACTTCTTAAGCGTGACGAATCAGACACTATGGTTGTGGGCGAAGCGGTGGGTGATATCGAGGGAAATGCAGATACCGGCAGGCTTTTATATGCACAGTGATGTGCCACTACGGAAGATATGCGCTGAGATTTCCGAACGAACGGGTCGGCACCTCGAGTGTCGCGTCACGTTGGATACGGGTATAGACATGCCTGATGCGAAGAAAGAGTGGGAAGTAAACAGATCTCGAAGGCTTGCGTTTGACATAAGAATCTCCCCCGGTAACCTTGCGACGCAGACATCAGAGTAGATTGGCATTGTACGTGCTTAGTCGTCGTGAGAGACTCAGTGCGGCGCTATTTCTTCCATAACCGAATGGAGACTTTCTTCCCCCGGCCGCAGTAGTCGCAACTCAGCTCGGTGAGCTGAGAGTACCTGCAATCACTGACATTCTGATACGCGCCCATACATTTGTAATCTGCTCTGTGCAAAAGTGATCCGCAATCATCGTGCTCATTACTCAATGCCACAGCTGGGAGTCACACGAGCGTCGTGGACTTTGGAATAAGGCCATAGAACTGCCAGATCCAAGTCCGGACACAAGAATAATCTGCTGAGTGCACGTTATATATTTCTTCGGACTGATTAGTAAAACAAGATTCGATCTGCAATTGTGATATTGTCCCACATAACTACGTGTTACCCACTTACTTTCCCAGTAAGGTTGTGCTGACCCCTGACCCTTGAGCGTCATTGTGCCGGCTATCGAATCTCGGTGGCCCAAGCTGCCGAAACCCCGTAGATTTGGGAGCTAACCAAGTGTAGGGGATTCCAACGGCGCCGGAACAAGTGACATAATCTGCCAGCGACGGTTTCTTTTCCCGCCGTAGACTGTCCTTTCTGACTGTATTCGCAAGCAGTTTTGCCCATGGCCGTGGTAGTGTAGCGACAAAGTCACAAACCCAGCTTGTGCCTGCCACTGTGCCTGCCCTATCGCCCGGTCGCCCTGCCACCAACAACCAACGAGCAATTGCCCATGCCACCATCGCCGGACACTCAAGAAGAGTCATGGCTTCCAGCTTCGACCATGACTCCCCGACAGAACCTATTCCGACGCCTCCTCTGGCGGCATCATCCGCAGCCCTGAAGGTCCAGAAGACCCGGATAGCCTCCATGGATGGCACCCCCCTCTCCCAGTCCGAGGTCACTCTCCCGATTCGAGACCGGCGGTCGCATCCCTCGGCAGCCTCGCTATATGCTTCGACCCTCTCGCCTCCCGGGTCGCGCTCACAGTCACCCGCCGGGCGACCCATCTCACGGATGACCTCTGGCTCTGGCTCCGTCTTTGGCGCCGTAGGCTCGAATAATGCACGAGCACTGATAGACGGCGTGGCCGACAGCCCCGGAGATCCGCTGAATCTTCTCATGCATGCTTTCGCGCCTCACGTTGCTGTATATGCCTCTGAGGACACCGATAAGCTTTTGAGAGAGAAGGGCTTCGAGAAGGGACTTTGGGAACTTCTCCGGCCGTTTGGCGAACGCGTTCAAGGCAAGGTCATCATTAGGGACAGCAATGGCTCGAGCCGCACATACGAAGACTATTCTATACATTTCGTGAGATTTGGTGAGGATATCGAACACCCCAAGCCAGCTGCAGGAACCTTGAAGACGAATGGAGCTGTGGGAGCGGCTAGTAATGGAGAGAAAGAGAGCACGCCAAAGCATGGGGGCAGGCTAACCAATGTCGATGCTGTTGTTGGTCGTCATTTGGAATATGCGGAAGAGTCCGCCCCCGCCTCATCACAGAGTCCAATAGCCACAAAGCACGGGCTGGATGTTGATGTACCTTCGCCATACTACTCGCTATATCTACGCCGCCTGCTATCAGGTCTGTCCGTTACGCCGCATGAGACCTTCGCACACCCGGTAGCATGCGTAATGGCGATAAGTTCTCGCAATTCGGCGCCTATTGAAACGCTGAGGAAATTATACAACGATTCGAGCTCTGGTGATAAGCAGTTGCCCAACTGGGTGGATTCAGAGTACTTGCGATATTATGTCCTGGTCCACGACGAGGAAAAAGATGATATCACAAAATCAATGTCGTTGTTCGATCAGATGAAACGAAATCTTGGCCTGCACTGTCATCTACTTAGAATTAGGGGAACCCAGAGCGCTGCTACAGACGACGATAGCATACCACTGCCCACGAGCGAGTGGAAGTCGCCGTCTGAAGAGTTAGCAGATATCAGAAGGCATGATGACCAGGAGGAATTTGATGATCTCACGAGGTACATATTTGAGTCGGATGCAACGGCAATACGAACGTTTGTCCGCGAGATGGTGACACAATCGATCATACCTACAATGGAGCGACACGTATCCGTCTGGAACGACCAAGTCGCATCAAGGCGGAGGGGTGTAGCTGGGCGCTTGATGGGGCTGACGCGTCGTTGGGGATTTGGAAGTACCTCAAAAACCACAGGCAGTACGCAGGCGTCGGGAAGTAACTACGACTCCTTGGGATTCTACCGCCAAGATGCGCCCGAGGCCATCATGCGCAAACTTGCCGACTATTCATTCATGCTACGCGACTGGAAGCTGGCTTATTCGACCTATGATCTCCTTCGGGGGGACTTCCACAACGACAAAGCTTGGAAGTATCACGCGGCTACAAACGAGATGGCTGCTCTCAGCTTGCTCATCATGCCGCAGAACCTGAGTGCTAAGACACGAGCTGAGACTATAGACGCCATGCTTGAGGCCGCATTCTACTCTTACCTCACACGATGCACGGCTCCCTACGGGGCAGTTCGATGTTTGACATTCGGACTAGAACTGCTTCGACTCCGAGGTGGATCGAGTATCGACGACGCTGCTAAATGGGGCATACGCCTTCTTGAAAGTAAGATTTTGGGCCCGGTCGGAGATGCGCTTATCAAAGAACGTTTGGCTGTGTGCTACGCATCGAAGAGCGGTCTAGGGACGCAATATCTAGGTGGTCGTAGACGCAAATCGGCACTCTGGAGTATACTCGGCGCAGATGCCTGGCTGGCACAGTTGAAATACATCCAAGCACAGCGATGTCTCAATGAAGCACGGCGGATGTATAGTGACCTGCCCACCGAACATGGTATTGACAAATTTGACCGAGCAAGTGCATTCATGCTTGGACTCGGTCAGCGCTTGAACGAGCAATTGGAAGCCGAGGAATATGGGCATGGCTCGGCCGTTGACGAAGACGACGTAGTAGATGAAGAGAGCGAGGTCCTGAACACAAGAGGAAGGAGAATCAGTATAGCGGGCTTTACCGGCGGCACGGTACCGACATTAGAGGCGGCGCCGCTGAGAGACACAATGCTCGAGCAGGAGGTGAATCCTCAGGGGCCGAAGGACGATTTTGGATAGACGAAAGGTGCAGAGTCACGGAATCAATGCAATGGCATATAACATGCAAGGACAGTTGCCCTCATTGAACTAAATGGTGGCGATAGACACCTGCACCCTTGATTCGTGTCTGACAAATCCTTGATGCTGATATACAGCATGACGCTGCCAACAATACGATCGTACCTACAGCGAACGCGCTAAAAATACCGAGCTGTTTGATGTTACCCGAATCTCTTACAGAGATGATTGATTGCAAACCTATATTGATTTAGTTAGCTTCGCCGGACGTGTTGGAGCTCTCGAAGCCTACTCGCTCGCTTTACGAGCTTGCCCTGTTGTGGTCTGAGTAATCGACAAGCAGGAGCTCCGGCGCTGGACTGCTTAAGGAATCGGGCGTCCAATCAGCATCCAAAACGACGATGTTCGTGGTGAACTTGAACCTCCAGGAAATGCTCAAGGCGCCAGGGTTGTAAGCCCCCGCACTGGATTCTGCCGACACTGCCCAGATCTATGATTGGTGGTAGCGCTCAGCAGATAATATGCATGCAGATGATATGATTTATGATCTCGGAGTATGGTCACCAGTGACCAAGACTTGGGGATGCGTATGTGAGCCGTGTTATGGTATAAGATGGTTGGAGTGTGTACCTCTCTTGACCCTCTGTTGATCTCTCCTGACCAAATGTTACCTCCTGGGCGGTCTCCATAACTTCAAGAATCTGCAACAACGATATGCCTCTGCCAACAGATGCAAAGGTGGTCGAGACGAGTAAGGAGATTGTCCAGACGCTTCACAGCATCTTCGGGCCGCACCCCGGGTTTCGTCCAGGTTCGTAGCAAGACCTGAAACCACATTCCCTGCGAGATACTAAGAGTTATTCGTAGCTCATGCTAAAGGCGTGCTGCTCCATGGATCCTTCACACCAACAGAAGCTGCGAAGTCTTTCTCGAAGGCACCTCATTTCTCCCATCCCTCAACGCCCGTTCTGGTCCGCTTTTCTAGTTCAACCGGCATTCCTAATCTCCCGGACACGGATCCCAACGGAAATCCTCGCGGCTTTGCTATCCGTTTCGTACTGGCGGAGAGCCCACGTCGTGTTCACACAGATATCGTCGCGCACTCCGTTGACGGGTTCCCGGGTGCCACTGGAGAAGATGCCCTAGAGTTCTTTAGTGCCCTGGAAAAAAACACTATTGGTGACTACCTGGCTTCACACCCCAAGGCAAAGGCCTTTGTGGACGCGCCTAAACCTACTCCCACTAGCTTTGGCAAGGAGAAGTATTTCGGCGTCAATGCGTTCAAGCTCATCTCTTCGGAGGGTAAAGAGACATTCATTCGCTATCGCATTACCCCCGTCGATGGAGAGGAACACCTAGACGAGGGAGCTCTGAAGGACAAGAGTCAGACCTTCCTCTTCGACGAGGTGCCAGAGAAGCTCAAACATAGACCTATTGAGTTTAAGTTGACGGCGCAGCTCGCAGAAGATGGAGACATCACAGATGATAGCACAGTCAAGTGGCCCGAAGAGCGTAAGGTCGTCGAGCTGGGAGCTATCAAGCTTGAGAGTGTCGCCGATGACCAGGCCGCCCAGCAGAAACACATCATCTTCGATCCTATTCCACGCGTTGAGGGTGTTGAAGCTTCGGCTGATCCCATGCTGCAGGCCAGAGCTGGGATTTACTTGATTAGCGGCAAGGAGAGACGTTCTGCTTAGTGATGGGAGTTCCTGCGGTGGGCGTGACAACGAGAAGTATTTTCTTGCTTACTATTTATCAAATACTGAAAGCTACACACTATCGTACTACATATAGCGATATCACAATATATTAGTGAATGATTTGTAATACACATATTATGATGTCTCTCAAGGATGACGGATGATTAGGATTCCCGACAGTCTTGAATACTTGAGCCCAAGCTTTATTCTGGGTCTCTTCAAAGCCCTTGCCTTACAATACGTCTCCTTTGAGAAAATCTTAATATACTTGCTATTCCAGGTGACGTATACTAAAGTCCCATACTCCCTGTACTAGATCCAAAGACGAAAAGACATTTGACAAGGTGTTATATATTGACATTAATAAAACGACGGGGATATTTCACCACGATTTCTAGGTTTCAGAGAAGCTGGCAATGATTATGATACTGCCAGATCTATTGATGACTTTGCGCAGAGGGGCGTATCGTCTGAGATAAGTTTTCGTACAGAATGTATAGTTCATCCCTGTTTAAAAGCGATGAGTGAATGGTCTATCTCATACATCATGGGATGGGATTTCTCGATTCGAATAATACTATCATCTCATATAAGCATAAGCATGATAAACGAGTTTGGGGGCCAAAAGGGATCTATCGAGTTTGGTTCATGAAGAGAAGACGGACATACTATAAATAATATAACACAATTATATGAATTCGAGACGGTGATAGAGGTGACATAAACCAAAGGATGGGGCTCAAGGGTTTTTCTTTGCTACTATAGAGATTCATGGGCAGCAGCAGTGATCCGCCTGCACACCATCGAGACCGAGATTGAGAGACCGATCCAATGTACTTTGAGTACCCTTCGGCACTACCTTGACATATAATATGTGCCAATTCGGAATTTATAGCAAATAATAACGGCTAATTAAACTGTCATTGAAGTGGTAGATCAATTTACACTGGGTCACCGAGTTGCGCTGATCTTAGGAAAAACCATATGAGTGCTGTTTTGGAGTACTGGGAATTTTCTAAGAGAAATGACTACCTTGTTGTGCTTAGCCGCCTAACCCCAAATCGATCCTTACCCGTCCACACTGGCAGGCAAACTCTCATTATTGACATCAAGATGAACGCATCGGACGTCCTAGATTTATCAGATAATATGATATTACAGAGATAGAGGTATCGAAATCCACCGAAACTCCCCAGCTATAGATGAGTCTGGACAATTCAAGTGGATGCTTCCGATGAGAGTTGACTGAACTGACACATCATGATCGGCGCCGTTGACTCGAACCTCGTCGGCTGTATGGTTCGCAAAGGTGTTTCAGATGGGTAGCAGAATTCAAATCCATTATTTTCCTATCCCCAATGAGCGGGCCGGTGTCCGCGAGCCGTGTTGTCAGGTCTCTCTTACACACGAGCCTCACATATGGCAGCTCCTTCCTGGCCCGTCCCACAACCATCACCTACGCCGAAGTCTTGCCTGAACACCTTGATATTCATTGCGATGGCGAACTAGTCTGCTCAACCAGTCCGGGACCGAGATATAGAGCGACTTCAGCGGAGGCTACAACGACTTCATGCGCACATGACGTTGTTCTCCTTGCCTCCACGAGCGGATTAAGTTCCGGTGAACGGCCATAAGCTTTCAAAGCTTGTCTCCCTTAAGACTGCCTTGTCCCTTACATGTCACTTGGGGTAACTCGCGGGTACCTTGCCGTAGTGAGGTGGAAACACTCTTTGGCCACGACACGATGCGCACGAGTTCTGCTCTTTTGGTGCGCATTACGGCCCGCCTGGCGCCCTTGCGTAGAAAGTAGTTTGTGTTCCTGACAATGGACAGGTTAAGGTTCGTCATGACCGAACCTAGATGGGCTCGACATGAACGCTTTTGGCACCATGCAAGCGTTTTCTTCACCGGGGATGCGTCCAAATGAGACTAGCAGGACGCGCGGAGAGTTGCCAGTCCCGATATGCAACGACCCATTTAGGCATCATGGATCT
Source organism: Seiridium unicorne (assembly GCA_039778275.1). Classification (NCBI taxonomy): domain Eukaryota; kingdom Fungi; phylum Ascomycota; class Sordariomycetes; order Amphisphaeriales; family Sporocadaceae; genus Seiridium; species Seiridium unicorne. Next base: position 143,656 of record JARVKF010000057.1, on the reverse strand, counting down.
TAGCTGAAAGCCAGAAATCTTAATAGGAACGGCTAGTCGCTGATAGTTGGCTCTCTGGACAGCAGTACAGTACATGGAGGGCAAGCTGGCCTCTGACATGGAGCTTCGGGCGCGTGAGTTGACGCCGTCCTCGGGGCTTTTCAGGAAAAAGCAACGGGACGGCCCCCAAGCAAGATCACCTTCGCAGGCGCCCTCTCCCCCAGATCACAAACGAACATGGCCACCCCTGCCTTAGCCCGCCCAATAGGGACACGCCGACAGCGAGTTTTGTCTGAGATGTCCTGCGCGCACCCGCGACTCTGGGGCCATTGAGCGCCATGGGGTGCAAGCCTCGACCACCTCGCGGAGCTTTGCGAAATCCGGGCCTGGAGCTTCAGTCCTCTTCTCGTGGGGCCGTAAGTTTGCTTGCTCCTCGATAGACTTATCTGGCTGCTCCATCTTTTACCACTTTTGTGGCCAAGCCCGTGGCGGTTTGAGGTGAGTTGTGAATAGCTTTACATTTCTAGCGGCGGCACTGAGACGCAGGGGTTCGGACGAGTCTCCGTAAGATCAAGCATGGCTTGATCCAGATCCAGCGATCCCTGACAGCCCTTTCAAGCACCGCAAAGAGCTGCGGCTGCCTGCATGCGTCCAGAACCGAGCCTGTCAGTAAACCACCCAATCGACCGGCAGCTAAGGAAGAGCGGTCGAACGTTTTCTCGGATTCGCGGACCCTCGTCATTGGACCATGTACTATAGTAAGCCGGCTTTAAGCTATAATAAGAATGAGAGCGTCTATATGGACACGAAATCAGGCTTGCCCGCACATCAAGTTCACGCTGATGTGGCCAAGCTGGTGAGCACAAACCCACGCGGTCGATCGCGGAGCCTTGGACGGTCGTTTGGCAGCGGGATTCCGATCACTGTCTGACAAGGCGAAGACCAGCGTGGTGTCTTGACTCTCACTCGATCCGTTTCTTGACAAGCCCGGATATGGCAAGTCCAGTAGTCAAGGTCTCAGTCTTTCTCCCAGAGTTCAAACTTATTCCTTAGCGGAGGTGAGTCCGTTTGTCGCTCTGCGGGACCAAGTTTGCCCGGGCACGCCTTCTCTGGCCTGACGGGACGCTGCAGATTGTTGGATGGTAGTTGGCCGTTGTCTCTGTAAGTCCCGCACCATCGGTAACAACTCGAGAGCCAATCGATCTGGTCACATTCCCTCGAGCATTGATCTCGGTGCCCCTGTCTCATTGTCTGCGCCGGAAACCTGGAGCCGGCATCCGCCATGCTGGAATCCCCTCGCCGAGAGGCAACACGTCACAGCAGCATGTGGCGGAGAACCATGTCCCCATGCCGTGAACAGTGATTTGTCCTGAGATACCGCGCAGCATATGGCTAGGTTGACTGACAGAGTTTGATGCACCGTATCGGCGAAATACATGATCTCGCTGTGGGGTGCAACATCAACACCGCTGGGAGCCAGGTCCGCCACGGGCATACCCACCCCATCATAATGCATCGAGTAATGTGTCGGACCGCCTACCATGGCCTCAAGAAGACGTCAAATCTTAAGCATCAAGCTGATGCGTGACATGATACCGTTTCATGCGTAATTCGCGCAATGGGTATCAATCTCCACGCTCACAATCTTTTGTATGATCATCACCACCAGGCGCTTTACCTCCACCGCGTTGTCTTGTTTCAATAATATTCTAGAATACTTCAAACTATCTTCGTAACTTAATGTTAAACACTACATGCGCAATTTCTTGAAACAAGTCAGCATTGGATATGAGTTCCACATCGTGGCACATCAAAGGTCAAGCAGACAGGAGGGAGACGCCACCACGGAGTTTCCCAAGCGCAACAATCGAGAAGACGACCCGTAAGCTTGTTTATGCGTTACACTGCAGCACATGATGTCTCTTACGGGCGTAAGAGACAAAAGTTGGGAATAGTGACACGCGCGTTGCTGCAGGATCGAGGAACAAGACCAAGATGAGGTACAATGAGCGGGTGGTTGCCTCAGACACGCAAATTCGGTGTCACGAAAATTGATTGGAAACGCACACAGGCCAAGATGAATTTAGCAGAGCCAGAACATGGTCGCTCTTCTTGATCTCAGGATTCTTCGTGGTTTGGATATCATCTCGCGTCCGAATCGTGGTTATAGAGTAGCATCATTCCCATGGGCCAGCCGTGCCTGACCCTGACTCGGGGAGCGAAAGATCAAGAATACCGTCTTGAATTTGGTCTAGTATGGTGCAACTTTTGATTAATATTCGCAAAAGAACAGACGCTAGACGAATGTATGTCAAACTAATAAACGTTCTTGGTGGCTAGCTATTCTTTCGAAAATGGTAGATATATGGCAATCTGAATTTTGAGCTCCTGCCTCATCACCTTGTTATCCATCCATATACGTTTCTATGTCGGTAAGAATAAAAATAAATAAAAACAAAAACCTCCATGTCATAACGGATGTGCTTTTAGGCTGGCGTTCCCCGATGGGCCGCATACACGTGCCGCAACTTGTCTGGCGGATTGTTCTCAGACTTTACTAGGTTGGACACCTCGTCAAGGGGAACGGCACAAGTGAGACAGTGGTAAGTCTCGGCTCAACGTCCAAGGCCCGCGTGGATCGTCAACAATATCTACAATGTGATATGAGGACTTAATCGTTCAGTAAGACGACATCGAGATTTGAAAGCTAGCGCGTTCCAATGAGCTCTGTAATCGGTGTTCGCGGGAGGGGCAACAATTTTTAATCAACACGTACTAATATACTCGATCCTTAGGGTTAGTCAGTCATAGTCAGGCGAAGAACAGTCAGAGATTAATGTCATGCAGTGTGAGTCGTAGCAATCCCCATATCCTCAAGACAAGCATGGTGATGAGCACCAAGGGGCCATCCACGAAGGCAAAATACAGGAGGCCGCACGGATGTCGACTTCGACAGAATAAACCATGTCCGAATCGGTACAAATAAAATAACAATTTTGTAATAGACTGATCAGAATATATTAGACTCTCACGAAAGTGATTCGCTGCCTGCCCAATCGATTAGCATTCCAATTAGTCGGGGCATTCCGTCAGCTAGGTTATGCAGCAAGCGAGTCTCGTGTAATCATGGTTGCTGCTGTGTGACTATGCACAGCATGAAAAGGCGACGTTGTATGTTTTTCCAAGGGCTAAGCTTTGGTTCGTGATGGGAGACCGCAAGATCTCTGTACAAAGTATTGCCGTGCATGATCTGGATGTAACTAAGCGGCCTATTTCGTTTCCTGTTACTGTTCTTGGCCAAACCAGGGGCCAGGAACACCGATGAAACGCACTGTTTTGCCTGAGGGGGAGCTGGACTCGCCCGTACCTTTTTCCAAGGACCTGACTAGGCGTTACTCAATGCAACGTACCTCTCAGAGAAGATAAAGCTCTCTAACGGGAATGCGCACTTCTGGTGCGTCTGATGCGCCACCCTGCATGGGCGGCTCCAAGGGCAGGGTTCTCGATGTCGAAGGTCCGAACAATGATTTGGAAACAAGATCCTGAGACTTACGAAGACCTCTGCTCTGCTCGGCTTGAGCCGATCGATCCCATTGTACCATGTGGCTGCATAAGGTGGTGTCTTAGCTCCAGAAGCAGCCTCGATCGAATAGGAACCGGGGGCGTTCATTAGCAATATACCGCCCCGTTATGGCGAAGCCCGCCCGCAATGGTCGGGGATTGAGAACTAAGGGTCAGTGCAGGAGAGACGCATGCTCCAAACAATGCATGATTCCCAAGGTGACAGGGTTCAGGCCGTTCTCACCAGGTACGCTAGGCTATTGTTCCTGGCGCTGTGGCTTTATGTGACCCAAAGCCGATTCACTGATGCCTGACACGAGTTCACAGTAGCTTTTGCGACCTGGGCTTCCTCGTGGGCGCACCGCAGAGCGCAATCATTCTAGAAACACTCATAGGCGGACAAAACGGGTCTGATGTATCAGGAAGCAGGGGCTCAGCATGTCTCGTAATTCGAAGAGTAAGTAGGTACAGTTGCGAGAACAGACCTCGTTACCAGGCGCTCGGAGCAGGGGATTCTCCAGAGTCTGTGCTGCATAATCCCGTTCCTACCAGGGGCCTCGAAAACGCTCAAAGTATACAGCAATGTTTAGGGTATCTATGGCCGAAGAGCGGATAGATGCACTCTCCTAGACTTGCACCGAGGCATAAGATTTCCTTGGCGCCTTTAACTTTGATTGAGGGCCGTCCCGAGTGCCTTTACTGCACCATAGTGTACGACATTCAGGAACCCAATAGATCCGGATGTTCAACCCCAAACGCGGAGTCGGACAAGAGAGCCCATATACCAGAAATTCAAGCCCGGCTGGACTCTCGGGGACCGGTGAAAACATGGAGAATGGTTGCCGTGCTAAAGCACACCCAGCCCAGGCCAGGTTTTTGCATCAGACGGCTCACGAAAAACTAGTCGACTCCAGATAATAGTGGTCCTTTTTAGGATGTTGACGGATAGCTTGCACTCTTGCTGAGAGTCATGTCCACTCAGGAGCTATGACTTCAATATTCGGGTCCATTCTTCCAACTGCTTGATACGGCCGTAATCAACAACGTCCGACCGCGCACCCAGACAACATGTCGAAGAAGGGCAAGCAGCATCTCTGGTCGTGAGTGATGAAGTATCGACCCTTTGAGACCACCTTGGGAAAGGGAGGGCTACAACTGCGGCCTTGTAGCGCGCTTCTAGTTTGGTAGGTTACATAGGGTGGGAAGACCCGTGAAGTGACGAGATGGCCAGGCTGGAGCCATCTGACGGGCCCTCTGTCATCAGAGTCGTTGAGCAGAGAAGGGCGATGAGAAAAGGGTTCAAAGTGGCTCCCGCTAACAAGTGCAGTCGAGCCAGTCGGAAAAGATTGAACCTTGAGAAGCTCTGTCCTAGGCTGTTCTCAGGGTAGTATGGTGGGGTCAGGCGCTGTTGACGGGTGATCGCCCACTAGATTGCCGAGTCCACTGAGCAAGGTTTACTTGGTAGCGGGATCTCGCATGGCAGCCCCTGCTGGCCTTGGGGGCCCTGGCAGCAAAGCTACATTACCTTTGCCTCAGGCATGGGGCTGCCGACTCAAAGTTCCCATCCCAGCAACTTCGCAGCATTCCCTCTGGTCTCTCTGAGCCATCTGTTTCCCCGCTCGTCTGTCGGGCACGAACCGTCCGACAGGACGCACCACCGACAGCTGAGCGCCGCTATACCCAGAAAGCGTTTTTATATTGAGCCGCAACGACCAGAATGGTCTGCTTCTGACCACGGCTGCCCGCATTGGTTCTCATGCATATCATGCACATATGGCCCGTCACCGCCCATACGAGTGCGGAATACCCAGTGGGTGCATCATCATGTGCTTGCATCACCTCGACCCAGAGGCAGAGAAGCGCGACAGGATCTCACGCTCATAGCCCACTGGTGCTATACCCCCCCTGTGTCACCCCAGCTTCTAATATGGGCTATCGTATACTGCGTCAGCGCCAGGTACCTGGGTCTTTAACCGTTCCTCGCATATGCTGTTCCGGGCCGCTGCCTATTAGTAGAGACTGCTGGAGACAGGCCATTCGCCTGGACGATTGCTATATTGATGCTGCGAGATTGTTATGTATTTCTTGATTCCATGTTGACCACCTGTGCTTAAGTAGCAGTCCCCTCTGCCTTCCCGAGGGCCCATTGTGCCGCTCTCGTCTTCATGCCAGCGCCTTCTCTTCATTTAACGTCAGTAGATTGCGCCACGCTCTCCGCCGAGCTCCACAACCACACGTATCAGGTCCTCCATATCCGGGCAATTGTTAATTTGTCGCAAACCAGCAAAGCTACTCGAACACATCTCGACACGGCAGTCACTCTAGTAACAAGCTCTTACAGTGCATACTGCATACGACTAAGGCCTCTCTCGCATTTGGCCTGCAGGCACAGAGGAGAAAGGAGTGAGAGAAAGAAAGAAGAGGAAGAAAAAAAAGCATCACTACCACGCTGATCATTCCACGGGCCGCCCTTGCATCCACAAGTAAAAAGAGGTGAGTTGCGATTCCGTGTTGCCCATTCGGTTGCCCTCTCCCTTGAGTCGCTAGCTCCTTCTGATGAACCGTCATGCTTTCCTTTTCGCTCCGCATCACCATCATGCCCATTCCTGAGTAGGAGATAGCCGAGCATCGTAGCTCGAGGCGTCAAAGTAGGCGCCTGTCGCTGGTTTGACCTCTTAGCTTCCTCAGTTGGCGGAGGCAACTTAATGCCAGAGGCTTTCCAACGGCAACCAGTTGATAGTGCCATGCAAGTGCGCATAGCCCGTTCAAAAGCCGGAGCGAAAAAGGTGGCCAAGCTCAGCTGCCATTCTTCCCCAGCATGGGGTCGCACACCTGGCGGCTGATGTCTGCTCGGCCAAGCTGTCGTGCGCTCGCGATGAGGTTACGAGCCGGTCACACCTTGGAAACGACTGCACACTCGCGCCATGGGTTCGGACGTAATCGGGGTCACGGCCAGTACAGAGGGGGTACGTCTGCAGCAGCAGAGATTGGCGAAGTAACCTGGGTCGTCCTACCATTGCCAAGCTCGGCCTGCCTCGCCGTGGCCAGGGGTCCCTGATCCAAGATCAGATGGGGCTTGCAACCCGCTGCAACCTGCTCGAGCCTGGGATCCACGCGGATCGCAGATCATCCAATAGCTACACAGGCTAGCTGGCGCCCTAGCCAATGACATGGCCCGGCCATCACTTGTTCGTGCAAGTGCACATCCCTCAGGAAACGCCCTCCAATTTTGATAGAGGTGTCATTCAAAGTACATGGGCATTTACACTTTCTGGGCTGCCGGCTGATTTCCGCTTATGGCCGGCCCTGCCATTGGTGCGCGATCCGGACGCTCGTCCCCTTCGTGCTGTGGCTGGCTTGTAGTGGCCATGCTGTGTGGATGTGTGTGTGTGTGTGAGAAAAGAGAGAGAGAGAGAGACAGAGAGGAGAACGATCGAGCGACCATGCTGACTTGCCAACGCTGCGTCTATAGGAAACCCTGGGCCGAGAACCACTCTCCGCGCTCCTCCCGGCGCCCTCAGACCGTCGGGCTCCCTCCCCTGCGCGACGTCGCCGGGTGCTCGTACAGCATTCTCTAGTCATACAGGACCTCTTATACACAGCTTCTTGGCACAAGGAGAGAACGCTCAGCCAGTAAGTCGAAGCATCCCTGTCTGTCATCCTCCCTCTGGCCCATCGAGGCCGTATCTACGTGCTTTTTCCTGCATGCACATACATGCATGTACATCCATCATCCGCCGATCGACCCAGGGAACCTCTCCTTTGCCGGCTCCCATCAGGTCTAGTCGACCCACTACATCCCGTCCGTCAATTGTGGAGACTACCCTATCCAAGCCCAGGTACTGTACCTCACTCGCGCCTATCCTACCCAGAGACTATGGCTCTAATATTTCCCTCTATTCCCTCCGTCCAAACCATGACCCTTGCATTGATTTGCAGCTCTGAGACATGATTAAATCTCAACGGCCGGCTCATAGCTCATCCCTGCCAGGACGCTCTCCTTCTCTGAACCATCGGCGCCGACATCACCACCGCGACATTGAAAGGCACCATCCCGAGTCTCACCCTTGCACGTGCGCACAGATTCCTGGGGAGCCGCGGAAAACAAAAGCAGTCCTCATCAAGCAAAAGCCAGATACATGCAGGAGGCTCCGGACAATTTTGCATTTCTGCCCACCGTCGGACCAATGACAGGGTGGAAACACTAGGCGACATTGAAAAGCAACGCCGTGAACCTCCTAACATGAACTACTAGGGACCAGGTACCTCCATGGTAGTGCATGGTCTCGACCCATCACAGGATTCTTGATGACAAGCCCCATTACTTCACTCTGCTTGACGCCATCATTCCGAGTGACGCTTCTCGTTCCTCTGCATCTTCATTCTTCACTTCCACATTTTAACTCCCCCCGTCCCCAGTGTCCCAGGTTGAAAAACAACGTCTCACACACCCTTCTTCCTTCTGCCTTCTCCGTTTGCTCAAGGTCTTTTGCTCCAGAGAATTGCTGCCGTCCTGTGGTTCGTTCACTTTCCTTCCGGCTTGTTAGTTCGCCTGTCCCCCCTCCTGGTGTTTCTGGTTCAGTCATTTACGACACGAACCACGCGGGACGCGCGAACCATCCGGGAACCTGCCGATTCCGATTGCAGCCCTCACTGACACACGTTCATGCGAACAGGTTCGGGCTTCTTGCATTCGCCAACGAACCGGGTCTCCACTACCTATCAACACAATTGGCCTCAAAAAGGTCAAACCACAAGTATCATCCACGGTACCCTTTGTTCTTGGACGTATCAAGTAAGAATCCAAATCCTGCACCGCAAAAGTTGGATCGCATGGCTATGGCGGCGGTGTCAAGCGTCGGGCAGATCGTGATACAAATTGCAGAAAGGAAAACGCATCGCAGACTGACACATCATTGTATAGCTGTTTCAAGCGCTCTTCTCATGAGTGGGGAAAGGCAGTTTTTAATACTTCCATCTTCCGAGACTCGACTCACTCAGTTTGTCAACGAGCCATCTGGACCAATAGGCGACGTCGCGGCATGAAATTTCCTCTCCCAGCTCTGTCGTCAAAGACCCAAAACCTGGGTGTAGAAAGGGATTTCACACTATTAATCTTCTACGGGAAGTCAGAAAAGGTGTGCAGCCCTTCCGACTTTCGATTGGAACTCAATGTTGATCATCTCCCAGCAAGCTTGAGAACGTTGCCGGGCGATTGAGTCGGATTGTTTCACCTCTTTCCAGCCAAGAGAAGCAACTCCATATCATACATTCGAAGAAAAAAGATCCACACTAAACGGACTGAACCCTTCCAGACGACTTGATCAATCGCACTGGAGGCCACGCTCACTTCCATCTGTGAGATCCTATCCATTTCTGCAACATCGTTCCCGAAACAGGTGTTGCATCGGAGTCACCTCGGATCAAGCACCATCACATTGGAACCTCACAAAAAACGACAGTCTGAATGTCTACTTCCAAGTTCGGAGGATATCCTTTCGAGGTAAGTCTTCGAAATTCCATACAACTGTAGCGCGACTTGTCCATGTCGAGGCAGGTTTCGGGAGTGACAGCAGCCCTGACAGCTTTCATAGCCTCACTTCCATCCCGATAGGCCCATAATAATCGACCCGGACGTCGAATCTCCAGAGACAGTGGCCTTGAGGTACGAGGAGGAAGCGGCGCGAGCCAGCGGCGGAGGCCAGCGTGGGGACTCCCCTGGTCTCCTCACAGCGTCTGCGTATTCAAAACCGCAGCCACCCCAAATGCACAGTTCGTAAACTCTCCCGAGTATTGGGGTCCCAGCAAACTCTGTACTAATCAACTGCGGTGCTGTAGGTTTTGAATCTTCAAGAGCATATCAGGACTCCCAGTACCAGTACCCTGCGCCGTCTTTCCCAACTCACCAGACCCAAAATGTCGCGGCTCACCTCAACCAGATGGCCTTCGCTGCCAACAGCTCGGCAGCTCCATATGTGACCCCAGTCTTGCCGACATTGATCTCTCCTTGCGATCCAAGCGTTGGGATCACCGGGACCAAGGTAATGATCAAGATAACGGCTCCCTATGACTTGCTCGCGGTGACCAACCATTTCTACCTCGTCTTTGGGCAACAGAGATGCGCTGCACACGCGGTGAGGGACCACCAGGACAACAGCGGATATGGATATGTAATCAGTGGGGATGCACCACATTTCACCGACACGAGGAGTGCGAGCATCAGCGTGCCTTTATCATTGTTGATTGAAATGCCCGATGCGCAAGGCCCAACGACTCTCGAGGTTGGCACGTTTACTTATCACGACGGCCAAGTCGGACCAGCTGATCCAGCACCTGAGGATATCACGCGGGCCAAAGTACCCCCGTCACCTGAACATAGGGAGGACACACCGAAGCAGGAACACCATCGACTCCAGGAACCTCCCACAAATACATATGGCTATCCGCCTGAAGCACAACAAGCAGCAGAAACCCACTACGATCCCAACTATGCAAGCACAGGCAGCAACGGCAACATGATGGCGGCATATCACCGCTCCACGTACGCTGATGACTACTCGCGACACATACCACCACCTATCAAGACAACTTCTCTCTGGGGTAGTTATGGGCCTTCTCTGACGTCGATGCGAAGTCCGGCCATGGGCCATACAAATCACACTACCATCACTCGACCTAGCATTGCTTCGCTCCCAGCGCCGGCATCTGCCAATCCGCAACTTGTGCGCACTAGCACACTGCAGACATCCGGCTCTCCCAGCGCTTCATTTAACCCGTATACAATGTTTCAACAGGCCAAGGCGAAGCTGAATATCGCTGGCGATCTCGAATCCATGGCTGCAGGCTGGACCACGGAAGAATGCGACAACCGCAGGCGTATTGTTCTCTTCAGAAAACACCAACAAGGCGCCATTCTAACAGCCAGCTTCAAGCCTGTCAGTGTCAACGAGAGGCCACCCAACAGTATCTGCATCAGCTGCATATACTGGCAAGAAAAGGGGGAATGTTTCGTCACTAGTGTCGATACAATCCACCTGCTTGAGCAGCTTGTAGCAGCACCATCAAGGTTCACCGTGGAAGAAAAGAACCGGATTCGCCGTAACCTGGAGGGTTTCCGTCCCCTGACGGTGAGCAAAGCCAAGGCAGACAGTGAAGAGTTCTTCAAGATCATTATGGCCTTCCCGAACCCCAAGCCGCGTAACATCGAGAAGGACGTCAAAGTCTTCCCTTGGAAGATCCTGTCTCAGGCTCTCAAGAAGATCATTTCAAAATACGTAAGTCCAGGGCCCCGTTTTCTGTCGTTCTCTACTCCCCTGGAGATCTAGACCTCGAGAGAATCCATTTCGCAGACGAAGCTAACATGACTGAAGTCTGCCTCGCCGTCCTCCCAAGTGGGACCAAGTACTGGTCAGATGCTCCTTACACCTGTGAGCAACCCGAGCCCGGGGCTTTATCAACACTCGCACCATCCTCCGACTCCCAGCGAAAGCTCATATGGCCACCACGACCACCATAACATGACTTCACCACGGTCCTTGTCTGGCGGCCCTTCCAGTTGGCATACATACTCGACACGGCCCCTGTCGCCGAGCTTGAAGTCACACTCTCCGACAACGGGTGGGATCCGCATCCCAAGCTTGTCTTCGTATGGCACAAGCGATGGCAGACACAGCACGTCTTCGGGTTACGGAATCGCCTCGCAACCCCAGACGCGTTGGGACACAACAAGTACAAACGGCTACATCGATGCAAGCGGCATTCCGGCATATACGAGCCACCACCAGAGTCATGTGTACAGTACCGCTGGATATGGAGATGGTGGCCAGCGAGCATGACGGCTCGCGGCGGACACGAGCGCGGAGACCAGACCCAGGACTCTATTCAGGGTGTGAGTCAATGTCGCGGGTGATCGATTAGTGTGGATCCCATGCAACAACGCGTCGAGACAGGGGCAGTTTGCGATCACGCAACGTTAACGACTACTCCCGGGCTGTGGTGGTATGGGGGATCCCTCGCGCTCATATTGGCCTCCAGAGCTTGGGCTGGAATGGAGTGGCCGTGACGCCGTCAGTTCGATAAACCTCTGACATGAGGGTGTCGTGATGGTGGCTGGTTGTTTGACTGTGGGGTATATGGTCGCATCAGGTGTTGTGGCGTCGGTGGCGCACACCAATCAGGACTCCCAGCACCACTCCATCTACTCCTATTTCTCTTGCACGACCATCCCATCCAATCCACACCGCACCTCACCCTCAGCCATTCCACCAGCCGTCTTTTTCCGCTGCTCTCAGCACACACTAGCACCTGTTGGGTGCTAGCGACCTTGTTAGGGACGGATCTATCCATATGTCGATACTTTCTTTTATCTTGCACCATTTCTCTCACAGCCCGGCAGGATACCGGTAGCCGCCCGGCGCAGACTACGCAAGTGATCAGCGCATGGGCGTTGGACCTTCCGGATTACTGATCTAGGACGACTCTACCCATACATCATATCATTTACCACATAAGGGCTTGTCAGTCTCCATCTGCCTAGCTGAAGTCTCCATCATCCCTGGCTCTGCATGGCAGGACTGGATGCATGCGGCTATGCATGTACGACGGTCGCGCCTGATATCGCTCTGTTCCCGGAATTGATAGCCAGCGACATCGTTTGCCGTCACTTGTTGCGACACAGACCCGGCAGGCGGGCAGGCGGGTGCCCTGCGCCTTCATGTGGTCTTCTTGGCCGCTCCATCATGGCAGATCCTGCCCTCTTGTGAGTGAGACCGTGTCCTGGGCTATGTATCACGACGTCTATCATACCGCGCTTCTCTCTCAACGACGAGAAGGCCCATCCATCATGCTGAGAATCATCGGATATCGCGCTGCGACACGTTTTCTCCAGGGTGCCCGCTCTCTACTTATGGCATGTGGCGTCATGGCACCATGATCTCTCCAGCTTCTCCACGAGCCACCACCTTGGTCATACACTTTCCGATCATATGACACTTCCATGGCTCCACAACGAAGGCGAAGAGATCGGCCTCTCATGCATCCAAAATCGATGCCGACATGTACCTCAGGCTGCATAATTCTTGGCCCTTCAATGTTTTCCCCGTTTCTTTCTAGTCAATTGTTTTCATTTCCTGCTGGAGTTCAGTCATTTGGAGGGTGCATTTGTAGGGCTAGATCCCGTTTGGCGGCGAATGGTGTAGAACGGACTTGGAGCAGGCTAACCTGGCTCGTTCTGGTACAGGTTAGGCTTGATAGGGTACACACTGGCAAGCGAACAGCTCGAGCCGTGGGAGCATATTGGTCGGACAACTAGCATTATACCCTTTATTACTGCTTTTACCCTGTTAGAAAAAAATTATACCACTACGGTACCAATGCATTTAGAGTGAGTAGGGGAATATGGACATGATAATGGTTAAAGGGTACTGGAATATTGGGTAGGACTAAGGATCGCTTGGGAATTTTCAATAGTATGGAGAGCGCACGGGTAGCTTTACAAGTCCACGTCGCTAATAATGACAATCTTAAACATGAAAATGCACCATAGCTGATTAGTATTGTGAAGAGATAGGCCTTGACTTTTACTACTGCTGTCGATTTTTTCTTCTTCTGTTGGTTAACTTGCTCACCTTGCGAGTGGTTGAGAAACCACCGGAACCAGGGTACCGACAAACTCAATTGTATACGACGCACCATATTTCGACCTCAAGCCCTGCTGCTGATACCCGCACTTCTAAAATTATGTGAAATCACCTCTCAGCATTGAACAGCCACCAAGGACTTCTTGAGCCCTGACGACGCAACAAAGAAACTCCACATTCGCTCAGCCAACATCAATCAAGTCCGTCCCTCCCTTCGCTACTCACGTTCGCACCATGACAGGGGCAGCGTCCCAACCAAATATCAAAGCCATTGACATAGGCGTTATCTGTACCAGTCAATGGCAATGGTATGCCATATTCTTTGTTCTAGGCGCTTTGGTCATATGGATAGTCTATAGTAGGCAAATACAGAGGCAAATTTCTGTATTTTCCCTACCTTGATAGCTCATATTGCAAGCGCGAATCCTTCTCCCTGCGCAGTAAAACCTAACACACGAGCTGCAATTAATGGTTAACACCAAATCATTATATCGAAATAAGAGAGAAAGCCGCTAATTCTGAGTGATGTAGTCATACAGGAGACTATTAGATATCGGAGGTGGATCAATATAGAGACAACACCACGCTCAAGCGTTTGAGGAGACTTTGCCGATTCCTGGAAGATGGCCATCCTGAGTCACAGCTTAGTTCCAGAGGAGATGAGCGCCTTTCAGGATATTGTTTTTCCCGGGCCCGTTAGCAACTCATGGAGACGAAAAGAATGCTTGAGAGGAAACCGTGATTCAGAACATCGCGCCTCTGCACCATGTCGCACATCCTAGAAATCCGATTTAACCTTAGCTACGCCAATCATGCCCATAACAGTGAATCAGTCAAGCTGTGTAAGGAAAAAATGTCGCTTAAACTAAATGAATCACATCCATCGATGGTCTATAAAACGCCAGAAATATTACCACGGCTAATCCGCATTTCTTTTCTTCGACCACACTCACTTGAACAGAAAAGAAAATCAAAACGACGCTCACACATATCAAGACCATCACTCAAGGCGAAAGCAAAATGTCCAGCAGTGCTGATGCCGGCGGAGGCTCTGGGAGTGGGCAGGGCTCAGGAGGAGAGAAAGCCAATAGTAAAAGGAAGCGCGATCCACCCCCACCCCCTCCGCGTACTTCTGGAGGCAGGCGACATGAAATTACTGCCCCGGTTGCACGCAAGTTGATGGAACGCCGGAACGAAAGGCTGAGCTAATGATGAGAGAGACCCAAAGCTTGAGAGCTGGGTCAGGTAGTAAGATGGGCACAGCCCGTGACTTATGGTGGGCTAAAGTAGGATATCCAGTGTAGGAACTGGTTGACCCCAGCACGCCATCTCAGAGGGGGCTCAGAAAGATATAGCTGCTAGAGAACAATCAAGCTGTTATAGAAAAACGCAGGTGACAGATTCATATTTGAGCCAGTATGTAAAGCATGACGTATATGATTTGGTTTGTCAGACAGCATTATATTGACTACAGACTTGCATATTCGAACAAGTCCACAAAGGGAAAGAGTTTGCGATCGAGATAATTACGCCACATACTTTAACAAGAGACAAACCATAGGCTTATGATGATGATCGAACTTGGTAGTGAGTTGTAACAACCAAAAATTCCCATTTGAGTAGGTGGAAAAAAAGGGAAAGAAAAGAAAATACAAGATGGAGAGAATGACAGTGAGCTCATTTAGGAGGTATTTCATAACTATCAGACGCCATCGGCAAAGGAAACCCCTCCCGCATTCATATCAACAGCCATGCTGTGTTTCAACCCACTAGATGTAACAATCAAAAGTTAGTATTGTTTTCCTAGGGCGAAGACAACGACTGTTCCGAGTGGCCTCTTCAGGATACTCAGGGAAAGAAATAGATTGAATGGGAAATGAGATACTCGGAGAGTCACGTACCAGACCTCAAAAAGCTTGACAGGGGTAATGTTTTCTGGCGTTCCCACGATGCCATGGTTTTTCAGTCGCAGCAGTGTATCGCGAATAGCGATGTACGCAGGAGCCAGCGTTGCAAAGCTGAAGATCATGATTCGGAACCCCATTGTGCGGGCCTCGTCGACAGTAATGGTGGGACTCTTGCCATTCTCAACAGAGTTCAGCAGCAGAGGCCACGGAGCCAGGTCTTTGACAGCCTGCGCCGCTTGCTCCTTGGATGTGAAACCCTCGAGGAGACCGACGTCGGCGCCCTCTTCCCTAGCTGCTCTCAGGCGCGAGATGCACTCATCGTAGCCAAGCTGCTGGAGGGCATCGGTTCGCGCGATGAGGACAAAGTCGGACTGGAGTCGGACGCGAGCTGCATGAGCTGCACGGATGCGAGCAAGATACTCGTCACGAGGCACAACTTTCTTTCCGCTCAGATGACCACATCGTTTCATTAGGACTTGGTCCTCGAGGTGGGCGCCGGCCACGCCTGATCGAATGTATTGCTCAACCGTTCGCGCGGCCATGATGGGGCCTATCGCAACATCAGTGGGCGTCATCCTTGGCATAAAATCATGGGTAAGTCGATTGCTCAAGAATTCATTATCGAAATGAGGCAATCAAAGTCGTTACATACCTCCATATCCTGTGTCCATGTCGGCGATCAAAGGGGGTCCGAAAGGATCCAGATTGGCAATCATCTCGGCGTTCTCTCTCATCTCATGTAGCTGGGCGATGGCCAAGTCCGGTTGACCCAGACGAGATGCTGTGGTTCCAGCTCCGGTCCATTGAACCGATTAGAATTCTCCAGGGGTCGAGAGCTAGAGACATGCACTTACCATATACATCGCGCTGAAGCCAAGCTCAATGGCCGTACGTGCTGACAGACCGTCGTATACACCAGGACAGACGATTAGCTCATCAGTCTCCAGCAACATCTTTCGGAGTTTCTTTGCCCCTGACATCGGTTCACCGCTAAGAGACGCGACATGATTGAGTTGGAGCCAGGTACCAGATCCATTGGTGGAGGCGACCTTCGTTGCGCTACTGGTGACAGGGACCGACTCGGTAGGCGGACCATCCGTGATTTGGGCCGTGCTGATGTTTGGGGGCAGCTTAACAGGCCCCGAAACCTCATCAGACAGAATGTCTGTTGCTGCCTGGAGTACGGTAGAGGACTCATTCTCCAACTTTGCAATTGGGTCGTGATGAAGAGGCGTTGCGACTGCCATTATAAACTTAGCAATGGATATCTCAAGGCCGGCTCTAGAGATGGACCTGGTCTAGAGTTAAGTCGAAAATGTGATATGAGGATATTCGGAACTCATCTAGGAAATGCACGTATTTATACAGGTCCCTTGTACCACAACCCACACCGATTTTCCGTTTCTAGACGTGAATGCCCATCATTACAACTACCTCAAAATCGTTCGGAGTATTGCCAGCCGACAAACTCAAATAGTCTCGGCGCATACGCCGTCATATTAGTGGGCTTATCGGCCAAGAATGCTCGTGGGTAAGCGCAGGAGGATCATACAATGTATGCCAATGTTTCAGATGAATCCACCTCCCAAATTAGAGATGAATGACGCGCATTAAAGTTTGTCAGCAAACAAATAGAGCTCACAATAAATAAATGATGGTGTATAGACGTAAAGCTGTTGACATACTTAGGTACTTCCCTATAGTATTGCTTTCTGCTGCTGAGTCCCGGAAACATGATTATAAATCACGGGTCCCATTACTTAATTAAGATGACGGGTGCACTGGGAAGGATGCACAGTCTTCCCCTTTCTATTGTTCTCCCCCTCCACGCACACACACACACACACACACACTTTTCGCAACGTATTGTTGTGGTCTCTTGGTGCAGTATTTTCTTCTCTCCTATCTCTCGGCATGCATGCGTTGGCAAATTTTAGAGGTCACCGTTTCTCCGGACTTGGCAAGTCCCGTTAATGAGGCATACCTCCGGCTGATTCCTTCAACCCGGTCGCATGAAGAGGTACCTACTTACAGTTTGGACTCAACTTCATGTATCTTCGATTATATGCCAAGTCATTGGTGCAACAACTCACAGTTTTGCTGTATATCCAGCTTAGAATGCTCAACACAATATGATCGCTCGTCGGAGAGTATCCATGGGGTTTAGCTCACCAAGGAAATGTCTCCTTACAAACACTCCAAGCCAGTGTGAGTTCCTCCGATGCTTTTTCAGCGCTGTCACTGCTGTCTAGCTCTATGTGTGAGTGTTTTGATGCGTGCCCGGTCTCTAATGTCCGCAGCGCGCCGTGCCGAGCCCAATCTTTAGATTAAGTCCAAGACCAGGCAGAATCTAGAAACATGGATCGTGTAGTTGACGTCAGACTCAAGACCATTACCATGCTACACGAAAGCGGCGCTCGTCGACATCTCGGCGGCGTCTCGTATTTCATGCCCAACATACACTAGGTATGCACCGATTCAGCTCACGCCAGTTCTCGGCCGTGAACTATACAAGGAGCCATGCGAGATAGAGAGGCTCAACGCAGCCCCGCATAAGAACGATCGTGCATGGCACCCTAGCAAGTGACCCTGGTGCCCATGCGGGTGGTGTTTATCACAGTGTTACCGCCGCTATACGATTGGTGACCGTAACTAAGACATGCAGAGTAACCCAGCTGAACGGCAATACTCAACAAATGACAACGTGCGCGTCTTGGTCCCGAGAAATGACGTGTTTGATCTCTATTGTTTTCTAGAACTATCAGAGAAAGACCGCATTGCATCGAAGGTTCAAAGAAATAAATGGGCGAGCACATGAACACTCATTGTAAACTGTCTGTAGTTGAGAAGTTGAAAAGGGCAGTATCCTAGACTTATGCAACATTGATCCATATTGGTCTGTATTACTGCTGTGTTGTTTTGAGCATGATAGGAACTTCCACTATTGTCGTTGTTAAGAACCCTCCGCCTACAGATGAACAAAGATTGGAATGTACCCGAAACTAATCCCGCAGGCCGCTGCCCCCACATGGTGATACGCGTCAAGATCATTTTCCGCTTCGCTGCCACAGGTCAAGCCGGTGTAGATACGCCAAGCCGGCGGACAAGACAATGCCCAGCCCTATATGCGTTGCCCAGCTCCGGGATCGCCATCCCCTAGCCATCCGTGAGCGCTTATCGGTCTAGTAGCTGGAGTTACGGTGCCTGTGTGGATTCCCATCTCGGGACATGCCGCATTCTAAGCACTGCCAAGATGTTGACCTCCTCGGGATTTCAGACCGATGGCTGGCGACAGTGTGGTCAGTCTTTATGAAACAATTTGCTGGGAAAGATGTATTGTCGAATCCTCAGCGACTGGCTTGTATCCAGTAGCGCCCATGGAGGCTACGTTTCTCAGGCCAGCACCCATAACACATCGCAAGTTTCAAAACGAGGCAGTAAATAGACCGTCTGTCGCCTGCTAAACGTGGAAAGCCAAGCAAAGGCTGACACTGCAAGCTTCGCAAGAAAGCCTTGTTCACTGAGCGATGCACCCCTGTGGAGCTTGTATCATCATCAGCGGGTCGGTCCTTATTGCTGCTTTCGCACGCCGAGATTTAGGAGTGCTTATACTTTCCGCCGCTGCATACTTGGCCCGACTCTTATGGAAAACTTCGCATATTCCAAGAAAACGACATGGTCGGCGGAAATTATCGTCGATGGCCATAGGAGGGAGGGGGGTTTTCCCATGTAATATCCTGGCATCATTTCAAATCTTGGCACTTTTGGTTCCTATAGCCGACAAGCTCGCATTTTATATCCTTAGCTGCATCATCAACAGTGCTACGCAAGGTCGAGGAGTAAGCCAAGCCGGAGGTATTCAGGAGGCCTCATCGCTCGTCGGAACATTGTAGCGGTGTTCGATAAACGAGTTTCCCCAGCTTATTCGTCCCCGTCCAAGCTTTTGTCTCTGGATGAGTTAAAAGTGCTAGATTTTACTCTCGTACCCAGCCATTGGTATGGATAGTTCGAACCCGTTACAGTACCAACTATCATTGAACTACTCAACATAAGAACTTCCACCCACCCTAAGGACAAGTTGACAGGCCATGACAGCTATGCCAGACGAAGAGAAACATGAGGGCCAAGGCGAGTCTATCGCACATGACTCCGAGACCCCCGGTTTCAGACATCGAGTGGTCAAGCATTTCGCAGAAGAAGTCGATACCTCTTCAGGGTATTACCCCCTGCTGGTCTGCTGTTTTGTGACCGGCCTCACCGATGGAACCCTTTACAATGGTAAGCCGGAGGATCAACGTATGTCGGCTGGGCCTCGAGCGACTGACCAACATTTCCACTAGCATACGGCACCTTTGTTTCAATGCAGACAGGTATGATCCCACTCTCAGCTTCTACAGAAAGAACTGTCCTGGGCAGCCTCTCACTCTGATCTTTGCAACAGGCAACACCATTTTCGTGGCGCTAGGCACTTCCGGACAAAACAACAGACCATTCGGTTGGGCACGCTCTTTATGCTCGATTGGTTGTTTCACGATTGGCTGCCTTACCTTTGCGAGACTTCACAAGCTCATCGGCGGTGCGCGTTTGCGCCGGACTGTGTTCCTATCATTTCTGCTACAGACCATTTGCGTGGTTGTGGCCGCTGCTATCATCCAGGGCGGCATCATCGACGGCAGCTACCCATCCTCTCGGGACCCAAACGACGTCAACTTCACCGAACTGGCTGCGGTCGCCTTGCTCAGTTTCCAAGCCGCCGGCCAGATTGTGAACAGCCGCGGGTTGGGTGTTAGCGAGGTGCCAACTGTGGTGATCACTAGTCTTCTGTGTGATCTGATCAGCGACGAGCAACTCCTGGTAAGATTCGACCGCAATGCGAAGCGTAACAGGCGCGCGATTGCTTTTGTCCTGACACTCCTTGGGGCAATTTGCGGTGGCTGGATATCAAAAGCCACAGGTGCGGTACAGCCTAGCCTCTGGTTTGTGGCCGCCCTGAAGGGGACCATTACCGCGGGCTGGCTTGGGGGCCATAGTCTACTCAAACTTCGTCGCCCTTCTCAATGATTGGTTGGAACATTACACAACCTTGATTGGGATCCAGGGAGATTTTGGACCTGTGTTCGGGATACCAAAATCTTCTCCAGTTACACGAACGGAAACTGGCTGCCGTACAGCAAGGACAATTGGTAGAACCATCCCTGACGAGCCATCTACAGCTCACCATGGGTAGTTTTGATATCGACCAGCATTCTAAATTACGGTTAGACATATTACACGGTATAGAATAAGGCTTAATGAGCTATTCTTGAAGGTGGTGACTTTCATCTTAACCCGCCGTGGGAACTTCGTTCTGACTGCCAGTACAGGCGACAGTGAGAACGCCACAGTCCCGAGTACTCGCTCACATCAGTCCGGAAAATCTACTTTGGAAAGGCCCACGGTCCTTGGTCGTCTCATGTCATTATACATTACTAGTGTTGACCCACTCAGTCCCTACACGTATCGGTACATTATACAAATCCTAACTGCTTATTTTCGTTCATCACGTCTTCGATAATCATTGCATGTAAGTGAGGCTCGTTCCATCAATCTACTGAGTGAGACTCGGAGCTAGACTGCTCTCGAGCTACCCACAATACGCATAGATCCAACCGCAGCGGCCTTCTGCATCTCCCAAAGATTGTTTTGGAGAACGGCAACATTACTAATAGGACTCCTGGACCCTACTATATATGATCTCAATGCCAAAAAGCTTCTACAACAAGCTAGCAGATAAAGCCTCAACAACACCAGATCAGCAGGCGCTATTAGTGCAGTTGCAGAAACTAGTAAATACCATGTCCGACTAACACGGCGTCATACAAAGGGTCCAAAATGTTTCTATACTTCGGTGTAGTTGAGTCATCTTCCTCAAGTATAAGCCCTGTTACGTTCCAGGTAGAAACTGATCGACACCTGGCTTCCATTATCATTGATCTTGTCCCAAACTAATTCCTGGGTGGTGCATGGCGAATACCTTCTATAGCACAGCGCATATCCAGCTACTTTACTTCGCCAGCTAGTCTAGTGCCTAGTCCTTGTGCAAGTAGACAAACGGGGAGGCTTCGCATCGATCGGCCGAGTCTCAGGGTGAAACCAACTCTCCATATTAGAAAAGATGGGTGGACCGAGCTCACATTTGGCCTCCTTCTGCAAGTATATACTCCAAGTGTCATTTTTTTGTGAAATGGCGCAGTGTTCTCCATCCGCACTTTCACAAAAACTTAACCGCACCCATGTGGTCATGATGATCCTTCAAGCGCCATGATTTGTCTTTGCTTGTCTCGCGATATTTTTCTTCTCTTTCCTTGCTCGCCGTCTGTCTTCTTTTGCTTTCCTCCATTTGATTCCGTTCTTCATGATTAGCAGTAAGATAGGCGCACCGACGAGTTGCAAAGCGCCAATGATGAAAAAAGCCCAGCCACTTCCGATACCCCTGATCACTGTAATGTTTGGAGTCAGTAAACTATTTCCACGGAAGTTGGAGATCCATTGGGCATCGCAGCTCATGTATTGGGGCAAAGAGATCGACTGTCAGGTCTTCACTCTCAATACGGCCTATAGTTAGATAGTAGAATTATTCCTGGGTTCTGCTTACTAGGATCAATGACTGCACTAGCCGCGGCGCCTACCAGACATCTAGTCAGGTTGTTGCTTGCTGTTGCAGCGCCCGCGTTCGATGGGTTAACGTCTATAATGAGCGTATTCGAAGTATTGCTGAAACCAATTATACCTATTCCCATCAAGAATAGTAGGACGCACGGCACTGCTAAGTGAGCGCGATACTGCATTGCCCAGCCCCATGCTAGAAGCACTACAGCCGAAAGCAGCAACAGCGGTATACCAATCTCTAGTCGTGCCTTCTCGATGGGAAATGCAGAAAGATCCTGCTGTTTGCTTCGCTCATACGGCACACCCAGCTTCTGACAGTGACGGCGGTAGTTCCAATTCACAAGCTTGCCCATGATGAAGGCCGCGACGATGGATCCTCCGGCTAAGGGCAGGTACATTAGACCAACTTTTATTTCGTCAAAACCGTAGATGTCAGCAAGCATTGCTGGCATAGCGGTAGCAATGGAATAGAACCCCGCAAAGACGATGCTGCTGTACGCAAGTAAGAGGAACATCTCTAACTCGAACAATATCGTCAAACTGCGGAGGAGGTTGGGTTTTTTGGTCGGGGGCTTGCGTTTCTGTGAAGCATGGGACGTTGTCTGCTCCAGATCCGCCCCGCCGCCGCCGCGCTCAGCTTTCCGCTTGCGGTACGCGTCCTTTCCCAGCTGCCAGAAAGTTCGATACATGCGCTGCGGACGTATGCTACCGTCTCCGACAATGTTCCGGCATGTTTCCGGCATGAAAAGGGCATAGAGGATGAAGACAACGGCGGCTAGTATCGTCAGAAACCAAAAGATCCAGCGCCACCCGAGAAATTGCGCGAGAAGACCACCGATGACTGGTCCCAAAGCTGGTGCGAGGATGATGGGTATGGTCATGAAAGCGACATATTGGCCACGTTCGGCTGAAGTGACAATGTCGGCTACAACAGCTTGGCACAGAGCGACCGTCGTACTTGAGCCGGCTGATTGTAGCACTACAACACCTCAGGTCAGCAAATCCTTCGTCTGGTAGGCTTGGCGAATCATTGGGAGTCGAAGCCCAAGTCGCAAGAGCAGAAACGCTCATTGAGGAAGCGGTTACTCCTGAAGGAGGCTATAAGAGGCACCGAACAATTTCGAAAACTACTTACTACGGAGGACTAAGAGAGCTACATAGCTAGGAGCCAGAGCACACCCGACATTAGCGGCAAGATAGATAATGAAACAGATCATGTACGCTGGGCGACGTCCGGCACTGTCGGCAAGCGAGCCAATGAACATTGGTGTTATGCCCTGGAAGATCTGCAATGGCGTTAGTGATATGCGAGCATGGCAGAGATTGTGTCACGTACCATATAAGTTGTGACGGTCAAATTGGCCTCTGCTCCGGAAACCTTGAAGTCGTCCGACAATAGGTTGAGAGCTGGCAGGTATATTTGTGCGGTCAACGGCGAGAAGAAAGCTGCAGCGGCGGCGCCAATTACAATGTTCCTTTTCTCCCATCTCGTGAAGACTGAGTAACTCGGTCGACTATCAACAACTGGTGCTTCGCTAGCTGGCTCGGATTTTGTTGGTAGAGCTTCCGCATCCTTGGGTTCTGTAGACATGGCGAATGTCAGTGTCTGCTGTTGAGGCAGTTGGCACAGTCATCTTAAAAGCAAAGTCTAGGGCGCCAAGTCTTTTATGATGTTCGGTCTTAGCACATCAACGACACTTACGACAGATGCAGCAGATGGGTCTCTGCTAGGCAGAACAACCAGTACTCTGCGCAGAGCGCTATCATCGCCCAAGCCCAATGTACCTGTGGTATCCGTGTTCGGAACCGAGAACGGCTCATTGTGGACATAAGTTCGGTGATTAGCGGCCAATGGTCTAAGTCCCTGACAACAGGCAGTAAACCAAGGGTTTCTCCACATGATGGGCAATGAGTGGGCACATTTCACGTCCTACCGACCAGTTTCAAGGCGTGTAACCTCCAATATGGAATGTCACAAGTTAAGCAGCTCCTTTCATTGTACGGCCAGCCCCGAGGTGGACTAGGTGACGATCGGTCCTGGTCCATGAAGATGCGAGCCCCACAGTTAGCCGCTCAGCATGGATAAAGGATTCTCCGCAGCAGCAGCTCCAATTAATTCCAGGGACTTGTCAACTTGCTAGTTAGTGCTAGAGTTTAGTTAGGCATTGGACTAATCGGAGAAGGAGCCACATTGCCAGGTCAAAGGACAGCAAAGACGGCGAACTTTTACGGAATGCCCTTTCATGGACCAAATTTTCCGAGTCAGCTCGATATACGACCTTCCGACACTATTTCTCCTAGGAGAGGCTGTTGTTAGACCGCAAGTAGTCAGGAATTCATGACAACAGTAGGATAGTCAAAATGGTAGGCATGCTTATATCCCTTCCCTCACCGTCGATGTACGTGGGCCAACAAATCTGCAGAACGTGCAATTCAACACAGCCCTCAAGCAGTCAACCGCCATTAAGAAGGAGCTTGCCTCCGTGACGGCTTCTGGCAATCCTGCAACACCGGCAGCCCTCGGCTCGCTCTCCGCATCCCTGACAGCCTTCTCACGGACACTCGACGAGTACAACCAGCTGGCAAAGCAAGAACTAGTCATTGCGAAACAAGAGAAAGCCCACGAGCGCATAAAGAACTTCCGAAATGAACTCTCCGAATTCCGCGAACAGTTTAATGCATTGAAAACCGAGCGGGAAGAATCAGCCCACCTCCAGAGTCGAGCCGAATTATTGGGCAGGAGACCTTACGTCACAAGCACACCGGAGAACCCATATGCAAATGTGGGAGCAACGGAGGGCACGAGCGGCGACGTACCTACAAACCGATATGGCAGCGGTGGCGCTATTGGTGGACAGATGACCATGGGCAGCAACGACTACACGCGCGAAGCGCATGCGCTGAGGGAGCAGAACTTCTTCTCAAGCACGAATCAAGCGTTAGACGACTACATTGCTCGGGGCCAGGCTGTGCTGGGCGATCTGGGAGCGCAGAGGGAAATGCTCAAGAACACACAGAAGAGACTATACAGCGTGGCAAATACACTGGGGGTCAGCGGAGACACGATACGTATGATTGAGCGCAGAGCCAAGCAGGACAAGTGGATATTCGGGGGCGGCGTTGTCGTATTCTTCGGGTTCTGCTGGTTGTGTCTGCACTTCCTCAGGTAATCCAAGATCGTTCGTTCTGCTTTGCAATTGGTAAGGGAGAAGGTGCATTTACGGTGAGGATGCATAGCGAGGAGTCCGGCGTTCAAACCATTGTCGAATCAACTATACAAAGTTTTCATTCCAGAACTGGGGTCCTCCAGATCTAATTGCTAGATGCATCGTGATGCTCCTTCTGAGCCCAGCCAAACGCCCACAGCTGAGCAGCCAGAGTCTATATGCACCGAAATTGCTTGGTGCCTCTGCATTATTCAAGATACCATTTCCAGCTCCCCGAACTAGCCCTTTTCGGCCCGCCCTTTCAAAGCAATCGTGAACAGTACATCCGCACTCGTCGTGACCTCTACTACTTCACTCTTGGGCAACACGTGATTACTGGTGCTGATCTGACCCCCGAATTCCGTCGGCCAATCCTCCACGTCCCATTCGAACCCTTTGAGCGTGATGACGCTCGGTTCCTTGACAGGTATGATACCTGCATACTTGTCGAAAACTTCCTGGTTATAATCCGTATGTTTCCTGCCGTCCTTTGGCTCGCGCACATGTATTCTATGTGTCCCGGTTTTGAGGAGGAAGGTGAGGCTCTCACCGCTGACGAGGAATAACCTACCTTCAGCGTAGGTCGAGGAGGTCTGGAACATGTAAAGATGGTGAATCTGACTGAGGCCCTGATCAACACGTCCCCCAAGGCCGCCCATGGCTACAATGTCCGCGGCGCCTCTGTTTGCGGCGGCCCGTATATGCCGCACGGCTTTTGTGAAATCTGTGCTGTACTGGTCCTCATCCACGATAATGTCTATGGAAGGGTTGACTTTCTCATAGTAATCACGCGTGGTTTGAGTTAGAGAGTCTAGATCCCCTATTATGATATCCAGATCGTGCTGCATCAAGGTCAACGCGCGAACCTGGAAGGAGCAGGACCTGTAGAGAGTTCACTGACGAAACTGACCAACTTGCCTCCTCCAAGCTCATGTTCTCCTCGCTGACAGAGTTGGTACAGTCGATTCGCTCCTCCATCTGCAGCAACGCGGAGCGACGCTAGTGGGATCAGCGATCAAGTCAAGCTCGGAGCCGCGAGACATTTACCATTTCCCCATAGTCTTCTCAAAGTCTCAACGTCATTCAGAGGTTGATTTAGAACGACGAGAGCAAAATCCTTTTCGTCCCGCTGCTCTTGGAGTAAAAGGGCGGGGCGCCATTCCATAATTGTTGGGCTTGAATTTCGAGACATCCCAGACTCAGAGGCATTCACGGAATATGATAGGAGATACCCAAGGTAGGGCGTGCAACGATACGATGGTAGTAAGTCGTCAAGGGATTGGCCTCTCAGAATCCCGTACACACTAGCGGACTGTACTTGTCGATAGCTCTATATAGTTCACCGGGAAAATCTCCAAAGATCGGAGACGCTAAAAAGAGTTTGCACTTGCGAGCGGTTTGAGAAAACTTTCGCGGTTAGGACGCTCTGCAATTATGAGGACCAAATTAGCTCGCCGGTCAGTGGGGCTTTCCAATGACGATGGCCGGCGCTGAAGTTGGTGTAACGCCGGACGCGGCGCGCCGACATTTGGAAAAGTGGCAGCCGTGGACCACTTCAACTAGCACAGGCTGTCCTTCGATGCCGGAACGAATCAAAGGGGACTGTACGGGATGCAAAGATGCACGACTACGTACCACACGATAATATTCACTTCAACGAGCGTGCGCCCGTGAACCAAGATCAGTCAACTATATTCGTCGCAGTGCAAAGTCTACGTTGCTGCTGGTATAAGAATGCAAGAATGTCTGATACAGTAGATTCCGGCACATGTGTTAAGCTATAACTCGGAGGAGGGACGTTGGATCGGCATGGTAACTATAGAGGCACTTCGTCCAAACAACGGCATCTGCTGTGCTTCTTCTTTGGAACCTCGATCAAGTAGATCGTCAAATCTACATATTCGATGGCCCGTGCTCCTACAGAAGGCGAGGCGCGTCACCAGCTACCACCTAACTAAGCTGGGGGAAAAATTTAGATCCTGGCCACCGAGCACCCGATCGACAGCTTACAAAGCTCCGCTGAAGCTATTTCCAATTCTCGCCAACGCAGAATCGGTGGCACCATCTACGCTCTCTAGCATCTCATTTCGTCACTCACTCACGCGCTCAGTTAGAACCACCCGACAAACATGTATCGATCAGCGCTCCGGTCGACACCGCGCGCAGCCAATGCTATTAGACAGAACGCCCTGAGGTCCACAGCGCCTCGGCGATTCGCTTCGTCCTCGCCTGTGGATGGCAAGAGGAGTTGGAAGAGCTCGGCAGTGCGATGGGGTCTTGCATTCGGTGCCATCTACTGGTACAGCACAAGTCCGGTGTTCGCGGAAGAGCCACAGTGTACGCGCCAACATCAAATGATCCGACTTGATGGTCTAGCTAACCTCTCATATGACAGCAATCCACGTACAGCCGCCGCCCCAGTTCTCCGACGATGACCTTCCTACGGTAGAAGCAGTAGTTGCACAGAAGCGCAAGGAGGCCGAGGAAAGGTTAGCAAAGGCTGCATCGGCAACAAAAGAAGAGGTCACAGCACCAGTGGCTCCAGCAGCAGAGGCCAATACAGAAGTCCCAGCCAGTGAATCTGACACCAATGCATCTGCTTCCGACGCCATCAGCGGACCGGAAGCTCTGGAGGCCGAGGCAGGACAGCAAGGGGCCTTCAACCCCGAGACTGGCGAGATCAACTGGGACTGCCCATGTCTTGGGGGCATGGCCGATGGCCCTTGTGGCGAGGAGTTCAAGGCTGCATTCAGCTGCTTCGTCTATTCAAAGGAAGAACCCAAAGGCATGGACTGCATCGATAAATTCCAGTACGTCATGGCCCTGGTTTTGAAGGGTTTAAGTTTTGCGACTAACATGAGTCCAGGCACATGCAAGATTGCTTCCGTCTACACCCCGAAGTATACGGAGACGAGTTGGCGGACGATGATGAGGAGACGCCCGCTGCTGAGGGCGCCCCGGAAGCTGGAGCTGCCGCCGAAAGGACATCGTCGCCGGAAGCCGATGCCAATGCCAATGCTCCTGCGACCACTGTGGCCAGTGGCAAGTCATATGTAAATGCCACAGCTTCGGACGAGAAGCCTGCCGCCCTCTCTCCCGCGCAGAAGCCGGAAACCAAAACACCCACATCGGAGGCATCCTAGGTTCCCCCCAATTGCCTCGACGCGGGCACCTCAAAAGGCGCACCCCTTGGCTTCAGATGGAACCCATGTTCATGGGTTGACACAGGGGAATGCAGCCCGTCAACCCCTGAGAGGCGTGGCCCACGGACGTTAATATGTACAATTACCTGTATCATTGTGTATGAGACACGCCATATAGACCAACCAAAAGAAAGGGCCCCCGAAAGATCTGCTCTGTTCCCAGTAGCCCCATCATGGTTTCGGCGCAGGGGTCGCTGTAATGGCTGACAGCTGAGACGCCTGAATGGTGCCTTGGAATAGCCAACCCCGCATCACCTATGCACCACGGACGCAATGGCGCTCTGCGAACCCTGGAAATTAGAATCCCAATCTGGCACCTCCATTAATACTTATTGCCGCCGTCTGATCAAGTGACTTGAACTCCCGTACTTCAATTCTTGACCATGATAACCGAATACATTAGCTCATAATGAGCATGGGCATGGCCACACCCCAGGCCGCCGGCCTATCAGCGACATCCACCACACCGCCCGTCGCCGCCAGCGCGGGCGGGCCAACGGCAAGGCGGTCGGCAGACGACTCGTCGGGGTCGTCGGTCGCACCGCGGAGAGTGAAGCGAGCCCAGGTGTCGCGTGCTTGCGCGCGATGCCGGCGCCTGCAAAAGGGTTGCAGCGAGTCGCGACCTTGTCAGCGCTGCATCAAGACGGGACTGGCCGAGCAGTGTCTTGCGGGAGGAGGAACTCCCACCTCTTCCACGCCGCAATCACGATTTGGGACCGGCACGGCCGTCTACGAGCTAGGCGCGACCTCGGCCCTCATCACATCGCCAACACTCTCGACCCTGGGCGTTGGCGGCCCCACGCATACCAACTTTGCCCGGGAGTCATTCCAGAGGCAGGCGGATCTGGTTCCTAGCCATGTCGTTGAGCACTGTGCCGAACGTTTCTTCTCACGCCTGTGCCCTACAATCCCCATCCTCTCGGTAGACTATGTCTCCAGCCTGCAGAGACGCATGACGGAATCCACAGAGGCTGGAGCCGAGGCATACTGCGTCCTGATTGGAATGTGTGCCATGGTGCTGTTGCAGGTCGAGGAGCCCGGTGGCCGGCGCTTTAGTGACCCGGTGACTGCGGAGACGAATGCCGCTTACGGATGGGTGCTGCTGGAGGAAGCCCTCGCTGCACATCGCCATATTCCCCGAAGGTCAAATCCGAGCTTCGAAAACGTGCTTCTCGCTTTCTTCATCTATGCCTGCCACGCGGCATTGTTACATCACAGCCAAGCCTTCTTCTTCTTACGCGAGACTACAACGTTATATCTCCTCTTCAAGCCGGAGACATTGCCCGATCCTACCAGAACGTTAGCCGAACGTCTATTCTGGGTTCTTATCGCTTCCGAACGGGGCCACGCAATACGTTATCGGCGCCCAATTACGCTCCAGATCACATCTGCCACGCCCAGTGTGGCCTCGCCCACCACGAGCCCTGGCGACGTGCATTCGTTGGCTGGCTTCTGGTCGTTGGCAGCTCTCTTCCGACCCCTGGACACCTCTTTCATCGCAGTACTGAATTCGGAGTCCATCTCCTGCCCGCCCTCGCCGGGTTCCCTCGACGGGATCGAAGCCGCCATCAATGCTGCTATGAACCATGCTCCACCGTCAGTGCTACACCAGACGCAGAAAGCTAACTTGCGGGTCACCCAACTCTGGCTTCGTATCATCATCTGGCAGGTTCGACTTCGCCTCGGGCATTTGTCGGAGACAGCCATTGCCAAATCGAGTCACACATATCATTACCCACTGGAAGTTGCAAAGGACTTGGCACTGAGCACACGGGACCTGGAGCTCGAGGCTATGAGTGTCCACGGGGTCGGGTTGACCGAGAAGCTTTTCGACATTGCCTGCGTGGTTGTGAATGTGCTGGCTAGAGTCCCGTTGGGGTTTGAGAGAGGTCCGGCGGAAGAGGATGTGAGATATCTGAGAGGATTGATCACGGAACTTCCAGGTGGCAAAACTGTGTATGAGAAGCTGATGCTGAAGCATCTAATGGCTGTACTTCCAGGGATTGTGGATAATTGAGGCTGGACCAAATCGCCACGGAGTATCATTACTATCTTCGGATCTGCTTGCATCTGGAGGGCACCAGGACGCTATCTGCCTTTGTTGTGTGCCATATGCTCAACAGGTCTGGTCTACATACAAGCATGACATACGACATCGACTCCGTCCGTATTCAGACAGAAGCCACTGCCGCTTGTTGAGCATGCTCCTTATCCGTCGATGCCCGGCCCCCCTCATGGATCGTGGTTGCGTAGGGGTCGATCTTAGTCTTGGCGAACTGGCGAGCTGGCACTCGATTTTCAAAGAGCATATCCAGCTCAGCGTATGTTCGGCCTGCAAGGATCCTGCGTTAGCTTACCCCAACGAGATATAATACGAGGATACATCACCTACCTTTCGGCTCCGGCAAGCGGAAATACACCCAAGTGGCGGACAATAGACATGTTCCCGCCCAGAAGAATGCAGCTTTAGCTCCCCAATTCCATGCCGTGGAGCTCAACTGGTAATTGGTCATGACGTTGACAAAGATATTGCTTGCGTTATATGCAGCGCGAGCAAGCACGATCGACTTTGCCTTGAGCCTGGTACTGGACAGCTCTGATACCAAGGAATAGGTGACAGGCCCAACAGTGAAGTCGTAGACGAATGTGAATATGATCAGCAATGCGCCAATAGCCCAGACCGATCCATTGGTTCCCGCAAAGCCTAGCGATCCTACGATAACGAGCAGGAGAAACTGGCCACATAGACCAGAGAAGTGAATTGTTCTTCGTCCCACTCTGGCCATCAAGAACCAGGACCCCGCTGTCCCAACCATGCCGAGGGCGTACTGGGCCATGGACAGCGAAAAAGAATTACTTGCATCCATTCCAGCTTGCGTGAGGAAGTAGGCGAAGTATCCCATAATGTTTTGTCCTCCGAGAGTCTGCACCAGCCAAATGCCAACAACAATTTCGGTCCTTCTCAGATCAATGCCCCGAAAGCAATCGCGGAATGTGGTGCCGGCTTTGATTTCCTTCTCCATTTGGTTCGTATGCTCAATCATTGCAATTGTCTCGTCAACAGTGGAGCTCGTGTTCTCGGAACTGGTCAGCCTCAACAGGCTCTTCCTTGCCGCCTCGCTATCATTGTGCCGGATGTACCACCATGGGCTTTCAGGCGCAAATATGACTCCAGCGAGGATGGGTATTGGCCAGACCCACTGCACACCGAAAGGGATTCTATAGGCCCAATCGTCGGTGCGGGTGACTGAGCCCTTGTTAACCGCTGCCGCAAAGAACTGCCCAATTACCCAGCACATGTTGATGAAGGTCGTGAGGTAAGGGCGCAGTACCATTGGTGCTACCTCAGCAGCGTAGGCTGGAGTAACTGATTGGAAGGCGCCCCAGGGAATTCCTGTCTCATTCTGTCAGTCTGCTTTGCCCGTACGTCCGCGTATCCTGCGCAGGGCCGCGATCCTTGGCAGGATAGGAGGGTCTGCCTGTATTATCGCGTATGCAAGGCCACTCACCACAAAGCACCTCGCCCACAACAAGTGTTTTGATATCCGGCGCAAAGAACAGCACGAACACGAATGCGATCATGAGAAGCAGGCTACCAATGGTAGTGTGCTTGTATCCAAAGCGATCTGCCGTGTAACCAGCTATAACCAAGCCGAAGATCTCACCTGCACGCGCGCCGTTCGAGAGACCAGATTGCCACGCTGCAGAGACGGCCCATTTTCCGGTCTTCGGGTCCTGTGTTCCGAATTTCTGGTTGAATACCGGTGATGCGTAGAGTGAACCAAGCAAGGCAAGGTCGTATCCTTCCATAATGAGAGTACTGGACAGCAAAACCGACCATCCTATCGCCTTCGGGTACAACCTTATAGCCGTCCATAATGTCATGCGATGTTCTTCGTCCGCGGCGTGCTTGGCCTCTGTCACGAGGGTTGCCTTGCCCTCCGTTGTATTGAGACCCTGGGACGGTGTTTTCTCTGCCTCGTGGTCCACTCTCGAGGGCGCTTGACTGTCGATAAAGCTCGCGTTGCCCAATTCAGCATCCCGCTGGTTGGTTGGTTCCGCCATTTCTGGTTTGGTGTGGTTCGACTCGCACAAGTCTCAGCCTCAAAAACCCGAAGGATTGTCTTTCGGCGATGAAGAAGAACAAAATAGTGATATGCTACTATTAAATACTTGCTTCGGTTTGCTCCTGTAATGGTTTAATTTCCGTCGCCCCTGAGATGCTCTCCCAGTATTTGGGCCTGCGTTGTCGTCGTACCACACGCGACGGCCCGAAACTTTCCTCGGTCCTTTTTGGGGTTGGCTTATGGGGGAACGGTCGGATGTGGAGAGCAAAACCTGGAGTGAAGTAACGGCACTGACCATATTCTGCGCCCCTTTACAAATATGGCAAAGTGGGCCGAGTATAGCATGGGTGTCGGGGGTATACCGCCGTCATTGGTGCAATGAGGGTCTGCTATTTCACACCGGCGGACACTGATCGGAGTCTATGACTTGTGTCGGAGTCTGCAGAAGCCGTCGGAGTTGTCCCAGAGTGTCGGAGCCCAGGTTACCCCACGTAAACGGTTCCTCGCATTGCATTCTGCGGCACACGTTACGCGACATGACTACGTACTTCCAATCCTCATAATACCCGAGCTGCAGATCATGGCGCCTTGGCAGGCCTTGAACACCAAGCTGTTAGCGTCCCGTTGATCCTCGACGGATATAACATGCTCGCCACTATCCCTGCATCAGCAACCTTCTTTGCGTAAGCTTAATCCGTACAAAGTATGACAAGCCCTCGCGATGCTCCCTTCGCTTCCTGGTTGTAGCGCGCACACCATTCCCAATGCAGGCCACCACCCCAGTTGAGAGCTCCGCCTCCGACTCCCGCTGCTGTCACAAACTTTACTTCTGCATATCTTAGTGTAGAAGAAGGCTTGGCCCCGCCGGTTTTGACTATATTCGTCCGATCTTTGAGATGGATTAGATACGAGCTTGCGTGCGTGACGCACAGGCAGAGCAAAGCGGGTATGCGGGTCGACAATGGAGCAAACGATGAAAGCAGCCATGGGTCTGGATGCACCTGTCCGGTCGTCGGGGTACGTGTTCCTTAGTTACTAATGAATGATGAGGAGATGGCACGACGAATTGGTGACCATGATGAGCTAGTCTATGCGTGACAGAGTGTGACTGTACTGAGTATCAGTGCACGAGTCAGGAAGGGGGCGAGTGACATACACACGAATAGATAAGGGCACAAATTTATATCCCCCCCAACAGGTGAGCCCTTGTTCTGCTTGATGAAAACCAGAGATACGACAAAAAAGTAGACGCAAGATGCATTGCCATAATATTTCAATCATGGCCGAGAATGCCAGCAGAGTGAACGATGCCACTCTTTATCCAAACAACGTCACGAGCAAGCTACTCACTGGCTTAGAACATACGCTCACACACGATGGGAACCAGCTTCTTGGAAAACAGCCGTGGTGGAAAGCTGGCGTGTTCTACCAGGTCTATCCGGCCTCCTTCAAGGATAGCAACGGTGATGGCTGGGGAGACATTCCGGGCCTAATATCCAAGCTCGACTACCTCTCAGACCTTGGCGTCGACTGCGTTTGGCTCTCACCAGTCTTCGACAGTCCACAGGCAGATATGGGGTACGATGTGCGGGATTATCAGGCCATTTACGCACCATACGGCACAGCGCAGGACGTGGACCAGCTCACAACAGAGTGCCATCGTCGCGGCATGAAGCTCATCCTCGATCTGGTAGTCAACCACACCAGCATGGAGCACGCATGGTTCAAAGAGTCCAGGTCCAGCAAGACCAATCCAAAGCGGGACTGGTACATCTGGAAGCCGGCACGCTACAATAGCAAGGGAGAGCGCATGCCGCCAACCAACTGGCGCGGTTACTTCGCCTGTCCGACGTGGACGTGGGATGAGCCCACGCAGGAATACTATTTACATCTATATGCACCCGATCAACCGGACCTAAATTGGGAGAACCAGGAATGTCGAAACGCAATCTACGAGGAGACAATGCGGTTCTGGTTGGATCGAGGCGTTGATGGTTTTCGCATCGATACCGTGAACAAATACTCAAAGCGCACCGAGTATGAGGACGTGCCGGTCACGGACCCGAGGTGGGAGTCCCAGCCCGCGCCGCAAATGTGGTGTAATGGTCCCCGGATACACGAGTTCATACACGAAATGAACCAGAAGGCACTAGCACCATACGGTGCCGTGAGCGTCGGCGAGCTATCAAACATGGCCGGGCCCGCCGATGTGCTGCCGTACGTCAGCGCTGCGAAGCAGGAGCTCGACATGGTTTTCGAGTTCAGCATGATCCGGCTCGGGACCGGCGGCGGCTTCGGGCCAAAATACATATACCAGCCGTACACGCTGCCGACGCTGAAGGAGCACGTGGCCCGGTTCCAGACGTTCATCGAGGGCACCGACGGGTGGACCACAGTGTTCTGCGAGAACCACGACAACGGCCGCGCCGTCTCGCGGTTCGGCGACACGAGCTCGCCCGAGCTCTGG
The DNA here is from genome assembly GCA_039778275.1 of Seiridium unicorne. NCBI lineage: Eukaryota > Fungi > Ascomycota > Sordariomycetes > Amphisphaeriales > Sporocadaceae > Seiridium > Seiridium unicorne. The sequence goes on along the minus strand of JARVKF010000057.1, from coordinate 108,980 downwards.
AGGGCGAGCGCCAGGACTCTGGCGCTTTGGCAGGCGACGCTGACGGGGACGCTGTTCCTGTATCAGGGCCAGGAAATCGGCATGGTCAACATGCCCGCGAGTTGGGGTATCGACGAGTACAAGGATGTGGAGAGTCGCAATTTCTACCGGGATGCGCTGGCGAGCGGGGATCAAGAGCTGGTGGAGAAGACGATGCATGGGCTGAGGATCTTGGCGAGGGACCATTCGAGGATCCCCTTCCAATGGGACGGCGACGCAAAGAATGCGGGATTTAGCGATGGGGAAGAGACCTGGATGAGAGTCCATGACGGATATCGGGATATTAATGTCAAAAAGCAGACGGGCGACCCCGGTAGCGTCCTCGAGTTCTGGAAGAGGGTATTGAAGATCAGGAAGAGCTTTGCTGACGTTTTTGTCCACGGCAGTTTTAGAGCTGTGGATAGCGGAGATGTGGACAGATACGTCTACGTCAAGGAGAGCAATGTCGTGGTAGCAGGTCGAAAGAGGAAGGCGCTGATTATCATGAACTGGTCAAGAGAGTTACAGAAGCTGGGAAATACCCATGAAATGCTGGGATGCGCCAAGAGCGACGTGAGGCTACTGGTTACTACGATAGGTGGGACCAAAGCAAGTACTCCAGAGACTGGCATGTTACATGCATGGGAAGGGAGGATATACCTGAATTTCGAGCCACGTATGTAGATTTGAAACTGCACTATACCCTTCGTCAGTCGTATCAGCAAAGTCACAGCTCGTTTCCATACAGAGCGGGTAATGAGGCAGGCGGATCACGACTGTATCCAGCTAATATATATTCAACAAGGGCTCGTTCGTTCGACATGTCGCCTAGCGGCAGTGTTTAAACTTACAACAAACTCCTGACTCAGCTTGTTCTTGCGAATGTGGCCGCTAGCACATATGGTTCGCAACCTATATAGCTGGAGACCTGGTCAGCATTTCTGGCACATCTCTGTCTTTTTTATTTTAGTTATCCTCATTCTTTCTGCCCATGAGTTGGACTCCTCGACCACGACCCAACAACATCATCTAGTCCACAATGTGGTTTTCTTGTTCTTCTTCCTGAGGCAGTCATCATTCATGTGTATGTTTAGCTCTGTCAATAGGAGAATATGAGCAAAGTAGATCCCCCACCCCCTATCACTTCGCCGGTGTTTCGAAGCATTTATACACAGGTGTGTATTGGCAATATTGCGATTGATACACCGTCATTTACTCGTCCAATAACTAGACTTGTTGCTCCAATGTCAATATATGACAAATCGTCTCTAATACCGTGCATGTAATAACTTTACTTCTGTACCGTTTTATGACTGCTCCTTGTTATCTAGATTTCTGATTAGAATTCAGCTGTAATTATAAACAGCAAGATGGGAAATGAACAACTATCAACTAAGAGAGAAAGAACTACAAAATAGGCTATGAGAGACAGGATAACGATGCAAGTGCAGTGATAATCGAGTGTCCAAAGGTAAAAGCTGTACGTAAAGCTTTTGTTAGGTTTGATACAGTCAGAGATGTTGATTAAGACCGCGAATATGCCGACATTGTTCTTCTCTGATTTTGAAGTCTTAGGAACACAAGTAGGTATCACGCCGCCTGAATTGTATACCGGATCATTCAAGTCGTACATAAGACGGATCAATAGGGCTTCTTTTTGGAAACTACACGGCTCAAAATTACAGGACGGTACGTCGCAATACCCCGTTGACCCTAAAATGCGCACTGCAGCTTCTGTCATATTTACAAGGGTAAGATCCGTCATGAGAACTGGTTTATCATTCCTTGCGTACCAGATTTTCTCCCTTTTCTCCTTTTTGTGGCCTTAGTTGTTAGCGTTAGCTTTGGATGTCGTCTTGGCCGCAACTGGGCTCTTTGCTGCAGAGCTGGCGGTGCTTGGAGTGGCCGAAGCAGCAGATGCGCCGGACGCCGCAGAAGCGCGTGTTGCGCTGCTAGAAGTGGCAGATATCGCGGTGGCAGCGGCAGAGTTCGTGGTAGTGGCGGAAGCTGCAGCACCATCAGCTGCCGCCGCCGCTGTTCCAGTCGGTGCGCTGGTGACCTCGAGACAACCCGTGGGACGACTGGCACTGATGGTGGATGAGCCAGCAGCCGCGAAGTACTTGTCAATGTTGGGAAGACTGTGGGCATCGTCAGTGGTTATCTGCTGGTGACGTATCTAGCTGGAACTTACACGTTCACGCATCGGTTCTGATTGATTGCGTTAACATCAGCTTGGGCAGTGTCCGGGCCCTGGTCAACCATCTTCTGAAGTGTGTCGACAACCATTTGGAAGGTTCCCTGCATGGCCAAAACTTCATTGGCGGCCTGCACATCGGGCAGCGTGCCCATGGCCGAGTCGAGGATGTTTTTGTGGTTGAGCTCGTCCTTCTCGGCGTTGAGCGCGATGGTAGCCTGGCGAGTGAACTCATCGCCAGTGAAGGAGGTTGCAGTGTCGAGGAAGTTGGTGACTTTGCCGGTATCGTTCATCCATGAAAGGACAGCATTGGCGATCTGTGTATCGCTGACCATCTGCATGCCCATTGTGACGCCGTCACTGTTCTTGGCGGGCACGGCACTGGCTGTCGACGAGGCAGACGAGTTCCCAGCCGAGCCAGCTGCCGCGCTCGAGGATAAAGAGGAAGCAGCTGCGGCCGTGGCCGACGATGCCTTGGCCGGTGATGCCTTGGCCGACGTCTTGGATGTAGTGCCTGCAGGCACCGCAGCTCCGAAGGCCGGGAGAAGGGTGCAGATGGCTGCGATTAGCTTGAAGGAATGCATATTGACCAGCAAGATGTCTCAGACGTGAGAATATAAATGAGAGAAGTGGGCAATTAAAAGAAATAAAAAGAATCTCGTCAACCTTACAAAGGGACCTGAAAATTAGTGCGACAGTGGGCAGATACAATTAAGAAATGTCGTCAAGAATGAGAGTATGCGCCGTCAAGGCGACTGGCTGACTGACTAATGTAGGCAAACCTATGTGTGAGGAAAAGGAGAGTGGCCACACGAGGATTCAGATCCGCAATTTAGTCCTTTCCCCCTAGATATACCAAATGGACTTGGCGGCGGTCGCATTGAGGGACTGGGCGTGGCACACCCATGACAGAGCCCAGAAGTCTTCCCGACTTGTTGGAAACGCTCAGCTTATGTCCCCCGGTGGTACAAACAGGCCATCTTAGCGTACGACGACACACGCCGCTGATATTAGCAAGGGTATGGGCAAGGGAGAAAGACCAGTAGCATTGCCAACTGATCATGGACGACGTTGGAATTGAGTAAGACGCCCCAGTGTAGTGTTTCGGTGGAAACGGTCTTGGCAGGTGGACTAAACCAAAATTCTCCCCAGGATCCGAGCGACCAAGATGCGATCACATCGATTGCCACGAGGATCATCCCGCCCGCGACCAATCGCAACTATCCGAGCTCACCACGAAGGCCGAATGCGGCAAGCGTTGGTCTGAAACTAGTACCCGCACTGACGTCGAGGGACGCCCTCTGAAAGCCTCATGCGGTGAAACACGAGGGTCCCGGCCAATGGAGCGTTTCTTTGCCCATCGCAGGGGCGCCAAGAAAAACTCCTTGCGGCACATCATCAGGCCAGACTCAACTATCACAGCGCCGAGACTATGTCGCGCGCCGGAGTATTGCGATCCGCTCTCGGACCTCAGCCGTTCAATAACAATCCCCTCGATCACCACACATCCGAGCTGTCAAATTTGTACACTCTTTGCACTTTCACTTTCAGCGACGCTCGGAAGGCCGCCGGCACAACCCTTTTAGACTAGATAGATGAGACTCATCCGAGCCCGTATCATGCAACGAGTCCGTGATGATTATTGACCATCAATTAAGGTGGCCAAATGTCCGTAGTGAAAGATATGCTTAAGGTCTCGTGCTCTTCCCATATAGTTAGGATGGTGAAGTAGAGACTTGAACTGGTTTTGGTCTTCATTCCTTCAATTGATCGTAGGGCTGACCTTGTGCCGTTCATTCTCTCGTCTGTCATTACACCATTCATTTCCTACAACCCCGGAGGTTGATTTCTTCTTAATAACATAATGGCTTTCTCTTCAATATGTCTGTCTTTCCTGATGCTCAGCGGCGAGCTTGGCTTGCTGGTCGCGGCGCAAGACCAGCAGGTTCAGTTCAACCAAGTCATCAACCTCAATGGCGATGTAAGTCACCGAGCCGTTTTACCCATGTCCCAGATAAGCTCATGCTGTATGCCAGATGCAACTGAATCGCTTGGTTTTCCCGGACAACTCCAAGATCGAAACCTTCTCTCAGGCACAGAAGCAGATGATTGTCAACCAAAACCCCAACCCGCTGTCAGCTAATCATGTCGTCGGCTCCACTGGCCAGCCTTTCGTACAACTATCTCAAAACTCCATGACCATCCAGACAAACAAAGCCACGGACTTGGTCGGCGCCCAGGTTGAGATGTCCATCGATCCTAATATAATTCAACAAATGGGGGTCAGCCCCGACAACACGTTCGTGGCGCAGCTATCAAGCGATAGGCAAGCTTGGGTCATAATGGAAGGAATCAAGAGTGTTAACACGTAGGTGTTCCCCAGTCATGAAAACCAAGGTAAAGGGCTTAACTGTAAGAATGTCGATGCTAATGACAATCATACTCCAGCACTGACAACACGGTTCGCATGATCAAGATGACCACTCTCGATGGCGAATACATGGCTGTCGGTCGACAGACAGTCGAAACGAGCAACGTTTTGACTACCTTCAACCAGAACCAGCAAGTCCAGATCGCCGGGTCAGGCCTTCAAGAAGTCGAGTTCACAGATGGATTCCGCATGTCCATCAGAGCTAGCCAGCCCATGACCCTCAAGACTGACGTTGTCAACGGAATCAGTTCATCCATGACCCCTGGTGGTATCATGTCCGTCAGTGAGTACACATCCTCTAACTCTCATCATTTCGAATGCTGACATGTTGCAGACAACTACAGGTACAAGGTGACTTCAAACCTGGCTGGTGTTGCCACCGATCTCAATTCCATGGTTGCTGTCGTTCAATTACCGCGTAAGTGTTACCTGCAAAGACAATTTATCTGCCAATTCTGACGATTTCTAGTCAACGCTCAGCGTATCATGACAATGGCTCAGCAGATGGGCGCACAGCCGAATAGTGCGATCTCTCTAGGCGTTGCCCAAAGAGTGGTTCTCCAGAATCCTGGCGGCTCATCCGTGCAGAATCTCCAACGGCGACAGGACCCGTCATCCGCGTCTTCTGCTACGTCTTCCACCTCGGCTGCTGATGCTGCTGCTTCTTCTGGCTCCACCTCCGCCGCCACGGATAGCACAGCTGCTGCGGATACCGCTTCCTCAACATCGACTTCTGCTCAGGCTGCTTCAACGCCTATCCAGAATGGTGCAAATCAACCCGCAACGGCTGCTACTCAGACTCAGGCAGCAATCCCAGCTGCCACACAGCTCCTTCTGTCCCCTACTTTCTCGCCCGTTTCGGCCCAAGCTCTCTTGGACAGCCAAAACAACCGCATTGCCATTCCAGTGAGCCAGATCGATGGCGAGTTCATTATCACTATGGGAATGACCGGATCTGGCACTATTCAAGTCACGCCTGCATCCTCAGGCACTGCCGCTGGGGCTCAGGGCCAGCCAGCAATCTCCGCTGCCGGTGCGCAGCCCAGCCAGCAGCCAGAGGGCAATCCAACCGCGGGAGCCCCAGCTACGGGCTCCGTTTTGGCACGACAAGCGGCAGCTGCTCCTCAAGGTAATATCGTCATGACCATGGCCCAGCTCCAGGAGATGGCTCAGCGTCAAGCAACTGGCGGCGTCGTTCCTGTTTGGAGCATGATGAGCTCATACGTGACCCAACAGGCAGCTCAGCCGCAGGGTAGTCTGGTGAAGGGGAGGACAGTGAAGGGCTTCAAGGCTGTCCCATTCAAGGTGTGAGTGATTAGCAGCTTATACACTACCATGTGTGGTGTGCTCAACGGTGTCTCGGCACTTGGTCGATGTTACTTCAAAGTAGATATTAGGCGCTTTTGGTCCAAAGTGACCTCGAATGGGTAGAAATGTATCGTTTGAGGCTTCAGAGTTATTCCATCCAGTCTGAAAATAAGAGCGGCCATGCAGGCACTGACTACACCAGTCCTTGTTTATCATATTTTACTCCCACTTCTACTCATATTTGTATTACAAGTAGAGGTAATTGTCCTACTTTAAAGGAAGTATTTCGATTATGTTAAAGCACCGCAAAGTCGGAGCTTTGAGTCTCTTGTCGTCAGCGTAATTCCTGGAGGATTCATCCTAGATAGAGGAGTAGCTATACCAGAAAGAGGCATGAGGTTAAACGAAATTGACTGCTTGATTCTTACAGTCTTCGGCCATGAGGCGGCACAGAGGGCGGAAACAGCATGCGCTTCGCGTCACAAGAAATTAAACGTAACGGGGCTCCAGAGACGCCGAGGTTCTCGACTCGAACGGCACCATCCTCTTGCGTGGAGACTGAGTTGGACAGGGCCAAGCTTTTGTGGCGCGGGCGCCAACGTGGAAATGGGGTTAAAGACCGATGATCTGACAACCCTGTCGACCATATCAGGACTAGTCTACGTGTGCTACGCCTCCTCGTATAGAGGCGGCCCCTGATGAAGATGATCACATTAGCCGATTCATTGGCTTAGGCATCCGTATTTCCATCCTGCAGCGGGTCCAGGGGAGGAATAAGCTCAGGTCCTCAGGGCTGAGCCTTTCCTGACTCTTTCGATCCTTCTTGGTCCTGGTGTTTTCGCATCTGATCCATTGTATGTGTAAATGGTATTCAGGACGTGGTATGCGAAGTGGCAGCGACAGGCAGCGACATGTCTTATACTACGCCCCCAATTACAACGGCCACGAGTTACGGGGCGATCGAGACCTTTAGCGCGCTCCAATCGGCGCCCGCCCTTCTAACGCGGTTTACACCATCCGCGCAGTGCTCGACAGACTGGTTTTGGGATACGGGTGTATTACGTTCATCAAGCACAGCTTTCAGCGACGCGGCGCACAACACGCAATGGAATACGTGTCAACCCTATAATGTGACGAAGCCGACCTACTCGGCGGGCATTTGCCCAGAGAGGTCTGAGTTCAAATCAGTGACCCAGGTTTCTTGGGATGGCGTGACCGAGTCATACTACGTCGGCGCCTGTTGCGCAATGTATGACCACTTCTCCCATCCGTTGCATGTGGCATTGACTAATGTACTCTCATAGTACTGCGTCGCTACAAGCCTACGACAGCGGGGACGCCACAGGACTGTATGGATGTATTGCGACAGTCACATCAAGTCAGGTCGCCGCGACTTGGGTACAGGAGAATTACGAACCAACCGCAGTGATTTCGAAGGGTCCAATCACTGTCATAGCGGAACCGCTTTATATGGTGTGGCATCAGGGCGACACATCACTACATCCAGAGTCTGATGCGAGCTCGCTCCGTGCCGCCATGGGTTTGGCAATGCCATCATCTACTTCTACGAATCCAGCCACCATGGTCGAGTATCACAGCACTACCACAAACAAGATCTCACCGGGAGCTATAGCGGGCGTTGCCGTGGGCTTTGCTGTTTGTGTCATTGGTATGGGAATCTTGTGCTACATCATTTTTGTCCGTCGCAAGAGGATAAAAACAAGCCCCTCAAAACCGACAGAAACTGGAGAAAGAATAGGGAATCCGAACGCGTGGAGTAATAGGGAAGTCTACGGAGGCTCTTTACAACTTGAAATTCCGAACAACGCCAACAAAACGCATTCCTTCGTGGAACTTAATAACGTTGAAAGTACGGGTAGTCGGACGCCGCAAACGCCTTACACGCCCCAGATGCTCGGTCGAGCGAAGAACGACGATATGTTCACTGTTGAGCAAAAGATGTTGCTTCGTTGACGTAAAAGCTCACCGCGTGTATATATTAATGTAAAATAAAGACAGCAACAGACGACGTTGTGTGTAGATCGCGACATCGCCACCATACGACCACGAAACAACTCTTTTTGGGCGCCTCTAGCAGCGCGACGAATCCATGCCACGATGAAACTTCAAGACTCGGTCAAACTGGATAGAGCAGTCACTGTTGATTGCCATATGGAAGTTCCAAATCGAGGCACATGGCTCATTGAGAACGACCCAGCAGCACGCGTCATATGCCATAGTTCGACCTTCAACTCCCAAGGACATAAAGTAGCCCATGAACCAGTGTTCGCCTTCATCGGTGTTTGTTTAAACACCTCACTTATACGTGATGCTTTGCCAAGGAACGACCCACTGCAACCTGGGGAATTTTCCACCAGTCACGGAGGACGCTGAGCATCATCTAAAACCCCTCGAAAGACCTGCTGCTTCTCAATGGCAGTCCTCTTTTGCTCCAAAGCCACCAAGCTTTGAGAACCTGTAAGCCACCCTTCAACATGTCTCTTCAGGACCACGCCGCGGCATTAGCTGCCTCGCTTGAGAAGGCCCAGCTCGTCCCTGGCTCCGCAGCGAGCTTGATTCCTGCGCATTTCACCCCCAGCACCAAGCTTACCATCAGCTTTGGGCCCAGAGCCGTGGAAGTAGGCAACTTCTTCCGAGCAGGCGAGTGCAAGATTGCACCAAGCGTGTCCTTTGCCCCTGAAGCCGACGCCTCATCAAGCGCATCCTACACGTTGATTCTAACAGATCCGGATGCGCCGACGCCAGATGACCCAAAATTCGCGTTCTGGAGGCACTGGGTCCTAAGCGGACTGCAGCCCCTGAGCGGCGACAGTGGTGAAGTTGCGCTGACGAAAGGACCCGTGACAGACTACCTGGGACCAGGGCCCAAGGATGAGTACGAGATCCCGAACCGGAGCTCCAAGGAGACCAGCAGCAAAGACTGACAGAAGATCCTAGTTCAAAACCCCATCGGTACCTTTTCTTGCTGTACCGCGAGCCAGAGGGTTTGGTTTTGAAGAAGGAGGATGCAGGGGGAGAGGAGTTTGTCCAGAGACGGTCCTTCAAGCCTGCTGAGTTCGCAGAGAAGTTTGGCCTCAAATTGGTTTCTGTCAACTGGATGACTTGTGCCGGAGATGGCTGGACTGAATGAACTTCACTCTGGGGCACACACCCATGTTGAGTTGGGTGGACTGCTGGACTATAGAATGAAATAAGCCTGGAGAACATGTCTTCATTATTCTTTAATCATGTAAGGCTAGCTAGCACCAATAGACACATCCTTCTGGGAATCAATTGAATAATTCCGAGCCGCGTCAGAAGACGAGGCGGGTGGCATATCAGACCTCATTTAAACAACACATATCAGGCCATAGCCCATCCATGGCTATCGTAATTATGTTTTTTTCACAGTGATTTATGAGGTTTGCCAGTCACGAAAGAACTTCAGTTGCCTATTCGCTGGAAATACTGGAGTGCCAAGGATCATACCGGAGCCTCACGCAACACGAACGCCCGACAACGGCAATCTCCTACGCCGCTTTCCCCATTCTCAAACGAATTCGATTCTTGACATGATGATCGATATCTGAGCTGAAATGGATGGTGTCTCAGCCGCGGCGAGCGCGATTGCAATCGTGCAAGCCGCTGGTATGCTTCTGCAGGTGGGGAAGGCATTTCACGAGACCTTTATCAGCAAGGACTATGACCACCGGGCTGAGGATGCCGCTCTGCGGGTCGCAAGCATCAACGAATTCATCCAGAAGATTGAGCTCTTCCAAGCGGTCAAAGTCATAGCATCACCGCCGCCCACAGTTACCAGCACTCCTACAAGTTCAACCGCGACCACCATCGCCCTCACGCCCATAAGCACACCAGGCACCAGCGTTGGCTCCTCCGCGACGCTGGGACTTGATGGCATCCTCGTCGAATGCAAGGAACAGCTCCGACGTCTTCAGGGGAAGGTGCACAAGATGGTAGTGCCAAAGGGCGCGAGCAAGCTTAAGCGGTTTGTTGGGGCAGTTCGGATGAAAATGAATGAGCCCGAGTTTGCGCAGATCGAGTCTACAATTACTGTCATGCTTCAGCAGCTCACTCTGTTCATTTCCTTAGCGCAGATTCAGTTCTCGCAAGAAAGGTAGGTCATGTTGTATCCATTTTGGGCCATCCTTTCTATCTTAACTCACTGACACTCTCCTGAGTCGCATCGCGAGCCAAGAAAGGCACGCTGAACTATTATACAAACACCAAGGCCTGGAAATGCGCATCCAGGATATAAGTCAGCAAGGAACCGATCAGCAGGCCACCTTGCTCGCAGACCTCCAGAGGACCATGGAAGATCACCATATGAAGTTCGACACACAAGTCTCTGCATTTGAGCAGAGCAAAGACCTGATCATGAGCAGCCTCGAAAAGCTATCGATTTCCCCCCGGCTGGACCGATCTGAGAGCGGACTGTCTGGCACCACTGCGGCAACCGACTCTGAACCAGTAGACGATGAAGAGCTCATTGCGCCGATTGCGCCGGGCCTGATAATCGTCTGCCCGCAATACAACTTCCGCGAGAATCGTCTCCGGGAACCCAAGGTGGCTGGGACACTGATTGACCGAGTCGACGACTGGCTTGGTCCAAGTTGTCGTCACGGATCAATACTGTCCATCCAGCTTGCGCACGACCAAGATAACGTTCATGACCTCTGCAATAGGATCGTGCAAGAGTTGGTAATCTCGGGAGAAAGCTTGCTTTGCTACAATGGACTGCCTGGAGACGGGCCCCCGCCGGCCCCAGGCTGGCATACGATGGCGCATGCGATATGGTGGCTTTCTGGGCAGCTGCGCATTCCCATACCACATCAGGACGGCCATATGCCATCTCATGGCTATGTCCCGAATATTGAGGCAATCGTTGAGCGATTGGAGAAGCAAGTAGACACCACCACCTTCGTTGTTCTTTTCCTCCTTACGAGATCGTGCCCAACCCAGTCTGATCGAAAGCTTTACGAATTACTGGTTGGTCGACTCATTCAACTCTCAAAAGCAAGCAAGGTCAGATTGCTCGTATTCTCAGATCAACCAGGTGATCCAGCTCTTCGGACTTTGCCCCCGAACGCAACAGCCACCTGTTCCCAGGATGATGAACAAGTTATTCTGGACGAGTGGGAACCAGTGATATTAGATGGATAGGAAGACTGAGATGAAGGAAACGAAGGGGACAACGACGTTATGATAACCTAAATTTGGTTAGTTGGTTCTCACAGAGATTGTCTGAATTTAAGACATCGAGATAATCTGATATCATATCTTGCTAAAGGTCTAGCTCAAGTCCCCCAATCAGATCACGCGGCAAGTGCTCACCTTGTTGGTCTTGGTCCCCTCTGGCGACGCTACAGATCAACCGATTTCTGACCAGTCGGCAGATGTAATCAGACAAGAGGACTGATTAATCGTTGCTATTACTGTCACTTAAGGAAAAGGCATTCTGATAAAATCATATTACTTGACGTTTCCATTCCACGTCATAATGCTGCAAGCGTGCTGCCTACCTCTACTTGACAGCTCTACTATCCTTTTCCCTGCGCTCGGTACCCAATTGCCAGAACTCCTCACATGACGAATAACAGATTGGTATCTGTGTACTAAATATTAGCGGGTTAAGGCAGTAAGCACAGGAGCAGTATATGCTTACCTAAAGGATGACTGCAACTTAGTTGGGGCTTCTGGCTGTACTTCGTTTCCAGCACTTCACGTATGCTATTCAAAAGTTCAACATAGCTCTGCTTCGGGTTTTGCTTAATGGCTGTAATGAACGCCCAGCTCATCGCACCGGTAGCCTGCTGTGCAATTGTCGCGTCAGCGGACGTTTGGTCGTCCTTGGATCCGGACCACATGATCACGTCAGCCGGAGATGTTCGAGTATCCTTCGTCTTGTTGTAAGCGTCATCACCCTTATAAGCCTTCTTCGCAAATCCGAGGAGAGACGATGCGACACCACCCATATCGCCGCGGGCGTACGAGCCGATGGCGGAGAGCAGGCCTTGCCCGGCTTCGGCAGCGAGGTTGGGCTCCTTGAGCACGCCCTTGGTGCTATACATGTATGGTAGATCCATGACGGATCCGGAATGACACGAGTCAAAGATGGCTGTCAATCGCACGCCGGCCGCAAGGGGCTTGACGACCAGCATGTGGATCTCATCATCCACGATGTGGCCAGCACTCTTGTAATCCACCGGGTAGATGACCTCATCGGTCCCATCCTCTTCGTCTCCATCCAGGTCGGCCGTCTGACCTCCATGCCCACTGTAGTGCAGGAAAAGCGCATCATTCGGCCGGGCGCCGGCGACTAGCCATTGCATCGCTCGGCGAATATTTGAAGCGGTCGGCTGCAGAACTTGGTCTCGCGCATCGTCGGTGAGGATAATCATGTCCTCTCGCTTGTAGTTGTAACGCTCCATGAGGAAAGACGAGACATTCTTGGTATCGTTGATGCAGCCGCGCAGCTCGCCACTCTGCCCGAAGTAGTTGATGCCAATCAACAGTGCCTTCCGCTTGCCTGTGCAGTTCGAGTACTGGAACGTGTATTCCGAAGGCGCGCCGTGGCCGAATTGCTGCGCCGCGTTGGGAGGAGGGGGCGCATTCGAGCGTCCTTGGTTGCCGCCGACACCATATCCGCTGGTGCTGTAGTTCTGAGAGTGGTTCGGGTAGCCGTAGGGGTCGAGACCTTGTGGAGGCGGATAGTTCGGGGGTTGATGATGGCCGTAGCCGTGCTGTTGAGGTGGTTGTCCATATTGACCTTGGCCATACTGCGAGGGAGGACCTTGAGGAGGACCGCCATATCCGCCGTAGCCTCCTTGCTGTTGCTGCCATTGACCTGGCGGAGGAGGTCCAGGAGGAGGTCGGCCATAGCCATCACCGCCGTAGCCTCCTCCGTGATGTCCCTGTTGTCCCTGCTGTCCGGGATAACCACCGTGCTGTCCAGGGTAGCCGCTGTGCTGGCCTGGGTAATTACCACCAGGGTAACCCCCGCCGTAGCCTTGATTGTAGGACATGATGGCAATTTTGGTGGGCGAAAGAATGAAGACTGGAGAAAGGAGATGAGAGTCGCCCACCAAGAGGATGGCAATGCGAAAGGAATGGAGCAAGTTGGCGCGGTGATAAGTAAGACGTGAGCCAAGGAGGGGCAATAAGCAATGGTGTTGCGCAGCTGCAGATGCGGGGCAGAAGGCAGCTGAACGAGGGGCGCACGCGCCCGAGGAATGGCTGATCATACCTGTGATGACAAGGCCAAACGGGCCAGCCCGGTGCCCAGCCGGTTCAAGCGGCACCAAACTAACTCACTAACTTACCTGTTAATCTATATTGGAGCCCTCGAGATCTCAGCATGGTCAGGGATTCGTATGCAATGGGAGGCCTCGCAGGGCACCAAATTACAGGCCTCCGATGTGCTCAATATAGGGAAGTTAGAAGCAGGTAAGCGGCGTAACTTACACCAGGGCTTGTGGATAACCTCAAACTTTCCCCGAGCACCAGTATCTGGATGTTGATTTGTAGCATAATCATTCGTGAATAATTGGCGAAAGGTGGTCTTACTAGGTCTATCATTCTACGTTATCCCCTGTAGGATGTATTTTCACTAAGCACGATAAGTCCTGTTGTGTTCTACAATGTATCTACGAGACCTCCGACCTATCATACAATGTAGTATATCGCAGCCGCCAAGTCTTGTTCCGTTCGCTTGACAGGGGCCTATAGAGCTGCCCCAGTGTAAGAGCCACTGAAACAACCCACGGCATGCAGCCGCATGGGCTTGGCAGTGAGAGTGAGGGTTTGACTGCATGTTGCAGCGCTCCGTACTTGTAGGTCTGAATCATCTTAATAGGTGCCGCTCTGCCGCGACTTCCTTTGCAACGTAGTTGACCCATCGAGCTCGAGTTACCTCTCTATTCTCATTTCGATCCAACTTGCAGCACCTTCCTTGCGCTACATATCCCGTGCGCCAAACCAACCCGAGGTTTTTTTTCCCGCGATGTCGTTCTTCAAGAACCTTGCCGACAAATTTGACGATCTCACCGTTGGCGACAACAAACGCAAAGACGAACGAGAGTATTCTGGTAAGTTCAGCTAGTAATATAACCTGCCACTGCATACACCTTTAATCCCAGCACCCACACTAGCTAACTACGACTAGGCCACCGCGACTTCGGCGACCCTCAGTATGGGCAAGGCCAATACTCAACTCCACCGCCGCAGCAGGGATACAGCGGCGGCCCGCCTCAAGCTCCGGAGTACAGGCCTCCCCAAGACAAGCCCCCGATTCCCCGTGGCTGGATTCCGCAGTGGGATCAACAGCAGCAACGATGGTTTTACGTAGAGGAGGCTACCGGCCGCTCGCAATGGGAAGCTCCCGGATATGATGCCACGCGGCCTCCTATGCCTGGTGCTGACTCGCGCGGTCACGACTCATCGTATGGCAGTGGTGTACCGCCTCCCAGTGGTTACGGACACTACGATTCAAGCCACGGAGGCGGTTACGGTGGTGGCTATGGCGGCGACCATGGAGGACAAGGCGGCTATGGAGGGTATAGTGGAGATAATGGCGGAGCAAGCTACGAGCAGCAGAAGAAGGAGAAAGGCAGCAGTAAGAGTGGCATGCTTTTGGGCGCCGCTGGTGGATTGGCAGTTGGTGCCGTTGGTGGTGCCCTGTTGGCTGATGCACTAGGTATGTATCCCCTTCTCGCCCTTTATTTATTGATGAGATACATGCTCATACATGGTAGATGATTCCGATGACGAGAACCGCGTCGTCTACGCTGCACCCCCTCCTGCTGCTGCGCCTGTCTACGTACCGCAGGGAGACGAGAGTGACCGCGAGTCCCTCGAGGAGGCCCGTGAGGATTACGAGCAGGCCCTCGAAGACGCCGCCTCGAGTAGCGCTTCCAGTAGTGAGCAAGAGGAGCTGGAGGAGGCCAGAGAGGAGTATCAGGAGGAGTATGAAGAATACTACGAAGATTAGGGCCAGATATTGACGTGACATGGGCCGAAACAAGTCCTTGCTTTCGCCGTGTTTTAGCTATTTGGCATTGCTATTAGTCAGGGAGGCCGAATGATAGAATCAAAGATGGTTTCTTCAGATAGTGTCTCATGTATTGATGCATAGCATCGACATGCACGTTGGTACACCAACCACTAGCTGAATACTATGTTTTCGACCTATGAGTACTGTCTTGCTACTCGGCTTCGGCAGATTGGGATTATGGGACTTTGTAGATCGCTTATTACACCACAGGATGCATTTGAACTTGTGAGATATGTCCAATCTAGTTGTGGATTTATTAGGTTCTCCTCAATCAAAACTATATTCTACTAATCTTCTAAGCCCTATACTTTCTTGTGTCTCCATTTTTTTCTTAAAACAACGCTTTGTGATTTGATAGGGCCATGCATCAGAATCCTTCGGTTGCTATATGAATATGCTCGACTTGGGGACAAACGCATTTGTCCCAGCATGACTCTGTTACATTAGGTAATTATTTCAATTATTTAATTCATCTCCGAGGAGCAGAAGAAGCTGGGAAGAATACCGCGTCCAAGATGCTGCGTGTCCATGGACAGGCTTGTCCCTTGGGACCTTAGGAGCCTAGTGTTTTAATGCTGTTTGCAGGTAGATTGAAGCGTAGAACAGATCTGGGGCCAGAACGTACACAATGAACAGAACAAATTTTCACAGTTGCCATCGTAGGTGTCCACAATCAATTTCACATTAATGCAGAGAGGGAACTATCGCACACCAAGCCGTGAAGAGGAGAGACTCCGAACCCCCCAGAAACCACACCCGTGGAACCATGAACGCGTCGAAATCACAACATTTACTGTAACAGTCTACCTCCAGGGTCTGATTGACTCCGAGCAGACACAAAGTCACACCACTGCTTATGACTGCTTCTTCTTGCCCTTGTAAAAATATCTAGACAGAGTTAGTGCACGGTCCCAGTTGAGTATTGCGGCAGCCTAGTAAAGAAGTAACTTACCCTCCGAAGAAGCCCTCAACAATACCAACAGCGCTCAAAACGCCTAGGCCGAGACCGACGTTCTTCCAGCCCAGGCGGCCTCGCTCATGCAGATCCCAGGCCTTGTAGCCCAGGAAGCCGGACAGGCCGATAACACCAACAAGGTTGCTGACGACAAGGGCAGTGCTGGCACCGTCTCCCAGGTTACCGAACCATTTGGTGAGAATGGTGTCGGCCTTCTTGGCCTTGGCGGTAGCCTTCTTCTTTGCGAGATCCGCCTCAGCGCGAGCGGTTTCCTTGGCTTCCTCGGCCTCCTGCTCATGCTCGATCCGAGATGCTTGCGTATCGGTCTTGATGTCTTGCTCAGCGTAGTCGGACGGCACTGTGTGTACGGAGGGGGTGTCAACGTCGACGAGCGAGGAAGTGCTGGCAGATTCCGAGTGCGCGATCTCGACAGGGGCAGGTGCGCGGGCCTATAAGATGTCGAAAATCAGCTCGTGAGATTAGAATGCGCCAAAGCATGGCGCGCAGGAGCATGCGACACTGATTCAGAGCGCCACTGAGTAAACATACCTCCTCGGCAGTCTGCTTAGGACCCGATGCTGCTACTGCGGCGTACGACACTATGAGTTCGGTTAGCTGGCGCCAAGCTTTCCCAGCCATCTGCATGATGGCTCTAGGATAGGCATACTAACTGTTGATGCTTCTGCTTGTTGTTGAAGGAGCCTTGAAGGGAAGGGAGATGAACGCTATTGGTAGACGGGCACAGTCGATGATAAGCTACACAGCTTTGTACGATGGGAGATTGTGGTGTGACCAAATGATGAAGCGCATGTGATGTATGCTTGGTGGTGAAAGGGAAAACCGGGTGGATGTTTATGCGTTACGCAATTCAGATTAGCTCTCCCGGCAACATCTACAATGACGTAGTCGCGGCTCCATAATGGCTAGTTTCAAGGAAGGAAAGCTCCAAGCTTTTTCAACTTGCAAAGCCCGCAATTGATCAAGGGGAACGAGAACTTTTGAGGTTCAACGGTCAACGGATCGTATACCGACCAGAAACATACCGCTTCAACTACAGTTGCCGAAACACGTGAGGATTTGCTCATACGTGATGGGAGTCGAGGGAGTCAGCAGCCAGCTCCTACCCCTACCAGCTAATACAGCTGCGCATCCAAGAGCGAGCGGAGGGGCTAAAAGAACGCATTACGGCGGGGCGCTACGCTTGCAGCATATATTGTGCTAATCCAGCTCAAGAGTTAGACGCGGAAGTTGGCGCACCTAGAATGACACTGCAAAATTCAACAAATGACACAAAAAGCAACAGGCGACCCATCGTGGAAATGATTTGGTAATGTAAAAAGACTGCCTCAAAATCACCTCTTGAGCTTTGCATGAGCATCTACGTGGTGGTGTTGCTGTGAATCAATGTTTGGATATTGACTACTGACTGCTCGCTCGGAACTGACTTCGCTAGGTTACCTCGACGTTTCCACCCACGGACAGGATCAAAGATGGGCGAGAAGCAATTCGGAACGGCAATTAGTGTGGTCACCACGCCAACCACACGTAGACTTCCACATGGGAAGATGCGGCCGCGGATTTCAGCGTCATCTATCCCTACATGTAGATGAAGCTGTCAAGAGGAGGATATTCTGCCCTTCAAGAGTAAGGGAGCCTGCGACATACTCATGCTCGTCCGCCTGCCACTTCGTCCATGATGCGTTGCCCTCCATTTTCCTGGCTACGAATGAGATGAGGAGGGCACCTTGCTTCTCAAAAGTCTGGCCTGCATGTCCAACAACTCTCTTGATGTTTCTTGGTCCCTAAAACCACAAGGCTTTAGCTATTTACGCCCCTACTCTGTAGGAACACTGACTGATACAGCAGCCGCGGCTGTGGGACGAGCCAATCTACGACTACACACAAAAACTGTCGTTTTTACGGGCGTTGCTAGCAATGAGTATGTAGCATTCTCATTATCAGCTAACATTAGAAATGCCAGCAATGCAATTGTGAAGCCGTTCACAATGCAATGGCTGCCCGCCGAGCAGGAAAGAGTACAATACGTAGATAACAAGAGCAGTAGAACATAAGAGCAACCGGCGATATGCAATACTGGCCCTAAATCCAAGTGTTAATACCTACAGGCTTGCTATTTGGTTATGGCCCCAAGCTCCTGTTTTCTTGGGTATTCACGGCGTAGACTGGCTGTCACCAAATATCGTAGATCTGCTTCATAGGGATCAACAGTCCTAAAGTCTCCACTTCGGATACTGGTTTCCACCTGGGCAGCCTCTCACTGGTATTCCAGCCGTCTTGTCCTCGCAGCAACGATTGCAGCAACTGTTTGACTGTCGGGCCTGATGAGTATGGCATTGCGGAATTCCTACTGACTTGGTCCACGCCGAGGTGGTGATGCCAAGCCTCAGGGATGTTCTTCCTAATCAGCGTCACACACGGTACTGTCCCATTGAGCTGGAAACTATTAAGGAATGCTAGATAGAGCATATGGAGTCTCCAGATTGATTGGTGTCCCGCGTGATGCTCATAATCCACGTTTCTTAGTTCATACTTCCTCATCACATCATGTCTCTGCGCCGACGATCTCTGATACCCAACTTTCGTTGTTAGCAGTCATGCTTAATCATCTTGGTCAGCAACCAATAATGGGGCGCACCATGTGTTCGCCTGCCACTTTGCGGCCTACGATCCGTTTGGACTATTACAAGTGGGTCCATTGTACGATGCGAGCCTATGCTATCAAGCCATCACAGCAATCTTCACACCATTGGCTCGCTTGATCTTGCATCGGACGACGTTCCTCTCAATGTGATTTACCCAATGCCGCGCCCTTCCGCCCAAGTATGCCCTGCGGCGACGCGACTTCACAACTCCACAACACCATAGCCTAATTGTGCGTAGACGTGGACAGTCTACGAACCTGTGACTGCATCAGGCGAGTGGGCGACTGCATTGTGCCGCCCAACGGTGCAAAGTGCTGGCTTCCGCTGATGCGTTCGCCGAGGGATTAGGACGCTGCCCAAAGCCTGTCCAGCCGCAGCACTAATGTGATATGCAGGCTGTTTGTGAACGGCCGGGTAGCCGATCTGCGGAAGTTCCTCTGCTTGCCGCGTTGCTGTCGCCTCCAATCCGCATCTTTCTTTGATGAGCCCAGTGGTATCTGAGTCATATTCTGGGCTCATAGATGTACCTCGGTCATAGCAATGATGGATGCCGTATACCAAGAATAGTGCATCGGGCAGTCTCATGCTATGTACCTGCCCCTGAGCGGCAGGTGATTATCGGTGTTGGCAGTGACAATTCGCTGGCCACGTTGCTAATCTCTTGAAAAGGATGGCCGTGGCTTCCTGTAAGTTCACGTGAATATGTGAGCTCACCGTAAGGCATCATGCCAACTTGATTCTCACCCAACTCGCGGCGAGCCTGAGGCATACTTAAGCAACAAGGGCAGTAGCTCTCTCTATCCTCATTTCAAACACCGAGCAACTCACACCACTATCCCATAACAATGATGGCCGAAGGGGACCCCTCCACATTGCTGGAAAGTTTCATACGGCATGTCCAGGCTCTTGCTCAAGACGACTCCTACCAATACCTCAAAGGCGTCCTAGAGGAAAACAGCACCCTGAAGGAGCGTAATCACATTCTCAACATCACCAACGATGAGAACCACAGAACCAACTCAAAACTCCAGCAGCAACTTGACGATTCCGCAAAGCGCGGTGAGGAGCAGACCGAAGAGATTGCCACGCTCAACCATGACAAATCGCTCCTTGGTGAGAAAGTGGCTCTGCTCGAGTCCGATGCGGAAACGACGAAAGCACAGTTGAACGAAAATGCAGACGAGATCTCCAGACTACAGGGGGATCTGAGCGAGAAGAACACCGAACTCGAAAACACGAACGCAGAACTCGAGTCGACCAAGACCCAACTCGACGAATCGAAGGACGAATGCTCAAAATTGCAGGCTGATGTCAACTTCAGAGACTCGGAGATCGAGGGCTTGAAGGTCAGTCTCGATGAGGAGAAGTCGGCCTTGGCAGCTTCGCAGGCAGCGCACGAAGAAACCACGAAAGAGCTTCAAGCAACACGAGAAGACCTTGAAGCCAAGAATACAAGACTTGGTGAGCTCAATGCTCTATCATTCAAGATGAAGAGTCCACCTCAAGAACAAACGTAAGCCCCCCTTTTTCTTTCTTTCTTTTCAGCTTACGTTGACCTGGCTTACTAATGCTTGCTCATAGCCATCAACAACTTCATAGCATGTTCACTATGGCCTATAAATGGGCAGAAAACCTCTTTGTTGAGGATCTCGAAGAATCAGCCTTCGTGACGCCGACTTCGGGTACAATTTGGGCTAAGATCCGCAACCATGGACGTGTGAACCGAATCATCCCGCTCCCGCTTTCCAACACTCGCGAGGCCAAGCAAATGCGCATCTCCGCAGTGCTTGCCATTCTAGCATGGTCCTTAGCTCAGTACATCTTCCAGCCGACATATCTTCTACAATGTAACGAGCTCTCGGATCTTCTAGCTGGTCTGGCAGATGATGATCCAGTACGGGAAAACTATCTGCGCAGTGTCCTTCTCCCAGTCCTCCCGTCAAAACAAAAAGCCAACGGCAAGAAACGAATTGAGCAGGTCGTTGTGGAAGTCTACGCTGCTGTCTCGCCTGTTCTTCCGAATGGCAGACACGAAGAGTTCCGCAGCAGCCTCGAAAGCATTTGCAAGCAGGTCTGTGGACAATGGATGCGCTTGCAATTGCTCGATGAAAAGATCGAACCCAGCTTTGACGCTTATGACGATGAGGACTGGAAACTGCTGAACTTGCCTGCGTTTGATGGAAATGACGCAGAGACAGCGGCAGCCGAAGCAGGCACTGTCGCCGATGATGCGGCGACGGAATCTGCTATCGCTGAAGATGACCGGTACCAGGGTGTTGGCGACATTGAGGATATCGCCGCCGTACTCTGGCCATCGTTCCTGTCATTCCGTGGCGGAGAATCGGAACTTCTCACCGAGGGATTCGTGCTCAACAAAGCCCAGGTCAAGCCCGCATACAACGAGGAGAAAGCCGCTTTGTTACAAGGTATCCACCGTGCAGCACGGCAAATCAGCAGGAAGGATCGGACAAAATCTTTCGTCACCAATGGTGAGGATATGGGTGCAGTCAAGAGTTTTTTACCCACGGAGTCGGACGAACAATCGGTGCCCGGGTCAAGCGACGAGCCGCCCCCCGAGCCGAACGCCTCAGAGAATGGGCAGGAAAATGGAGAGTCAGGATGATGAGTGGAAGCTCCGAATTAGTTTGGAAGCTACCTGGTTCTGAGTCAAGTGACTTGAACTCACGGAAAGGCAGCACATCTGTGGGCAGTGGAAGCGCTAGTGGAAAGGAAAGAGCTGTATGATCAATCACTCGTTTAAGCATGGCAAGGGATAAGGGCATCACTGGAGTTGGTATCGAATTTAGGGGCTATTCATGTACCGCATGGCACGTTACGGGACAATGTAATATTGGTAATGATGACGGGATGCAAATGTTTTTTCGTTATTTGATGATATAATGGGACTGTTGACAATCCTACTTGTTCCAAATTCATGGTTGCATAGATGCTCACTTCGCTCAAGTATCTTCTGGGAGTAGCCCAAGATCTTATGGGCTATGTTGACGCACAACTAGTCCAATGACTGAGCGTTTCCAATGTGCTGCTGCTTGAGGAAGTGCCGTCTTTTTTCCACAACACAGAAGTGTTGGTTTGATACTAACCTCATCTTGCTACGCGATTTGCCACACTTATTTTCTAATGATAGAAAGTGACAGACGATGTCACATCTTCCAAGAGCCACATCCTCAATTTGTAATCAGGCGTAGCTCTAAGTCTTATAACATGGCTTAGTCAGTTTAGCGGCCGGCACGGAGCGGGTCTGACTCCTCGCACGATCAAAGGGCGCTCATATTGTCGCATGCAAAGTACAGACAATACAACTTTTTATCTCCTATAAATACCCACGGCATATTTATAGAGTCCGAATACCAAACCCACCACATAAATCCCGCCCTCAACTGTTATATACACCATTCAAGCTGGCCATCATGAAGCCAGGAACTAGTCGCAAAACCGCTCTCATTCTGGTCGATGTGCAGAACGGCTTTCTTCATCCGACACATTGGGGTACGAGTCGCAGCACACCGGAATGTGAAAGAAACATCGAACGGTTACTTCGGGCAGCTAGAGACTACAACAGCGCAGTGAGCGCAGATCAAGGCTCGGATTCGACACTTACAACTTATCTGCCATGTGCAGCATCACAGCATTGACCCAGACTCTCAGCTGCATCCAGCGAAACAGATCGAGGTCGATGGGAAGTCGATAAACTCGGTAGAGCCGCAGAGCTGGGCAGCCCCCAGCTCTGGCGAGACTGTGTGGGTAAAGAATGTAAATTCGGCATTCATCGGCACTGGACTCGAGGCTTTCCTGAAGCAAAATCACGTTTGGCAACTAGTCATCTGTGAGTTGACCACAGATCACTGCGTCAGTACAACGACGCGTATGGCAAACAATTTGAGAGTGGTGGATATTGTGAAAGACAACGGCGTAGTAGTGGAAGAAGACGATATCATACTGGCTAGCGATGCATGTGCAACGTACGGGAAAGGAGGCTTTGATGCAGAGACGATCCACCAAGTCAACTTAGCTAGCCTGAATGGGGAGTTCGCTCAGGTAGATACCACTGCAAATGTACTCGAGGCGGTCTTCATAGCTTAATAATACATACGCTCTGGGGTTTCAAGTCACAATTAGCAGAAAACGTGACGATGAGAGGACTATTTTTATACACACGTAGCCGAGCTATACGGGAAATTGGCAAGCAAAGTGAGTTCTCCGCAGGATACATGTCACATATCTTTACCGCAAAAAGTAAAGCAGATGTTAGAAAAGCTGGATGTTATTGCCCTTGACTCAATATGCCAAGGTTCTTGTGCGTTAGGAAGTTTGGTCTGAGTTCACCCAACATTGTCACAACGATGTCATTGGGTATATTCGTATTTAAATTACTTGGAAACTCATAATCAACTTATGCTTTTTGGAACTCGACTTCTGGCGAAGTGAACCATCTTGATGAAGATGAGGTAAAGGCTGACTACTGCCCAAAATCCAATGATAACGAACAAACCCCATACCAACTTCGCATCGATGATGCGTGATGCAAGTGTTCGTCGAAGAGCTGTGCTCATCAGTATCCAAGTCCAAAGTGGTGCGCTGGTTTTCATCACTTGTGCCGCAGTGAGGTGATAGTTTGACTGCTCGGTCTCACGCTGATTGATGGTGTCAGCCATGTTCCACGCGACTTTGTTGCTAATTCTCTCCCATGTCGCCTCACACGCTTGGGCCCGACAAGTCCGGCCGAGTTGATCTCGCAGGCGAGAGTCATTGGCAAGGTCCAAGACTTGGTCAACGAATCCGCCTATATCATTCGGCGATATAAGATAACCAGAGCGCCCATGATCGATAATGTCGCTTGGCCCACCCTCATCCCTTGCTACAACTGGCACGCCGCTGGCCATTGACTCCAGTACAACTAACCCGAAGGTTTCAGTTATGGAGCAGTCTAATTGCACAAAATATATTAGCTTCTCGTTGTTATTGTGGACGATCCAAAGCTCCATTGGTCTGACTTTGATTCATGTTTTCACTTGACGCTTTTGTATCGGACCGAAGCAAAAGATGACGAACTAAAACACCAGAAAGGGGCCTTCTCAGGGGCCCTCTCGCGAGCCTACTGAGAATAAATATTCGGGGTGGTTTGTACGTACGGAGAAATATGTCTGCAGAAGCATAACACGTCATGAGCTCTTCCCCGATCTTGAAGCCGGTGAAGATGACTTTCCCTTTCTTTGAAAATGGCCTGAAGAGGTCTTTGACTTCTTGCTCGACTGTCGCATTACGGTTTCCTCCCACAACGACTAGCTTGAAATGTAGTCCTCGCTTGTCCATCTCTAAAGCTGCATCTGCAAGAAAGCCGAAGCCTTTCTCACCGGCAAGCCGCGAGCACGTGAAGAGTATAACCTCTCCGTTTGGGGCCCACTGCTGCCTCAGTAATTCACTTCGTCGCGAGGGATTGAAAGCCTCCGTGTCAACACCTCGCCTCAGTACATCGAACTTGTGGGTTTGAACACCTGCTTTCTGTTCTAGATATCTTCTAACAAATGTGCTTGGATAGAAGACGGTCTTGATTGACGAGTGACGGAATAGGTATCCTTGAACTTTGGCGAAAGTCCAACTCGCAATTGCTCCTAGAGGCTGGGGAAATAAAATCTCGCAATATCCTGCAAGGTCCGTCTGGAAGTTGCATATTACCGGCACTTGCGCCTCTACAGGTTGTTGCCGCAATTGCATCATAACCTGGAAACCGAGAGATGCAGGGCTGCCCAGGTAGATCAGATCGGGTGGACCGCCAAAGGTCCGCTCGTATAACTGCGATAACCGCACAGGATAGACAATGGACAGCTCGGGATTGAAAGGCAATGGATAGCCAGTCAATCGTACCTCCTGGCTGCGCAGTCCACTCATGTCGACGTTATCGATTGCCTCAAACGTGTTGACTTTGGTGTGATTGTACGGAGCGACAACGGCGACGAGGACTCCGTGAGCGCGAAGGTGGTTCACCAGGTTCAGGTTCGTCCTGCTAACCCCGTTGATGGGACCGAAGGATTCGACACAGAACAGAACGCGGCGACCGCACAGCGCTGCAGGAAAAGCGCCAAAGTCGTGAGAGGCCATTTCCAAGTAGCTTAAAGTGTCAATGTATCTGATGAGCTATGTTTGTCGACGCTGCCCTCCCCCAGAGTGGTTTAATAAGGCGGAGCAGATAACAAGTCCAAGAATGTATGCTTTCACCTAGATGTTAGTAGTGATGGTGTGTTCTGGCGACGTGCTGCGCGCTCGCCCCTCCAGGGGAATCGAGGCATGACTGATATTGATGCAGCGCATGTCGAGGTGGTAATGAAACCCTTGGTCTGGATTGTGCTCACTCGATCCGGCGACCATCTGATCAGACATGCTCGAGAAAAAGTATGTCACGAATGACCATGATCGGATGGGCCTTGGATTGCGCATATGGCCGGTGGGGTTCAATAAGTGCCTTACAGAAGCAAGTGGTACACTAAATTAGGCCCTAGCTCTATTTGGTGGGGCAGCAACACGTCCAATTACAGAGTAATTCTTTTGCACGTTGAGCACTTCCAGTGCCTTGTTGCTTCACGATACATTCACCTCGCCACGCCGAAGCTTTACATGCCGACAACTCCATGAGCTTGTACAGAACCTGCAAGGTGATCGTTGTCCATTCGAGATAATTCGCGGTGCATCGACTCGGTCTTCACGAATCACCACGTCTACTCATGCATTTGTCCCGTGCAGGACCCTGCATTCCAAGCAGATCGGCATACCGTCTGCTACGCCCGTCTGTTTGCCTCGACCTCAAATGCGAAAGGGTTGAGCCCGTTTATCAGCCTGTCAGCAGGTTTCCTATCTTGTCTCAAACACATGAGCATGTATGCTCTGATGATTAATTACAGCAATGATGAGTTGCCCTTATCAGCACCTACAGATTCTAGAACGTTTCTCGGTTGGGCAACCCTCACCAATCAGCAGCCACGGATCCTGCACGCTAGCTTACTGCTTCTTACTCCTCGACACTTTGACAGGTAGACTATCACCCGTTCGCACATATCTAGGGTCCCTGGGATCATGCATGCGATGTGGAGTGGGTGGATGGTCACATTAGCGCCTGATGCATATTTTATCTACGTGCATGTCATCTTGCACCACCATGAGTTTGTCCACTTATGGACAAGTATCCTACCCCCGTGGGATTTGTGGACAAGTCGGTTGGGTGGTAGCGACACCGTGCTCATAGCATATGCCCTTGAGCTAGAAGCGAATCACGTACGAGAGCCAAAGAGCACTTATTTCCATGAGGTATCTCATCCCAGACAGCAGCGCTTACCAAATGACAGCCGACCCGTGTTCATCCATCTACTTCAGCCTACGCTATGGGAGATTCATATACTGCATCGCCATTCCAACTTAAAGATCCGATATCGAGGTTGGTTTATGCTGGCGTGCTAGAAAATATCACTCCATATCGACTAGCTCAAAACGCCTTTCTGGAGCCATCATCCTGCACTCGATTACCAAGTGGTACAGGAAAACTATTGGGTGGGAGCATGTGCTCTTATTTTAGTACGACATAGTGCGGCGAAGTACCACCGGTGAAGTATACGCGGTCACTGAGACACCTTTATCGCACCACTCAGCCCGCTTGCAGCAACCACATGTCGAAGTCTGCTAGCCACCTCGCATTTCTATGCGGGTTGTCTGAGTCGAGTCTCTCTTGAGCTTCAAGCTGACCGAGGCAAACGAGTCTCTCCTGGAAAGAAGCGATCCCGGAGATCTCTTTGAAACCCAGCCCACAGTCTTGTGGCGACTCCATGCTTCCCAAGAATCCCAAGCTTTTCTTATCAAAGTAGTCATTGGTACCACAGACCACGCCCCTCCGCTCCCGGATATTAAGAGGTCTGTATTGGGATTGTGTTAAGGAACGTCATTACCGCGATACCAGTCTCAGATTGCTCTTTCCTGCCTCCTCTTTCTCAAACTACTTTCCTTCCACCCAGAGCCTGCCAGCGTCGAGAAAAGGACGTTCAATATTGTGTCCAAAGGAAGTAACGCATCCAACACTTCATGCACACAAGATCGTGTGGCTTTTGCAACTCGGCTTCCACACCTTTCCATACGATCATGCGACACGTGTCTTCGAATAACAACAATTGAACCCAATACCAACGATCGAGAGTTCACTCTACTATTGTGTTCGTTTTATTTCACGGAGAATGGACTCCATACCACTGTCGACGCCTAATTGTGAAGAGGGCGCATTGCTGGATAATGCACCCTCCACTGCACCTACAACCCCGGAGGGGAGTCTATCATTCAGCCCTGTACTACGCGCGGCAGTGGACGGTCATTTGGACGTTGATTTCGCAAGCCTTACCGCTCAGGCACTAAATATAACTTCTTTACCATCTGCGCCATCTGCTTCTCGCCAACGGCACGTGCGCAACATCTGTTGCGTGGGAGCCGGATACGTTGGTGAGCCCTTACCATATTCTACGTGGAGAATCGTTCAACTGTTAACTTTTTTGAAGGTGGTCCAACTGCTGCGGTAATAGCATATCAAAATCCGCACATTCAAGTCACAGTCGTTGATAGAGATGAGCGAAGAATAAAGCGTTGGCAGTCCAGGCATCTCCCTATCTATGAGCCAGGTCTCGAGGACATTGTCCGTATCGCTAGGGATGGATCTCGCGAATGCCATTTCTTGAACGAGCCAGTTCGCCGAGGAACATCAGATATCGTTTCTGATGAGACGTCTTCATCGGAATGCGGGAGTCTTTGCGAAGGCCATACCAATGGCACCAGGATCCTTCCAGCGCGGCAGCCCAACCTTTTCTTCTCTACCGAGATTGCGAAATGCATTGGCGAAGCAGACATTGTTCTTGTTGCTGTCAATACACCAACAAAGTCAAAGGGTATGGGTGCTGGTAGCGCAACCGACATGACAGCATTTGAGGCTGTTACTGGCATGGTGGCGCAATACGCTCGGCCGGGTGCCATTATTGTTGAGAAGTCAACCGTTCCATGCAAAACAGCTCAGCTAGTCAAAGAGACGGTTAGTCTCGAGAGTCATGAACAGTGATCTGATGTGCTAATCAAGTTCCTAGATGTCTATTCACCGTCCTGGTGTGCATTTCGAAATTTTGTCGAATCCCGAGTTCCTAGCCGCCGGCACGGCCATGAACGACCTGATGCACCCTGATAGAGTGCTTATCGGATGCTCAACGACAACCTCAGGCCAGCGGGCTGCAGATGCGCTTGCAAGCGTGTACGCTGCATGGGTTCCGAGAAAACGCATCGTCACCACGAACGTGTGGTCTTCCGAGCTTGCCAAGCTGGTGGCCAATTCTATGCTGGCACAACGAATCAGCTCCATAAACTCTATCTCGGCTATATGTGAGAAGACAGGAGCGGACGTGGACGAGGTAGCCGCGTCTATTGGTTATGATCCAAGGATCGGCGACAAATTCCTCAAGGCTGGCATCGGGTTTGGGGGAAGTTGCTTCAAAAAGGACATCCTCAGCCTTGTCTACTTGGCCGAGTCTTTGGGACTCGATGAAGTTGGCGAATACTGGCGGCAAGTTGTCAAGATGAATGACTATCAGCGAGATCGCTTCAGTAAGCGAGTCATCAGGTGCCTCAACAACACCCTGGTCGGAAAGAAGATCACTATACTCGGTTACGCATTCAAGGCAAACACTTCAGACACGAGAGAGTCGCCAGCCTTGGAGATCATCAAGACCCTTCTGGATGAGGGGCCCAAGGAGATCGCCATTTTTGATCCTTGTTGCAACCAGGCCGTCGTTCAGGACGAGATCAAAACACTTTTAAAGGGATGTGCTGCTTTGAGGACTGATGGCGGTCCCATACAAGTATACGGGAATGCATACGAGGCCTGTATGTCATCCAATGCTATTCTTGTTACGACCGATTTTGATGAATTCCGATATGCTCCATTGAAACCAACAACGGCAACGCGTCCCGTGGCAAGATATGTTGATCCTCGGCCTTTCGAAAGACTCGACCCCACGGAAACGGAGATTCTCTCGTTGCATCAATACTTGCTCCACTCGAGTCCAATTTCTACATACACGAACAACGATCCGTTGCAGAGATACAAGGATGAACCTGCCTGTAGCATCGACTGCTTGGATTGTACCTTGAATCGGAGCGTGCATCACGCGAAAGGCAATTCGGATGAGTCTAGACAGAAGGAGAAGCTGGACTGGAGTAAGATTGCATACCATCTTCAGAAACCAAAGTGGGTGTTTGACGGCAGAGGTATTATCGATACAAATGCTCTCGGTAAACTCGGCGTTAGGGTCGAGAGTGTTGGCCGTCAGGGGTCGTCCTAATTCAGTTGTCGCGTTGTGTGTGACTTAAGGACGCCACACAAGCATTAACGGAGTTGACGATCAGCTTATAGGTACATGTGACAACGAAGCAGGTTTGTTTGTTTTCTATCTCAACGCATACATATATCATTGGATGGACGTGTAGTCAATAAGATTATTTTGATACCCTTCATGCTTCTGGAGATCGCACTGTAGATGCTACTGGTAGTATTATCATACGCTATAAATGATCGCACAAGCAGTGTATGGCCACACTCTCGTTCGAGCATTTGAAGGTTCGTATTAGTCAAAGGGGGTTCAAAAACAATGTACCATACGAACGGGCGTACTTCTCCAGCCGGGCTCAGCCGCTTGGGACCGTGCCAGCGGGAGGTGGTGCTGCGGAGCACGTCGGGCATAGAAAATTACCGAGTGATCCAGTACCAGGATCATTCTGCCGAGGCGCCAACGTCATCAATGAATAAAGCCGATAGGATTCCCGCCGTGTAGGGCAATAGTAGATGCGCGCGCAAACCTCATTCAAACCCCTAATCAAAGTCGCGGGTCGACGCTTCAACTCAATCGCGTACATTATAGACAAGATGATGAAATCAAGCAAAATCGTGAGCGCATCACTCCAATTGTCTAGGAGTTGGGCAACGCCAAGATCCAGCAGTACACAGCTATTCGCCCCGCTCGTCCGCAGGCTATATTCGACGGATGGACCAAAACCAAAGCGAGGTGGCTCGAAGGTATTTAAATCAGCCGATGATGCAGTCGCAGACCTCCAAGACGGCTCTGTAATTCTGAGCGCTGGATTTGGCTTGTGCGGTGTAGCTGGTATGTAGCCGCAGCAAATGGCTTGCTGCTTGTTCTGCCTCGGCACAGTTGCGTATAAAACAGAAAACTGACTGTGAGCACAGAAACACTTATACAAGCAATACACAAAAAGGGATTGAAAAACCTGACGGCAGTGTCCAATAATGCCGGTGCTGGTGACAAGGGGTTAGCAAAGCTTACCGGCGATGGGCGGATAGACCGCATGATCATGTCCTACCTGGGTAGCAATAAAGAGTTAGAACGTCAGTATCTCAGCGGCGAGGTCTCGATAGAGCTATGTCCGCAAGGGACGTTGGCCGAGAGGTTACGGGCGGCTGGTGCTGGTATCCCGGCTTTTTACACATCTACTGGTGGCAGTAAGTAACCTACCTACTCGCAAGTATTGTCAATGCGCAATCTAATGTTTGTTCAGGAACATTTATTGAATCTGGAGAAATCCCACTCAGATTCACACCCGAGGACGGCATCATAGAAAAGGGTATCCCAAAGGAGTCGAGAATATTCAACGGCAAATCGTATATCATGGAGAAGGCCTTACCAGGTGATATCGCTATCCTGAGAGCATGGAAGGTGGACGAAGCTGGCAACTGTGTCTTCAAGTGAGTCCTCATCCATGATCTAATTTTTCCCTCGAAGGTTGTTTTCTAACATGGATAGATATACTACTAAGACGTACGCTCCATTAATGGCCAAGGCGGCAAAGATCGCAATCGTGGAAGCAGAGGAAATCGTACCCATTGGCTCACTGGATCCTGAGAACGTCCATCTCTCCGGTATCTTCATCGACCGTATTGTACCCGCAACAGCACCCAAAAATGTCGAGAACCTGAAGCTCGCGCCGTCGAAAGACCCGGCCAAGACCAGCGCCCCCAATGCGCGAAACACAATCGCCAAGCGTGCTGCAAAGGAGTTGAAGGACGGTTACTTCGTCAACCTCGGCGTAGGCATCCCGACACTGGCTGCCTCGTACGTCCCCGAGGGTGTCAAGGTCTGGCTGCAGTCCGAGAACGGTCTCCTGGGCATGGGCCCGTACCCTGCCACCGAAGAGGAGGTTGACCCTGATCTGATCAATGCCGGCAAGGAAACTGTCACACTATTGCCTGGTGCCTCCGTATTTGACTCTGCTGAGTCATTCGGCATGATCCGTGGCGGCCATGTGGACGTTTCAATCTTGGGCGCCTTCCAGGTTTCCGCATCCGGAGACCTGGCCAACTACATGATTCCCGGCAAGATCTTCAAGGGTATGGGCGGCGCTATGGATCTGGTATCGAACCCCGAACAGACGAAGATCGTGGTAGCAACGGAACACGTGGACAAGAAGGGCAAGAGCAAGATCGTGCAGGACTGCAAGCTGCCACTCACTGGCAAGGGAGTCGTCAGCACAATCATTACCGATTTGGCCGTTTTCCAGGTAGACCGTGTCAAGGGTGGTCTGACTTTGACCGAGATCGCGGAGGGTGTTGACCTTGAGACAGTGAAGAAGAGTACGGATGCGGATTTCGCGGTCGCGGAGCCTTTGGGCAAATTCTAGGTCTTGGGCAGATAGTCGAATTACATTGTATATAGGGATATGGGCGCCCACGCATGGCGTCGGTAGACAGACTTGGATTGCAGCTTGCACAATATACTTGATCTTCTTACGCTGCACTCAAGAACAACGTATACTATTGTATCACTTTGGCACCCTCTTAACCGTCTGCTTGACTATGGGCTCGAAGAATGTCAACATGAACCATAAGCGACACTTCAATACTGCATTAAATAAACCACTATCAAAACCAAGCACTGGTGACTCGGACGATGGGAGGATCTATGGCCACGCAAAACGTTCTTCAGCAACTCACGGACGTGGTATTTGCAACTAAAGTTGAGATCTACAATCTAGAGCTTTGGTCGTAAGCCGGGAGCAAAGGTCGTCCCCGAACCACCACTGATAGCTTCTACCAAACTGTCGATGTGCTGCAACAGCCAGATATTGCCCTCCTCACCCGCCAGCCACTGGCCTCCTTGCACCTCTTCTTCGCCCTCGGCCGTCGCATCGCCCTGTTCGTACGCTTTTCTCAGCCCGAAGATGTGCGATACAACCTGAGGACCAACACCAGTTTGCGCCCTGAGGCATGCGATTGCCACCAAACTTGTCAACACACGACCCACCGTGGCGCCAGCTTTCTCCCCTCTGGGGTTTCCCAGCAGGTTCGAGTAGTGCCCGTTGATGATGTGCACCGGCAGATCTGGGTGGCTTCGCGCCAGCTTGTCCAGCAGTTTCCGCTCAAAGCCTAGGTATACCGAGTCCCAGAGCGCTAGACCGTCTTTCTTCCTGATCTCTAGGTTCTGGGGCGTTAACTCGCGGGTGGGTTTCGTCTGTAGCTGCGAAGTGATGTCGGACGGAAGGCTGCTGTGGAATGCGCCGAGGCAGTTTATGGAACGAGGAATGCCATTGAACGATATGCATTTGAGACCGACTTCGCGGATAAGCTCTGCGTTCTGCACAGGGCTTCGGCTCGTGGAGCTTTCATTCGCGATGTGGAATACTGATGTCATTGCCTCCGGGCAGTTTAGTGTTGCGCTCACAGCTGTCTAATCGATCATATCTGTTAGTATACTGGCGACCAAACAGGCAGTCGCATTCTACAGATATCAGTGGACGGCAGTTGTTCACATACCGACAGCGTTATCCAAGCCGGCAATCCGACCTTCTTCTCTGTCGCATCGCTGGCGAACCGCGCCAGCGCGGGCTTCACCTGCGCCGAAGCCTTTGTGTAGCCTGGGCTCGCATGGCTGGAATTGATTAGAGCCTTCACGGCATCCGAGAGTTTAGACATATCTGCAAGTGCAACGGGCGCGTCTTTACCATCTGGCATTACTTGGGCATGAACTCCGAAGTCACGAGATTATAAATGGCGGGCTCTCCTGTGGTTCAATGCCGAGGACGACCGAACTCGCTGCGACGCTGATTGACAATGTTCTCGGTGGTAAAAAATGCCCGAATTCTGAGCTGATCTGGAGCGAGCTTCAGTGGGCCTGGCTCGTCATGAATTCCCCCGAATGGGGCTTAACTAAGTGCCACTGGACTCTGCAATCGGCTCGCAGGGGTGCTTTATGTCACCGCACTTTAATGGCCATTAAAGTGAGCGGCAAATCGTATATTTGATTGTGTATAGGTCTGAAGTGTTACAATACCTCCAGTATTGGTTACATATTCTTAACATGCATGCTATGATGAAATATCAGGACGCTATGAGTGCAGTAACTCGACCAAAAGAATGCATACACAAGGTTACTCCCACATACAAAAATGTAGGTTCCGCCCAATGATGATTGAACCATAACCCAAGACGTTCTCTGTAGGGCTATCTCAAACAAATAAAGGAAGTATCTCGCAAATATCAACAACATCTCGATTTATCGAAATGTAATGTAATCGTGAAAGGTAATATTGGTTGCCATTAAGAACACATCTAATGACCAGTATTCGAATCAGTAAGTGATCCACGGAAACTGTACCCGCATGACACCGTGGAATGCGCGTGGAAGACCATCTTCACCGTTTCGGCGAATCTGTGATCAGTGCCCTCTGACTATTACAACACCAATCTAAATTCCGGTTCTCGGTCATCGTTCTTCCCAATATGATGATCATACTTGCCCTGAGCCTTGTCTCTGTTGATCTTCCAGCAATACAGGACGTTGAAGAGAATACTGCAAACGATTAGCAAACCATCCCATCCTTGCATGTTGAATCGCTTACAGGAACCATCCAGCAACCAATAAACCCAGTATAATTGCTGGTGATAAAGAAACATATTAGCTTCTCGTGTTCATCGTGGGCGGAGATAAAACCCCCGATGGGGGTGGGCCGCACAGGGTCGGAGAATAAATGAGATTTCAATACATGATTTTTCTTTTCTTTCTTTTTTTTAATACTTACAATGGCCTTCATGGTATTGAGGTCCTTGAGCTTTCGGATATACAAAGACTGTCACGAAGCCTCCGCAGTTGGCAATGGCTAGTTGAAGCGCACTCGTTGTCGCGCGCTTATAGTGACCGGCTGAATTGTTGGACAGCCAGCCAAGTACTGGCGGGACGGAACAATACATTCCTGTCGCCATCAGGAACGTCATCCCGTACTTGACGTGCGGGTCTGACACGTTGGCAATCACCGCGTAGCCAATGATCGCAATCGGAAGCGTGAATAACATGATTATTCCACGAATACGAAGGCGATCGGATAAGAAAGCGACGATGACTACAGGTTCATTCAGTCGATTTCTTGGCATATCCAATGGCAATTTACTTACCGGTACAGACGGCAGCGACTGCATATGGAATGATAGACCACAGCTGAGTCTCCGAGACAGTGTATCCACCAAGAGCGTTGATAATAGTCGGCAGCTATGACACGGTCAGTTTCAAGTTGCTTCAAGGAGTGGGAATCCACTCACAAAGAGGCCGAAGGAATACAACCCAGCCAGGATACCGAAGTAAGCGCAAGCAGTCAACCAGGTTTGCCAGCTGAATACGCCACGAGCAACCTCAGACCAGGAGAACTTTTCTGCAGACTCGCTGGGACGAAGAAATGTGGATTAGTATTTAGTATGGCGAAAGGACATTGAAACTTACTGTTCACGAATGCCATTGCTATCAGTCCCTGTCTTCAGTCGGTTCATTGCAAATTCACGTTCCTCGGGAGTGAGAAACTTGGCTGTGGCTAGACCATTTGGTAGAACGAAATAGACGACGATGCCGACAACAGCCGTCTATCGTGACGTCAGTGAAAATCTCACCTAAAAGGATTTCAAGCTTACTAGGAGGCCTTCGATGACAAAAATCCACCTCCAACTACTGAGGCCGCCTCTGTTGCCAATCTGGGCAATGCCGTAAGCTAGAAGCCCTGCGAGACGTCAGTGTAGATCAGATAGCATCGCGGCGCCCTACTCACCCCCAAAGGCCCCAGATAGTGAGGCAGCTGTGTAGAAAAGACCAATTCGCAAGGCCAGCTCTTCCCTTCGATAGATGCTTGAGAGATACAGAATCTACACAAACGTCAATTGAACTCATGAAAGCATTGTAACAAATGATTACCAACCATGCCGGGCAGCAAGCCACCCTCAGTAACACCGAGAAGAGCACGCACTGTTACAAAGCCAGCAAAGTTTTGGATAAATCCTAAACACATTGCGACGATGCCCCAGGCAAATGCCAACAAGGGAAGCCATATCGAAGGTGTCACGCGCTTCAGAACCAAGTTTGACGGCACCTCACTGGAGCCAGTTAGTATAGATGGGCGATGAAGATGGATTGTGCGAATCATTTGGGTCTCTGCTCACCTGGCAATGTACGTCGCGTAAAAGACAGCGAGGCCCTGGTCGTACTGATGGTCTGTGATACCCAGGTCCTGTTCAAGATTGTACAAACGTGCATTTCCAACATTTGTTCGGTCGAGGAATGAGCACAGGAAAAGGAGGGCTAGAACAGGTAGGATTCTTGTGCGTGTTAGTCGCAAGAGCCATGTCGTCTGAAGTGAGAACCCATTCACCTTGTGTCCAGCTTCCAGAGGACCTTGCGCGTCAAGTGCTTGTCATGGCGGTCGATCACGTCAGCTCCGGCATACCCCTTCTCAATCTCTTCAATGGCCCCTTTATGGGGAGCGCTGTTGCGCTCCGTCGACATGATGGCTGACTCGGATTGTAAATCTCACTCTAAGGACGGGGACAATAGAAATGTGGAGTTTCATTCGAACACAAGAAAAGATGACTAGAGTCTTTATAGCGCCGCCAAGTGAGCTTCGCAATGCTTGCTTTTCGATGATCGTCATTTTGATAGGTATGCAGGGGTTAGGATTTGGGGGAAGTGTGGGGGATAGCCGGGATATGGCCGCGGGGAGGCGTTGGGCGACCAGTCAGAGGAGGCGGGGGTGTGTGTGAAGGATGACACGGGACCTGATCAAAGTCCGAGACAGCACGATGGGAACCAAGTTGTATTTACGTTGAACTGCCTGGCTGTGTTAGTGCTTATGAGCGTTCCGTCTCGTCATCCGCGACAGCCAGAAAATCAGCTTGAAATCTTAGTAAAGATGATCCCGTTCATCAAGTTTCTGTGTTGCTGTCAAATCTGCGGCCCTAGACACAACACCTGTGTTGACGGCGTCATCTTCGAATACCCAACACCAAACCCCGTAGAACTAACCAGCCAGCCGTTTTTGTAAGTATGCCAGGGTCCGTGATGATAGAGCCCTTGTTCAAGCCACCTTTTCCATCATGCAAATGTTGACCAGTCCATCCAATCCAAATCTGTGGGGTTCTGAAATTGAAAATCTTCCCATATTGATTCCAACCCAACGTCTGTGTTGTTGATAGCTTCATCCAACTGCACGTTGGACATGGTGGAGAAAAGGGGATAATCTGGGGCCAAGTTCGCAGGCGCCATCTCTACAGTTAAGTTGTGTGGAACACTGCCTGTGTGCATTTCCTGGAAGACCGGGGCCGTAGTGTTCTCCCTGCTGGGTTCGGCGTGGCTCCGAGCGTTTTCTGAGGCCCGCGATGCCAGTTTGAGGATCTGCCTCAGCTGCCTCGCAAATAAACACGACAATCCTTTGCGCTGTATTGGCGTCGATCCAATCCTTTCCAGCACGTCTGTCGTCTCCGCAATTAGCGTCCGAATACTAGGGGCCAGGCTTGACCCGTGAGCGTCAGCGACAGTGCCGACGCGCAAGGCAAAACAGGCCGCGCAGGAAATCATGATGGCTGTATTGTTTGGCATAGACTTCAGCTGATTCTCTCCTTGGACAGCCACACGTAATACATTCAACGCGGAGGATAGGCCGGCTGCTCGAAAGAAGTGGCGTGCTGCAACAGGTGCTGTGAGATGATTAATGACGCTACTATACATTGATAGTCGTGTGTGTGAGGCCAAGATCTCGACGTAAGGCGGTAAAGCCAGTTCTAACGCACTTTTTAGCAACAGCAAAGGACGGAGACGTAAGATTCCGATATGCTTACGCTCTCGGTCGCCAATCTGCAGAGGCCAGGTCTGATACCACCTATCGAAGAACATATTGATCTCGTTCTTTAGTCTGAGTTGGTGAGCAATGGTTTATAATGCCCTCGCGGCTGGGGAACTAGACTGACCTATCGACGACTGCGGCTTCGCTATCGTTGTCGTCGACGTAACCGTCGCAGATAGCTTTGACCCGGCTGATCAGATTGGCCTAACCCACCCAATTAGCCATTGTCATGGTCAACGTTGGCCGAGTGAAACTGACCAGATTTCTACGCAATACCGCAACTGACACTATTGAGCCATCCCAGCGATCTGCCAGTTCGGACAGGTGCCATTGGTCGCAACTTTCAATCAACGGCGACATGGGCAAAACATAATCCCGTCCCCGCGCCAAACACACCCTGTTCGTGTCAATCAATAATCCCGTGTCTTTGTCTGTAGATGACTTACCCTCTTTCCAGGACGAAGAGCGACAGCCAGGTCCGCTCTCGCCGTCTCAAGAGCCGTTTAGCGCCCAAGGACATAGGATCGAGGTCGCTAAACCCATCTAGGGAAAGAGCTTTCCTCGCATCTAGACAGTCCGCGGTGGCAACACCGTCTCTAGGAGTCTGTGGCTCATGCGAAGTTGGTAGAATTATCTTGTTAAGTGAAAGGTCCAACGCTATGGTCAAAGCCATGGACAGCCAGGTTGAAGTCTCGTCGTCTGCCCAATGTTCCCCAGCTGATGTCCATGGTATGTTGACCATGAAAGCCAACACAATTTCAACGGATTTGTAGCGATTTGACATGATAATACTGGCGAGTTTTTGCCGATGGTTGGATAATCTCTTGTATAAGGATTCTAATGAGGGAGAGAATAGCGCAGATGCCGCTGCTATGGACGTAAGTAGAAAGGCCGAACGACCACGAACGAAGCTGACGGTGTGGATCACAGGGTCAATACCCCACCTGGTATGTGCGAGTTTATCGTAGAAACTAGAGGGCGTAAGCAAAATACGAGAAGGAAGCTTTTGAGGGCGCTCTTACTATGAGAATAAGGCTTCAGCCTCGGCAAGAGTAATCAGCCCAAGCTCAATAGGATCCAAATCCTCTCCTATATCCAACCGCGGTTGGTAGGGTCCGAAGAACTTCTGCAGATCATAGTCACTACGTTGCCCCTGCTTAGAAGCGAGATAGGCTGGGGGGCCATTCGCTGATGCAGCTCGCGGGTGTATAGCCGAAAGAAGTTCGGAGGTTCGTGCCAGTAACTGGAGAGGATTTTCTGCATCATCCAAGCTGAGCTGGTCACCCTCGCTCCTTTGGACAGAGCCTTCGTCTCTTGCAGTCCTATGAGGCGGTGGAGTTTCTAATGAGGCCGATGTGCGATTTGGCGACAAGATCTGATCCTCATCGTCAGGCCTACCGGCGGCGTACTCATCCAGTGCGTTTCGGTTCTCCAAAAGCTCCCGGCTCCTTTTTAGGAGGTACCGGAGCTCATTGGCTTGGTCCCGGTTTTGGACCTGCTCGCCAACGGAACTTGGCCTTTTCAGTGCTTGCTCGATTTGGTGGACAGCCTTTTCAAGCCCAGTATGCTTGCTTGCATATGATTAGCCGTAGGCAATGGCAGAGAGTTGCAGACAAGAATGCTTACTTCTTGACGCCTTCGGTTGGTTAGCTCGATGCGACCAAGATCAAGGGCGCGCGGAGAGGGACTTGCCTTTATGCCTACCAACATGGTACGCTGGGGCAGCACAGTCTATACGCCTCTGCCGACACCGCGTACAAGTAGCGGACCCAGCGTTTCTCACACATTTCAGCTTCGAGCGTTTGCAGTTGAAGCACGCTGCTAACCGCTCATCGTCCTTGGTGTCATGGCCCGGGGCTGAAGCCACAGTCTCTGACATGGCGCCTACACAACAGGCCAGCCATATAGCCACGATAACATCGAGAGGTCGCGCTCCTGCTAGGTTCGCCCAGGCATGGCATGGAGAACTATTAATACTATGGCGTCGGAAATTGGCGGGACGCCGTCACGGAAGCAAAATTCTCAATTGAAGTAGCCGCTCCCCGCGCTTCTAGAACAGCCTCAAACGCTCATAAGTCTAGACAGCATTCATCACGTGACCATCAAGCTGGCTCCGAATTCCGAGCTTCGCCGCGACGATGACCTCGGGCGGAAAGAATATCAATGTCTGCGTTGGTCGAAACCGCAATTCGAGTTTCTCAACACTCCATGAATCCAAAGGTTGACATTTTCTAGACGGTTTAGACAATCGAAAACCACAAGGACGAGAAGCCTTAAGTGGCATGAACTTCCGTAGGGCACTATTTGTTTCTCCGAATGGCTGCGATGTCTGGGCATGATCTAGGACGTGTTTGCATCACCTCATTTCTGTGAGGTATAGAACCCTGCCGTCAACAGCGTGGATATAGCCTGGTTTACAACAATGAGCGCTTATTGAGGGCTCGATCACTGGTGGGTTATCTCCAGATTATCGCGCGCTCTGTCAGGGGAA
Organism: Seiridium unicorne; assembly: GCA_039778275.1. NCBI lineage: Eukaryota > Fungi > Ascomycota > Sordariomycetes > Amphisphaeriales > Sporocadaceae > Seiridium > Seiridium unicorne. Next base: position 69,655 of record JARVKF010000057.1, on the reverse strand, counting down.
CGACTGTCACTCATCTCATCGCCTTCATCGGAGAGATTGTAGATCGCATCTGAGCATAAGGCCGAGTAGTCTCAGCCTCTATTCCATTGGCGCGATCATGCTCTGGCCAACAGCACACTTTTCCAATCCCGAGAACAAGCGAGCCTCGTTCGGTGGCTTCTGTGCTTGTACGCTGGTCATTGCTAGTGGCCTGGCTACTCTGGAGACATCAGCGAACTCTTAGAATGTCGTCATCGGGAATTTGGCGACTGCTTCTGCTCGTTTCCAATTCTGTCAGAGCTGCAATGGCGTCGCCTCGTTCATTGGACCCCTGATCGCAGCCAAGTTCTTCTTCGAGGGAGAACATGCCAACAGCTTGACTAGCGTCCAATTCGTCTATGTCGCCGTTGCTTGCGCCGGTGCCGCTGTTGCCGTTCTCTTCTTCTTCTTCGCCAAATTGCCTGAGGTGCCAGAAGAGATGTTACGCGGTCAGACGACAGCCGACAACCCTGCCGTGGATCGGTTCGGCGACGAGGTTGGAACTGGGCCTTTGTACAAACAGTACAATATGATACTTGCGTTCATCGCTCAGTTCTGCTACGTCGGTGCACAGGTCACAATTGCCACCTTCTTGATCAATTGTAAGATTGCCACGTTGATACTTATTCCAACGATTAACGAATGATCCAGACGCTACTGGAAACGGCGAGTTCACATCCGATCAAGGGTCGAATATGCTGTCATATTCTCTGATTTGTTTCACAGTTGGCCGCTTTGTAACGACTGGTATTGCTACTGTACTTCAGCCCGACTTCATCATGATGGTCTACACTGTTATTACAATTGGTTTCAACACCTACATTTGCGTGGAAAGAGTAACCCCTTCAGTCGGAGTCTTGATCGTCATCTTCTTTTTTGAAGCTCCAATGTACCCAACTCTGTTTGTTATGGGGACAGCCAACCTAGGAAAGCACACTCGGCGTGGCGCTTGGCATCCTCGTCATGGGTGTCAGCGGAGGTGCTGTTCTTACGCCTATGCAAGGCGTCATTGCGGATACCGCTGGAACCCGCATTTCATATATCGTTCCGCTTGTCGGATTCGTCTACGTCCTGGGATATGTTACCACTCACTGGTTTCGCCACGGCCGTCACATTAGAAGAGTCAAGGAGGTTGTGGCCACCACTTCAGCTGAACTTGGTGCACTGGAAGATGACTCCGAAAAGAAACGTGAGACGGTTATGGTTGAGAAAGTGTAAGGAGCTTATAGTTCCTAAGCAATATATCATAGACAGGAGTAAATGTGGAAAGATTTGTTCTTTTGGCAGATAATAAATTACATTCTCACGATTTGTAATATACTTCTACTGTTTGGAGATACTATCTGATTCTCGCACCACCTCGAATCTTCTTTCAACTATGATCGTAGCATTTGCCGGAGTGTTTGGTGGTGTTTCGATCCATATCCAGAAACGTGGGTCGCCAATTGATCTTCGGGCTCATAATATGTGTTTCAAATCCAAGCTTGGGCTGTGGTAGTTGGGATGCTTTAATGGACATGGAATCTAGCAAACTAACTTGTGTTTGCATCTTGGCTACTCTGCTTCTGGGTGTTTCCGGTGGGCCAAGTGCCGGAATTTCCAAGTCAATCTCGTAGATATCCACAGACCAATCTTTCTCGCTGTCAGCCAGGTGCAGTCTCTTTCCTTTTGAATAGCTTGAGCCAATGGTCGGTGGGTGGCGGCTATCTTGATCGTACCTGGTTGTGGTTTTGTGTGAATGAGCGAATATAAATGGAAACAGTCGGCTGATTAGGGGTTTTAATGTAGCTATAGCCGCACATGTAATTCCCGAGGCTAGTTCCGCGATGGAAAAGCATGCGGACATCCATGAATCGTATGTAAAGTCTTGTACATTATCAGTGTGGATGGTGGTCAGGCGGACCATTGAGATTATCAAGGTACTACAGTCAGGTTTCGTGAGTCTCATCGCTTTGGTTATGTAGTAGGTCAATAAACAGGCGGGGGCGATGCAGCTTACATTGAGCCAACGCCGAAAATAGCAAAGACGGCAGCCTTTTCGGATCGCGGCAAATGGAGGGTGTATAAAGCTGGCAGAGGAAGCACTATGATGACTAGATCTGTAACCATGTTGCCAGCTGCATTGAGGTAAACCCCAATCTTTTCGTTCTGACAAGAGGCCGGGATGGTCTTATCCCAAAGTCCGGCGACGGGAAGGCATGCGAAACTGATAGCAAGTAGTTGACCAATATTCCAGCCTGTTACCAGAACCATGGCAACTATGTAAATATTTCTCATTGACTGGATTTATCGAAATACTCTGAAATATTGAAGTAAAAAAGTCAGTTTTATGAATAAGAGGGCGGCATTGTAGAAAATAGCAGTTATCCAAAATGTCTGTTAAATAAGTTGCATTAGTCGAAGTCATCAAATCCCCAAGGCAGCTTTGGCTTCTCACCTCAAAAAAACTGGGAATTTCTTTCGTCATGTCGAGTTCCCATGCATGCTGGCCTAGGCTCTTGAGAGTGTTGACTCCCTGGGAAATTGCCATTCCATATGTGCAAAGCTGCAAATAATCAGCACCAGAGCAACGTTGCATGGCACGCAGAGTACTGATGTCGGAAGGGATGGACAACTCACGAGCTATTCCCACTATTCAATCGTCTGGCCCAACTTGATGGTTGACGTATATCCTGGTGAATAAGCGGAGAGTCGTAGCTGTTGTGGCGATGGCGCAACAGACCGCGCCTGCTACAATAATCATACGCCCACGTGACTCCTGGTCCATACTGTCTTCCATTTTTGTTGTTGTTTAATAATATGTGCTAGGATATGACGGTTCCAAGGAGATAAATTGGATGGGGATTATAGGATTTTACATATTATGCAGTCTGAAGGGCAAGAAGACTACACATGTCGAACAAGAATACAATGAAAACGACAAAACCAACATTCAGCTTCGATGAAATAAAATACGATGTACTGTTTTACTTTAGATTCGTGTTGTACCTCCCTCGGCAGTTCGTGTGAAACTGCATGTCCGAGTCAGCGCACTGTTTGATCCCAAGTTATGAACCAGCACTGGATCGTGGTAGCTTTGGTCCATCTTGGTGTAATGCAAAGTGTGCTTCGTCTGGTATGTCTTGTGACAAGATCAGAGATCCGCGCATAGCAGGCCTGCGCTATCTCATCATTTTGTTCTAGAAGCCTTTATTCTGTTACCATGGTCGGACAGAACGCCATAACTAGCCAGAGGCCCGTTCTTCGTGCTACGGCGCGATAAGATTTGGAGCTTGTCTCATGTGCAACTTGACAACGTGGAGCCTGGGTAGCAAAGCGCCTGTCGGGTCCGTATCTCTTCCTGCCGTATACCTAAAGCGACGTAAGCCGCTTTGTCAAATTGGATTGAAGAAACCCAAAAAGAAAACACCTTTCAAAAGCAGCTTAGAGCACATATGGGAAAGTATAGGTAATGACGCATTGTGATCAAGACTTGCAGTGTCGCTGCCGTTACGCTATTGCGTACTCGAATTATGTGGCTAATGATGTTATCCAATAACCCCCCACAGACTGCTATTGGTAACAATACATGTAGTGTAACTCGTGTTCCTAACCGCCAATAAAGTCAAGGTTATTGGTCCACTTATATCTGACGATTGATATCGCTGACGGATGAGATTCTTATATATCACAATGATCGGTAGCTTTGGAAGGAAACTGAAGCTGAAAACAGTGTTGCAAAGGGACGTGAGGGGCTGGCTGCAGCCCAGGGCCCGCTATTAGCGGATTTATGCCGAATGGCTCACAGAACTGAGCACCTACAGGCAAGACGATCAATAGCTCTAGGTTACACAATATATGTAACACACCACGACAACCACAATGGATAGCCCGTACGCCAAAGAATTTCAGACCGCAATCAATGTCATTCAGCAAGCGGCGAAGTTGAGCCAGTCGGTGATCTCCGCTGAGGATAAGGGCGTTATCGAGAAGGACGACCTCAGCCCAGTCACGGTGGCAGATTTTGCCATTCAAGCACTGCTGACGGCCTCCATCCACCATGTCTTTCCAGATGACAAGTTTGTGGGAGAAGAGTCTGCTGCAGATCTTCGAGAGTCTCCTGCCTTGCTAGATCGAGTGTGGGCATTGCTCCAGCGCCTGAAACAGGCCGAAGCCCAGTCGCTCTGCAAGCTTCCCTCCAGTCCAGAACAGATGTGCGAGATGATTGACTGGTGTGGCCTGGGGAAGCCAGGCGGTGTGGAGTCGGGAAGGGTATGGATCTTCGATCCGATAGATGGCACACAGACCTTCGTCAAAGGGCAGGCTTACGCAATCAATGTTGCGCTGTTGGAGGGTGGAAAGCAACTTCTGAGCATCGTTGGTTGTCCAACCATTCCAGTCGACGCCAAGGTACCCATCACCGACGACACAAAGGATCCGACGGGACGCGGTTTAGTTGTGTTTGCTGCAAAGGGCTATGGCACCCACGTGCGTCCACTGGCCGATTCAGCAGGTCAAGTGCAAACCCGGAAGATCGAACCCCATGCTGAGACGGCCACACTCGCGGACCTCCGGTCAGTGACCTGCTTCAACACTCTTGTATCAGGCATAGATGATGCACACCAAACCATTGTTGAGAGACTCGGAGTTGCGTTCCCCGGCTGCGACCTACTGGGGTGGGTTCCGCGATGGGTGACGTTGGCTTTGGGAGCTGCCAACATGACTGTCTGGGTCTACAGACGTCGCGATCGATTTGCAAAGATCTGGGATCACGCCGGGGCAATGCTCCTCTTTGAAGAGGTGGGAGGCAAGATCACTGATGTTGATGGCAAAGATATCGACTTGACTGTTGGAAGGAAGTTAACTTCAAACTATGGTTTTATTGCTGCACCAAAGAATCTCCACGCTACAGTTCTCCAAACAGTCCATGATGTGCTTAAAGAACAGGGGAAAGACAATCTTCTAGCATCAACATAATTCCCCACAATGGCAGTGCTCATAAAGAAAGAATAGGGAAGGAAAAAGAAAGCAGGAAAGATGTGTCTGTGTGCTTCAGAGCGCTCACTTGGGTTTCCAACGGACGGCAATACGTAGGGAAGGCGTCTGGATGTTGACCTCGAACTGCTTGTGTCCGGAAGCTCGCGATGTCATTCCAGAGACAAGATGATAGACACTGAATGGAGCACAGTATTACTCATATGCAATGGCGATTGCAAGATTCCATAATCCCATGTCGCCATTATGCAATTGCGAGCACCGTAGCCGGCCCGAACGTCGTGGAGGCCAGGGTCACAGTGACATTCGGAGCCAAGAACAGGTGAATCCACTGCGCGAAGCAAGCCGTGAATCCCGCTCAGCTAAGCTCCGGCATCTGTGCGGCTTCCTGCCAGCTTCCGCATTACCCTTTTGGGACACTATTGATCCCGGTCACAAACTCCTTACTGGCTCCTTGAGACCGGGATACAGCACATCACAATGTCTTTTCATTCGATACCAGCTCCTGAATTGGTCGTCTAGCGTGCATGATGCAATATAGCTGAGGCCCAAGGTGGGCGACCATTCCTGGTTTTAGCTTGCCCTCAATGGTGGAAACGAACCAGATTTTCCTTGGCAAATATGAGGACCGCAGCGAAGTGCCAAATATACAGATGCGGTCCACATGACTGCCGACATTAAATATATAGCTGCGTGCCGTTGATCTCACCTGGGAACAGTAGCGTATACATCTGTTATCGTGTATCAGTAACCAGCAACTCATCATGAAGTCCGCTCTCAGCCTCGTCGCAGCGACTGCGCTCGCAATCAACAGTGCCTCAGCCCACTACATCTTCGAACAGTTCAGCCTGGGCTCGACTCAGTACCCCGTCTACGAGTACAGTACGTCCCTTCGACGAGCCAAGAAGACCATGCCTTCGTCGCTAACATCCGTCCTGCGTGATAGTCAGAGAGAATACAAACTACAATTCGCCAGTCACTGGTACGTGCCTCAACCACACGTTTCCGGTCCACCCTAACCCATGTTAGACCTTACCTCGAACGATCTTCGCTGCAATGTCGGGGCGAACGGCACTGGCACTGAGACCATTGCAGTGAATGCAGGGGACGCGTTCACATTTACTCTTGATACCGTTAGTGGATATGGTCAATCACACATCTGATTTGAATGAATGGTAACCAACAATTCGGAAATAGGCTGTATACCACCAGGGACCTATTTCGATGTGAGGATGACCGCTCTCCTGATCAGACTCGTGCAAGCTGACAACCGCTAGGTACATGTCCAAGGCTCCCACCACTGCTTCGGAATATGATGGAAGTGGCTCCTGGTTCAAGATCCTAGACATTGGTACGCGAGGCATGAACCTGCTTATGAACTTGGCAACACTGACAGTGCATCGATAGGTCCGACATTTACTGACGGAACCGCGACGTGGGACATGGCCCGTAAGCATGGAGTCTGCTCGCAGTTACGTCGACCCCAAGACTAACACAAACAGAATCATACTCTTACGAAATTCCCACATGTATTGAGTCGGGTGACTACCTGCTCAGAATTCAGCAGCTCGCTATCCACAACCCGTGGCCCGCCGGTATCCCTCAGTTCTACATTTCTTGCGCTCAAATCACCGTGACCAGTAGTGGCACTTCGACCTTTTCGGGTGTATCCATCCCTGGTGCTTTCAAGGATACCGATCCTGGTTATACTGTCAACGTAGGTGTTACGCTCTGGCTTTTGGCACTATCTTAACCGAGAGGCTAATTATAATCAGATTTACAACGACTTCACCAACTATACTGTTCCAGGCCCAGACCCGGTGAGTGTGCCGTTTAGTGTGCAGAGCGCATATGCTGATATATATTTTAGGTGTCTTGCTAAACGCTGATCACTACATGTTGATGCACAGTGCATCAGAACTGGGAAACAGGACTCTATCTGGAGCCGAATGGGTTCTCATCTCGGAAGATGGTTCGATTTCACAGGGATATGAGAGCATACAATTGCGCAGAATAGAGCCGTGTACCGCTTGATAACTGCATTGGGCATTGCGGCCCTTATTTATACTTATAACTACTTACCATTCTATCAATTCCTCGACCACCAGAACAGTTGTGATCAGCCCATCCTCCCCGATCCTATAGCTACTAGGCAAGTGTCGATCCAATCTTCGACGTGGCTGTCGAGGCAGGCGTTAGTTATCGGCTTGATATCAGGTACTCGTTCGTATCATTTACTTGACATCACGCTGCAGGTTCTCTATCCTACTCAACGAGTGTAGTACCACGTCGAGCTCCCTAGTTTCGCCATCGATGTCTCTCTCCGCCTCAAAAACCTTGTGACCTAGAACCCGCATGGCGAATAAGGCAAAACACGCCTGCTGAACGGAGTGGAGCTGGTCGAGGAATGCGCTCGCATATCCCTTCCGTACAGCTGAAGTGGTGAAGTTCCACGACGTCCGAAGACCGCTTAGGTTCCATAGCTAGAGTGCCCCGAGTGCAAGACCCAGGTGGCGTTCCGCGTGGACAATGGTAGCTTGTCTTTCGGCTTATTATATCCTCAGTATTGGGGCTGAGTCTAGACATAGGTATGATAGATGGATGCACCTTGCGTAGTACGTAGTCCTAGCAGGGTCGAGATCTGCCGAATAGTACTAACACTAGATCCCATAGAGCCGGTGTCCGTTGGTTGCAGATCGCAGGGTGGAACGAAGGTCAATCTGTGCTTGGCATTGGACACATGAACACTTGATATTTGATACCTTTTTGGGCGGATCATTACGAAAGTGAATCACTTTGAGCTGTGATCATCTTGTTATGACACTTGCGTTCAAAGACATAATCTGGATGTGATGGCTACATGTAGACAGTGAAAAAGAAACAACCTAGCACATATGTATGAGCTGCACAATGGCGACGTTGATTCGTATGCAAAAGCGGGAAGTCGCTGATGTTTAACATGTCTTGGCGACATTCAGGACGGCAGCGATGAGGAAATGATCTGATGACTTGATCAAAGCCTCTTCGCGACAGCTGATGCAAAGTCATCATGTCCCGCAACAGTAGGGGTTTAATAGATTCAGCTACGAAGGCCGGATCCATAGACAGTGAGGCCCCAGTATACCACGTGGGAATTCCAACCAGCAAGCTTGACGCTAATAAGCCGTCGCAAGAACTCCGGGAAACTCTATCTATGCGACACATTCCCAAGCCCTTGCTCAATGGGTCGCATCAAGATGTTATCTGTGCGTTGAATTGAGTGGGAATCTGCTGGCGTTAATCTCCATAGCACGGGCAGTTTAGGTAGATCTCCTGAGCTAATGGTGCGCTTCTTCAGTGGGGACCTGAAACCAAGGCCACTAGTGCCATTTGGCGGGATCCGACAGCGAGGTCTAATAAGTTGAAGATCGCACACATCTACCAAGCCACGTCATTCTGTAAACGCATAACTTCACAACGCATCTAATATTAATATTTTCAAAACTCTAGCCTTATCGGACACATCATAATTGCTTCTAGTGTCAAGTTTTATAGTTTTACGGGTTTTCCTCGATCTTACTATAATAAATTATCGAGGTTTCAATCGAATTAACGTGGGGCCATGTGCAATCTTCACCTTACGACCTCTGCCGAGTGCTCGGTTGCTTGCCGCAGCTACCGCCGTCGCATCTCGAAATCATCATTGCGCCTTTTTGACTTCCACTTGAAAAATGCCCTGCACTTGTTTATGTTTTCCTGCAACTGCCCGGCTTCAGCTGTTATCTCTAAGGAATTCCTAAAGTCGAGCTGACCTCTCCTTGACTCCCACCGAGACCTCGTATTGCGGTTTCAATCCGCCGTGTGGTCAGAAGTTCCCGCTACGAGATAGCGGGTTTGCCAGGGCTAGACATGTCTCGAAGCGTGGCGATGTCCGCACCCGTTGCGAGCCTCTAGCACACGGACAGCACGAGAGACAAAGATGACATCGCAAGCTCCGACTCGAGTGCGCTCTACAACGTAATTGAAGGGGTATTCAGACCTCATGGCCTTGACAAGAGTCATCCGAAACCTCAACTTCACACGGTGGTCGAGCCCACCCTTTTAGCTGGACGCCAGCCAGGGTGGCGCTCGCACAGCCGTACATTGGCGCAAACCATGTCCGCAGCACCTGCATTAGCCCTCGCATCTATAGGTGCTAATATTGACTTGACCATGCAGCTCTATCGTTACAAATCAAGGCTCAAACTTGCCGCCCACTCCTTCAGCTAGCTCTAGAGCGATAAGCACTTGGCCTGCTGGTCGCCAACACGAAAAGCTATGATGCGATGGTAAGTCTCGGCCTTCGGCCAATTTGACCAGTTTCTCATTCTCTGGCTCTCCGTTCACGTCGGGCCTTTCTTCGATTCTCATCATTCATACTGTCTGTCGCTCGCTTCCTCTGATATTTTGAACTGTTCCGGTTGCCTTGCTTCATCCTGCGACGGTCCTTAACACATTGGCGATCCCACTGTGCCTCAGCAGCTCCACTTGCGACGGGACTCGACTTGAGGTCTCGATAAGAGTCTTGTGATTCGTTTAATATCCACTCACATGGCTTTCTTCACCGGTTTAGTGCTAGCATTCAGCGCACTCGTATCGGCCACAACTTCTTCGAAACGCGGTCTTGTATTTGTGCCGAATGAGAAATGGCCAGAAGACAACAAAATATGGATTCAATCGGGGTCGGATTTGACATGGTATTACAATTACGGATCAACACCATCATCTGCCTTTGCGGACAAGTCGCAAGATGAGTTTGAGTTTGTGCCTATGCTTTGGGGCAGCATTACCGACACATCCTTCCTAGATGGCGTGAACAGTTTGATTGATGGCGGTCGGAACATCTCGCACGTCCTAGGATTCAATGAGCCAGATGGAAGTTCGTCGACCGGCGGCAGCGGTATACAACCCGCGTTGGCAGCCCAGATTTGGGTGAACAACATCGAACCACTAGCAGCAAAGGGTGTCAAGCTGGGCTTACCCGCATGTTCGGGCGGCTGGAATGGAATTCCATGGCTGCAGCAGTTCCTGGCAAATTGCTCTGCACTTGTTAGCACAGATGGCGAGACCAAGAACTGCACATATGACTTTGTCAACATCCATTGGTATGGCAATTTCGAAGGACTGGCAAGCCATATGGGGTCATATGCTGCCGCGTAAGCTCGCCCAAACACACTCACTATAGCAACAGTTGTTGACCATTTATTCTACAGTTTCCCAAATGTGACACAATGGATTACCGAATACAACCTTGACGACCAGGACTTGTCTACAACTCAAGACTTCTTCAACACGTCCGCTGAGTACTTTGATCGTTTGGACACTGTCGGCAGGTACAGCTATTTCGGCTCGTTCAGATCGAAAGTCAGCAACGTTGGCGAGAACGCTGTCATGCTGAACAATGCAGGACAACTCACGGATATTGGTTCATGGTATCTAGGCGGCACAGCCACGGATGTCTCGCCTACTTCCGCCGCAACAATCAGTCGATCACCAGTTATTTTTGCCATTGGTACTGCTCTCTTGGGCGTGTTATTATTGGGACAGTTTTAAAGTGGCACATGGATTTAATGGTGATATATTATGAGTTATTTTGGTTAATGGCCAGTCGATAGAGGAAAACCAGGGACTCATATCGTGGGTATAGACCCTTAAACAGCTGATGCCCGAGTATTTGAGGCTGGCGCGGTTATTAGGATTAGAACATATGGAATTTGAGGGTTGGGGGTTGGGGGTTGGGGGTTCGAAATGATAGACATGGAAGGAATTCAATGGCTGTGTCATATAACAGTCATGCTCAGGCGTTTGATGGCAATGATTAAGGCTGATCGTCGGACAGCCCAAAATGAATTCGATCTCATTCCAGACCGATAGCTCTCACTTTCTTACCCGCCTCGCCTCTGCTCGTCCCATGCTTGCATCCTCAGCTGGACTTAGTGTCTCACTACGCCGATCTTAGAGCCCGGGAAACCTGGTGTAGCGCAAGCTCCTTCACGGGCCGAGGCGCTAAATGTGCGTGTGGACCACTCAAGCACTCTGAATAAGATCTCCCAACATAAAAGCGTGATGTGGCAGCTTGTCAGATTGCACTAATGATCCTCGCAACTCTTGCGGACGTTGCTTTTATCATGTTCGTATCTCATTTTAGACTGGGCCCCCGTGACTAAATCCTTCAGCCGGCTTGTTTTCATGGAAATAATTCCAAAAATGTCACAGTAAGTGGGGGTAACAAGGTCGGAGATCCTCCGGCTAGGGGGCTGCGATGGCCATGAGCCAAACGTGAATGATTTCAGGTTGTCTACGCCAGCCCATCCCCGGTACTTGAGTTATCTGCTCCGGGTGCGGATTAATGCTGGGCATGGCAATCCTGTGCCAATGCTCCTGCTCAATGTGTCCTGAGAATATTTTCACGATACAGCTGGCCATTTGGGATGAAACCCCATCATAATCATCGCCGCCGCCTGGGCGCTGCTTGGGCCCGCGATCGCGGCGCCAACTCATCAGTTTGACCAGTTCTTCCCTTCGTGGAATGACATGATCCAAAGAAATCTTGCGCAACAACTGCTCAGAGCAATATGCGGCCTACCAAACTGGAAACGTCAACGTCACAGCCGGTCGCTCGTCACTTGTGACGCCGGTAATCAACTGCGTTCTTGAACAATTCCCGGAGTTCCGCAAGGCAGAGATGGCGGCCAGCGCCGTCATCCTGGGTCTGCTGCCAACCATCCTGCAAAGTCTGGGAAGTACCATTGCAGAGACCAGTCTGCTCGAGTTGAGGAGACCAGGACTGGCCTTCTTGCTGGCCGCGGGCAGTCCGGCTGTTGCGTTCATGAAGACCGGGGAGTTCGTCGAGACTATCACGAAGTTTTTTGAGAGCGCCGCCGAGACGAAGTAGTTTTCCATGCTTGATCTAGATTTTGGGAGAGTTCCTGCCTCAATGCGCCCGTTGTTGAGTTTAGTGGAGTATGCCATCATTGGGGGTTCGGTCGCAAATGTGGTCATTCTGGCGTACCAGCTAGGCATGCTATCAGCACGATTGCCTGTAAAGCCGTGTTAAGATTCGAGTTGGCAGGCATGAGGGATGCCATGAAGTACCACGATCAGAATGGCAGGCGTGACGATGAGGTTGAACTGACGGTACCAGCGAGGCATGTTGGCTATAGGGGAGTGCGCTCGGGTACCGTGGTTGACCAGCCGCATGCATAAAATAAATAAAATAATAATTTCAAGGATATAGAAATGTGTTCATTCATAGATGGGATTCGAGGTTTGCCATCAAATTACAGGTACAATTAATCAGCCAGCCCAGTCTCCATTGAAAGCGAGATTTACACTGGTGAGCCGATAAGAACTGATAATATGTACAAGCCACGAATGAGAACATCTCAGTTTTGGAATAATTTCTCTGAGCACCTATACTTAGTCCTGTTAAACTATCATTCATGCGTCGTCCTTGACATCGATACCCAGTTTCGTTGGCTGGTGAGTTTATGCTGTATAGACAATCATGAAATTGATGAGATGATATCGTGAGGGAGATGAGAATAACTATATATTTTAATGAATCGGACTTGTGAGGTGTAACTCGTAATATAAGTCTTAGCAGGAAGCACGTCAAAAACTACCAGCATCCTTTTGCCTTGCATACTCTCACATGAGTCAGGTCTAGGTTGAGCCCATTATGAATGCCCCCGGGGAATAGATCGGCCCTGAAAGATTATACCACGCGATAGGTTGATCTAGGCATCTCAATGGCTAATTGCCAGGACCTGGCTGAGGAGGGACGCTGAGCACAGGGTTCGGCTTTTGCTAACAATATGGTTTCGTTTTCGATTACCCGATAGTATTGTATCTGCGAGCAACAGAGACACGTAGTTCCGGCACACGCAGGGGTCGAGTTGGGATGGTCTCTTGGGAGAGATGCTCTCGTCAGATATGCTCCTAAGAATCTCCGCTGTTCGGGCGGCTCTTCAAGGGAACTAGCTAAGCACTCGACTCTGCGTGGAGATGCATTAGCCGACCTTAGCATTACCCCAGACTTGTTAACTTTTTAGTGCTGATCAATTTGCCGACCGGCAGCGAACACCAACCAAAGTCGGGTGGATTTGCCCGATGTGCCTCGGCAAGTCAGACGCCAGACGCTTCAAAAACTTGCCCCACGGCCCTTATGAATGGCCACCCCCGTCTGCATCTTCTGATGTGTAGAATCGGATCTGCTCTTCTCCCGGTCTAATAGTTGCCACACTTCGACAATTGTAGTATTGCATCATATCAGGACAAGATGGCCGCCGAACGTATTGCATCAATTGTCAAGCAGCTGGCTCCCGGCACGAGCTTGTCGCAAATGTATGTCTGACCTCCCCCGAGCTTCGATACTCCGAAAGGAAGCAGCAGCGATAGTCGACCGCGTCATGGAATTAGGCTTTTTTGCTCAGTGTCGCAATTGCAGATCTAACAGTGTCCCGACAGCACGTCCAAGAATGCCGACGATATTGTGATCACCCTTGCCATCCGAACGCCGCTATGCAAGGCCAAGAAGGGTGGCTTCAAGGACACCTCCCTTGAGTATATGACATACGCACTCCTGAAGGAGGTGAAGGATCGCATTGGCTTCGACCCGGCCCTCGTCGAGGATATTTGCTTTGGTAATGTATGGACTCGCCCGTTGTTCGCTTGCCGCAGATTCCGAGATTAGCACAAACTAACTACTTGTCTGTCCGTCAAAAGGTGTCCGATGGCAAGGCAGCGTACAAGATCCGCGCTGCCTCCCTCTCGGCTGGTTTCCCGAACACAGCCGGCGCATCCTCAGTGAACCGTTTCTGCAGCTCTGGCCTCAAAGCAACCGCCGACATTGCACACCAAATCTCCAACGGCTCTATCGAGGTCGGCATCGCGATCGGTGGCGAGTCCATGACCGCGGGCGGAGACCGCCTGGAACAACCGTTCGACGAGGACATGCTCAAGACCCAAGATGCCAAAGATACTATGGAAGCCATGGGATGGACGAGCGAGAACGTCGCCCGCGACTTCGGCCTCACGAGGGAACAGGTGGACACATACTCCGCTGAGAGTTTCCGAAGAGCTGAAGAGGCGCAGAAGGCCGGCTGGTTCGCCGACGAGATCGTGCCGATCACCACCAAGATCAAGGGGCCGGATGGTGAGGTGAAGAGCGTGACTCTGACCCAGGATGAGGGCATCCGGCCAGGCACGACCGCTGAAGGACTCGGCAAGATTCGCGCCGCCTTCCCGCAGTGGGGGCCTGTGACCACTGGTGGAAATGCCAGCCAGGTCACCGACGGTGCGGCTGCTGTGGTGCTGATGAAGCGATCCACTGCCATCAAGCTCGGCGTCCCTGTGGTCGCCAAATATGTTGGTTCGACTGTCGCTGGATTGCCTCCACGAATCATGGGCATCGGCCCGACCGTGGCCATCCCTAAGCTCCTCAAGCAATACAACCTCAACCTCGCTGATGTCGACGTTGTCGAGCTTAATGAGGCCTTCGGAACCATGGCTGTGTATTGCAGAGATAAGCTCGGTCTTGACTGGGCAAAGATGAACCCCCGTGGTGGTGCAATTGCTCTTGGCCACCCATTGGGCACGACCGGCACGAGGCAGATTGTTACTGGCTTGAGCGAGTGCAGGAGGCAGAAGAAAAAGATTCTGCTGACGAGTATGTGTATTGGCACCGGTATGGGAATGGCCGGTCTGTTCGTGAACGAGCAATGATCTGGCTTTTGTCGTAATTATTGAATACATTTTTAAGCAACCCCTCGGCTGTGCTCCTTATGTACATGATAATGACCAGCTCACGTACTGAGTCTAGTCTATGTTTCACTCCCTGGCCGATGTCGTAATGAAGCGCTGATCAAGCTAAATAGTACCATATCATGGCTAATGGTTCTAGGAGTGTTCATAAACGTATCATTAGGTATATTGTCTCGACTGACAGCTTGGAGAAGAATATATTCCAAGCCTTTTACTAAGTGCCGCCCCATAGACGCGAACCACACTCAACAGACCTCAGTATGTTTGCATTCTCCAAGTTCCTCGTCAATCGCAAGAGTTCCCCGTCCATATTGCGGGGACACATGATTGAAATAGCCACAGGAAGATATTCATCGCGCCCTGTGAACCTGGATGCGAACTCAACTTCACCCAGGGGTAACGTGAAGTCGGGACATCCAGAACAATAGCTCAAAGAATACACCGAAAACCCATTCCAGAAGACTTGCTTGTTCTGCAATCTCCCCAGATCATCCCTGTACTGTGGTCTGCCCCAGCACTGCGGATAGACTATCAGCGGAATTCTCTCGTCATCATCCGACGGTTGTGGTAGTAAGACTTGATTGATCCAACCGGCAAATGCGTTGAAAGTTTGGACGGAACCTTGGAGATCTGCCTCTGATACACTCGCTCCATAGTCTAGCCGTGCCTTCGTACTTTCTTCGATGAAGGGTTTTTTTCCAAACCGCTCTTGATACTCGCGCGCGAACGGTTGAACGACGTCGCGAGACAACTGCCCATAGACGATGTCCTTGTACACATTGCCCGTCGCTTCCACGAGGTTGTCTGAATGACCATCCGGATGGGTCTCCTTCCACAGGTCATATATGCAGACTTCTTCGCGCTTGCATCCAAGGTAATCTTCCAGTTGTTGCACGAATTTCTCCATTATCTGTCCTGCTGAGGTTCCTGTCTCGAGACCTTTGCCTCGGCGGGAGAATAATTTTGGCGTTTCAGTGGGCTCTGATGACTCGGGATCGACGGCATACAGCAGCTTGAAGCGCGCTTCGTCTCGCGCGGCGGGCTGGGACTCGAGATTGTCTCTCATCATCACTTTGCTCACTGCTTCCGCAACGGTAGCCGAACGTGCGAACACGCCAGGTGTGTCCATCAATTCAGTGCAGACAAGTCCTGAACTTTCCATGGATCCAAGGGAAGGGCGAATGCCGTAAATGCCGTTGACGCCAGCAGGATGCCTTATAGAGCCGCCCGTATCGGTCCCTATTGTGAAGTCCAGCCAGTCATAGCTGGCGCAACCGGCAGCGGACCCTGAGCTGGACGCCGAAGGTTTTTGGAAGCTGTCCCCCCGAGGGTTTGTCGGGGTCACCTCCTCAAGCCGTTCCAGCGGATCCTGTCCATCACACCACTGGCAACACCTCATCTTTCCTACCATGACGGCACCGGCGGATATGAGTTTCTCGATACAGACTGATGTGGCCTCGCGGGGCGGATGCAGCTCCCGGTAGCATTTGCTTCCATTTCCTGTCTCCAAGCCCGCGATGTCGATGGCATCCTTGACACCGAACCGCATGCCCTTGAGAGGGAATTCTGGGGTCGGGTCGCCGTAGTAGAGCTTGGACGGCACTGGTATCTTGGTCGAGTTTTGAAGCCATTTATACCGAGACGGCCCGTCCCGGAGTACTCCACCAACGAAAGCGTTATTGTAGTCACTGCATAGCTTCAGGACGCTATAGATGTAGCCTGTCGAGGAATGCAGAATATAAGGTCCGGGTGCCAGTGTGGTATCCTCCGGCAAGAAGCAGATGACTTTGTTTGGGTCTGAAGTCGCCTCATGCGACTGCGACTTGGTGACCAGCGAGACTGAATAGGGTTAACGTAGCACTTTATATCAAGGAAACCTGCATACCCTGGAGAAAATGCTCGGACCAAACATCATCGTTTTTGCAGCCATTATTTATCGCGAAACCCGCCTCTGCTTTTGAGTGTGCCGATTCGCCATGCAACAAGTAAGTGGCTGGCAGGTATTTCCCCTCTCCTCCTAGGGGTTCAACAACAGCTCTCGCTTCGTCAAGGAGATAAAAGCTGTCGCCTACAGGCACAATAATTGAGGGAGGGGGCGCTTCAGGCGCTATTCTTCTTCGTTTGCTCATTGCTTCCGTGTTTGTAGATGTGTTAAAGCGGACCACACTGTCAATAATGTTGACAGTGAGCGTACTAGCGAACCGGTACCGAGGGGTAGGTGAGGCGCCTCTAGTCAACCCTCTAACTAGCCTGTTCTCCCCCGTCCATCACGTCACGACGGCCACCTTGCACAGATCTTCTTCACACACTCTTCTAACAAGTCTCCAGGTATACTGTCTCATATATCCTATCCCAGGCCAACTAAGCCCTGCGGAAGCTTATCAGGCCTTCTACTTACACCTTGGGCCTAGATCATGATGATATATGCTCAATACAAGAACAATACCGGACTCAGCTATCCGCTCATGTATTAAGGATTACCGTGGCCGCTTCATGTCTTTGGCTGTGGATACGACGCTCCCTGGCGGAGGATCGTTTAGGATGGCTATGCCATGTACCCCCCATGTTCGGTAAGGTTAAGGCTGAGGGTTTAGTGGCAGGTGGCAGGTGGTAGGTGGGCGTAAACGCTGCATACTAGCAGTGACCTATTGCATCCTCTATTGCAGCTGAACTACATCCATGGGACCGAGCATGGCGCTAGGCAGAAACAGGGGGCGGCAGGATTTAAGAACAGGCTGTAAAAGAGGCTTTTCGACCGCCGGAATACATCTGCTCAAAAAGAAACCAGTGCTTCACACGCCAGACTTTTGCCTGTATTGCCGAAGATGATCAAGCGAAGTTCGACAGAGAAAAGCCCGACGTGGAAACCCCATCGAGCGTTCCCGCATCGTCCAATGAGCCTGAGTGACCTCCTTTACAATGATACATCGGAGGGAGCGTTCGCCAACGAGGCTGCGGGTGGCACCAACCAGTTTTCCGCTGAGTCTTGCGCCGATGTTCTTGAGATATTCGACGGCAGAGGTGCTGTCTTGAGGCAGAATCTGGACGACGAAGACATTCGAGCGTGGCTTAAATCTGAGCAAGAGCCGGCGAGGATGAGAATACTGTTTCTTGATGCTATCAATGAAAAGCCCGACTTTCTTCCTGTCACCGAATCACTACTACGGGACATCTTCGACGTGTTCGGCGTGAGCCCTCGCTTTTCAGACAACCTCAGCCGTCAACACATGCCGGGTCGATGTACGCACCGCCTCAAAGACGGCACTGTCCGCCATGAGATGTGGTATACCGCTGTCCTTAGGAGTGAGGGCAATCATATCCGATCGCAAAGTGCGAACCACACAATGGAACTTACAAGACAA
Organism: Seiridium unicorne; assembly: GCA_039778275.1. NCBI lineage: Eukaryota > Fungi > Ascomycota > Sordariomycetes > Amphisphaeriales > Sporocadaceae > Seiridium > Seiridium unicorne. Next base: position 51,518 of record JARVKF010000057.1, on the reverse strand, counting down.
TACGCCTATTGGCAGAGATTCTGTATTTGGTCTGACTGTCGGCTTCCGAAAGGCAGTGATGAAGAGAATACAAACGTAATGACTTACATGGTGTGGCGATGTCCGCAAGATGTAAAACAGTCATTCTTTTCCACCTTTTCTGGCGAGGCCGGCTCCAAGCTCTTAGATCATCCGATGGGAGTGCGTAAGTACATCCTGGGGTGCTTTGTTTTTGGAGCGTATTTAATGTCTCGAGAGATCAGCACTCTCGAAGCCCGTACCAGAACTCCCAGAACCCACCCGCAAGAGTGATGACTAATCTTGATCTGATATAGACGCATTTATGACGGAAAAGATCGTATTGCACACGCACGATTTTCTGGCCTACTTCTCCAACCCGCTGTATCAATGGGAGGGGAAGGCATCCGAACTTCGCACGCCCGATGACTACACAGCCCGCTCACGAGCGTTCCTGGCCTTGTCGCGGCAGATTCATCAGATCTCGACCGATTACGATATTCTTACTTCAAGTATTGAGTACTTGAAGGCTCAAGTGGCCTGGTTTGGCAAACAGAGTCGAGCCCGCGTGGCAGATCACATTGAGGACGCGCAGTCTGCGATGGAAGACATCTTCGAAAACCTAGAGAAGGAGGTTAAGTTGATTGGAGTCTATACAAGGCTGTATTTGGAGCGCAGTAAAATCGGAGTCGACGAGTGCTACGCCATGATTAACCAGCGAGACTCGGAACTTAACATCCAGATTGCCCAGGCTTCTAACCAGGATAATCGCTCATTACGCATCATTCAGATTTTATCCATGATATTTCTACCTGGCTCGCTTGTAAGCAGTATCTTCGGCATGGGTTTCTTCTCAACTTCGCCATCAGACGAGGGTGATGAAGCGGTATTCGCGGCCAGCAGCCGATGGTGGCTGTACTTTGCGGTGTCAGTCCCGTTGACAATCATCGTGATGGTCATCATGCTTTATTACCAATGGAGAGACGGGAATCAAGCTGAAGACGAGTGGAGTAGACGAAGAAGTGTTGCAGACCCTGAAGCACAAAAAGTGAAGAAAAGCCCCAGTCGAGAAAGTCGCAAGTGAGATGATACAAGGCTACGAGTTTGAACAGCCGGATAGAGTTAGTCCCATGAGCACAAGATAACTCCAGGGCTGCGTAAAGAGTGCCATATTTGGAACATAAGTTCTTCGTGGTTTCTGCATTATGCAACAGGCAGCCAAGGGCATCGCTGTGACCGCATTCTATGCCGTCAAGCGCGGCGATGACGACGATATTGAGAAGCATAACTCCATGAGTGATATCATGGACCATATGACTGGGTATACGTTATGGTTGGAGAATAGTGATCAAGACATCCTGCTCCATGGGATATAAGCAGGATTCGATACTTCTATATGCAGGACGCGGCAGATGACCAGTCTTCAAAATAGCATTGAAGTCATGGATCTCGAAGGGTGTAATACATCAAATCCAAGACCGTATGGACGGTTCCGCCCGGCAATGAACATTTGGGTAATAGCTGAGCAAAACGTGACTATACTCGAAGGAAAGGTCTGGCGTATTTCAAAACAATCAAGAGCCATCATTCTGATGCAACATTGTTATATATGACCTTATTGGCGCGTAAAGATAACGTGGTAAATCCGTGCGCGAAGCCATCGAACTATGTTGGAAATCAAAATTTTGTTTTCCCGGGTAGGTAACTTGTTTGACCATCATTATACTACTTACTTCCCTGTGTCTTGAGATAAGGTAAGCCCGGGTTCGGCCTGAAGTAGGCTCAGTCTACCGTTATTGACACAAGGCCTTTGTCTAGTCTAGATCTAAATCTATTTCTACATCTATGTGCGAGAGACCTCGCTTCTGTACTCTTCTTTCTCAAACGCTGCTTGAGACTAACAGTCTACTCCACTCGTGCCCTCTTGACGCCGTTTGTGTGTCCATTAACAGCCTCCTCTGGCACACCAGAAAAGTATTCCAGACTACCCTTGGGATCTGCCTTCATGGTCTTGGCGCCCTGCATCCAGCCAGCTGGGCAGACTTCGCCGTGCTCGTCCGTGAACTGGAAGGCTTGTACCAATCTGATGGTCTCCTCGACATTACGCCCCACCGGCAGATCGTTCACCGTAATCTGTCTCAAGGTTCCCTTGGGGTCGATGATGAACAGACCTCGGAGGGCCACACCCTCGTCCTCAAGGAGCACGCCGTAGTCTCGGGAGATCTTGTGGCTGCGATCGGCAACCAGAGGCAGTTGAAGATCGGAGCCGAGACCGCCCTGCTTGCGCGGTTGTGCCTGCCAGGCGAGATGTGAGAAGTGCGAATCGGTCGAAAGAGCCAGGACGGTGGTGTTGATAGCGCGGAAGCGAGAAAGAGCGTCGTTATATTGGATGATTTCTGTCGGGCAGACGAAGGTGAAATCCATAGGGTAGAAGAGTAGAACGACCCTGCATTGGAAGATATGTGAGTATATATATACACTATAGTAACGAGAAAAAGGGGGAGTATAAGCACAAGAGTCCATAGAGACATCTGGGGGTTAGTTTTAGAGGTAGAAGGAGAGGACTGACCATTGGCCAAGATAGTCGGATAGCGAGATCTCCTTGAATTCGCCATTGGCAAACACAGTCATGGCCGTGAAGCCGGGGGCCGGGCGCTGGACAAATGCCTTTGACATGATGCTGGCGTGCTATTGGTAATCTTCTGCTTGGCAAAAATGTATGGATAGCCAGTGCTTTCCTTGGGTTGCGGACTTGGGATTGGATGTCGGAACGAAGAAAAAAAAGAGGCCATTCACAATCCGGGGAAGAAGCTGGTCCAGCCCATTTTCCTCTGACCAAAGCGTTCCCACGGTCACGACTCCCACATCGTGCCATTGTAACTTACACCCCTGATCAGAAGGGACGTTCGGACCAACAGATCCACCGCCCCATTTCTCGTTGGCATCTCATTCGACAGTCGCCATTCCGTGGGTCCGATCGTGTCAGCTTGGCTCAATCTCATTTATCAGATGCGGTGCGCAAACGCGTGAAATTGAGGTTGCAAGGTCGCATCGGCGACGCAGATGTGCGCGATCGTGGGCTTGGATACTCTGAACACCGTTTGTGGATATACAACCACCGGCGAACCTTTTAAATCTCGAAGAAAAGCAATTCCCCAACTCTCGAGCTTTAAAGTTACTCCGCAGTCCTGGCCCCGCCAATAACCGCCAAGCTAGCCCGCCGGCGTAGAAGTGCTCAGCGCCAGGCAGACCAGGATCACCCACTTACATTACTCAAGTCCAGATACCTGTCAAGCCATGGGGAATATATACTCGCATGCCATTATTCCCGCCAGGGTGGACTATGTAATGACGTCTATAAATGAGAACACTTCAATCAATGTCTGAAGTCGTTTCAGTGTGTTACATAGTTATAGAAAAAGAAGCTTAGCTGCGTTCAGTGGGCCGCCAGATCGAGGTGAAGTAACCTAAAATGTGGTATGATAGCATATAGGAAGGGCCCGTGCTATAACTAACCATTACTTGAGAGGAATAAGAAAAAAAAAAAAAAAAAAGGAAAGGAAAAGAAAAAAAACAAGAGAACACTACCTTCAATGGTGCCGTGATCCCATTACTCGATTTGAGATCGGTCTGCTTACAGCCAAGATGGTACATTCCGGGACTTTATTCGATCTGCATCGCCCGCAGATCGAGCCATACCCATAACTTCTTAAGACTCTCTCAGGCTAGACTAGCCTCTAGAATGAGCCGAACAAGGCACCACCACCGCCTTTTAGGTCGCATTCAGACGGAACAGACAAGCAAATATAATATAATATATGCGCGATTTTGATTGTCGCATAAAATTTGCCATGCATTTGTTTTAATTGCACATGTAGTATGTAGATCGCAATTCAGGGATAAGGTGCAGCGTAGTTTACATATGAGGTATCACTGAGAGGCCGGCGACCCCTACGCGTGCGAGGCCATGGGCTACCATTGCTATACACCAAGCAAAACAAGGGAGCAGTAAGAAAAGGGAAAGGGAGAAGGAAGCAGGCAGCAACATCAAGGGACAGAGACGCGTAGTAATAAGACGGACCGGCTAGACAGTCTTACGCCTGGTCGCTTCACGCAAGAAGGCATGTCATAGAGAGAAGAGAGGAGAAAAGGCAAGAAAGACGTACAAGATAGGGGTCGTCTCACGGGCTGGCGTAGTGTATTATGAGTCCTGAAGTCAAGCTTAATTCGTCTGTCCTCCTGTCGACCAGAGTCTGGCCCACCCGGGTTCTGCCAGCGTTTCTTAGCTTGCCCTCGACTGAAAGGCAGCCATTCCTCAGACTGATGTCTTTGTTTTGATCTACTTGAATCCGAGACTAACTAGACCGAGGGATGAATTACTATGGGAATGGTCCAAATCTTGGCGACAAATAGTCAATTTCATCTCATTCGGAAGCTAGTCTCGAGAAAGATGGAGATAACAGAATTTCGCAAGAGCTTCGCGACGAAGGACTGGGGTATATCCCGTCTGCAGCAGTGCGGGTATCCAATGATTCTGTACCCCGGAAATAGCGATAAGCTGACGATTGACTTCATCACAGCCTACTCGACTACTCGACAGCTACCTGAGATCTAAATATCGGACGAAGGACATATATCCCTAGGCCTGAAAACCACTCTAAACCCAAAGCGCGCCTGAACCTATCCATAGGGCATTCAACACCGGTGGGAAGTGCAATGCATCCAGCCACATCCCAATTGATGACAATCTGGGTGCGGCTACCGAGATCCGAGTTATGTACATCCCCTCGAAACGCCGTTCAAATTCACAAAGGTCGGGTGCTTAATCCCTTAACCATGCTCTCCGCTTCTCTTCCTTTTTGGCACGCCGTTTTTCCTTGAACTGTTTTAGTTCGTTCTTGCTTGGCTTCTTTCCCGACCGCTCTGCTCTGAGACTTCGTCCGTCATGGGCATTGGCTGCGGCATCAACGTCGAAGAAGGCGTTCATCTGTCTGCGAGACTTGTTTTCGTCATTGTGCTGATCGGGGTTCTGATCGTCACCTTGCCACCGGCCCGTGAATCGATTGAATGACCCAATTGCAGCGTACGCAGCGGCCGGGTCCACCGTCTGGGGCTGTTCGGCCGACGTATCCTCATTCTTCTTGGCGTACCAAGCGTTAGGATCATAGTCCCCATGTACCGCTGGGTTGTAGCCGCCAGCAGGAGGTTCCTCGTCCTTGGGCGGCTCGACGGCACTGGTCGTGCTTGGCCCCGCTGTTGTCTCCTTTGGCAGGCGTGGGTTGTCCCATGTGCTCTCGCCCGTTTTGTGATTGTGGAAGTAGTAGGCCTGGTTCGTCTCGTCCCAGTGAAACTCCCACCCGTCGTCTTCTTCCGCTGGTGGCGGCTCACTAGGTAGGGGCGGCGCACTGGTCTCGATGGTCTTGGATTCCGCAGCCAGGGGTGAGGCCTCGCCAGACTCTTGGGACTGTTCTGTTCCTGGAGATGAAGCGGCAACTGGTTCCTTCTCCGTGCCCGTCTCGCCCGCTTCTGCAGCTGTGGCCCCGTCTGTGGTGAGGGCAAGGTCATGAGTTAGATCGGTGGCAGGCGCAGCCTCGCGATTCGGAGATGAAAGTGACGTCTTTGGGGAAGCCATGGCGAACAAGACTGTCGCTTCGGGCTTCTGAAGAATACATGAAATTTGCCGCTGACTATGAAAACGAACCCGGTAAGGAGACGGCCTGAGCCTCGTGAGAAACCAAGGTGTTGTTGTATCTCATAGGCAAGTGAGTTAAATGCAAATGCGAGCTTGTGATAGTTGCGACGATTACGTCCAAGCCTGGTGACATCTGGGACATTGAAATGCCGTTATCGTTATCAGCTTAGCGTAGCCCATGCATGCTTTGCCCAGTGGGCCCAAATGCGTGGTCGGAGCGGAAATACACGGCTGCCGACTCCCGCCTCCTAGCGCGGCGGCCTGGATCAAACAAATCTGTGGCCCACATCCATTACTGTACCACAGAATGGAGGGCCTTCACTTGTCGATATCGACACCGCTTGAACCAACCTCGTCTGTTCCCTAAACGATCGAATGTGCGATGGCGCCTTCATGGTCGCTAAAGCGCAGTACCCAGTCCAGTTGGTTGTTTCCCTGGTCCTGTGTTTCTCAGATGGCCGCACATTGGATTGATCCAGCACCCCCTTGACTCCAGCTCCATGCAGATGCTCTCTCGGCAGCACCCGACTGCATCGCCCAATCACAGCCCTCCTCTATACCGTTTCGGGTGACAGTGAGTGATGGTGCCGCATACCTTTTCTGCCCTTGCAGCAGCTGTGCAGGGAAGCCGACGATTTCAGGTCAATTGGGTGCCTGTTTCGCCGCAAGCACCCGCATTGTCTCCTAGCTTGTACTTCTGCTTTTCTTCCGAGCGTCCCTCTGTACTTGCGTCCGCACCAATATAGCGTTTCCAGTGAAACCATGGCGCTGGTCCTTTTCGTCTGCCCAAAGACTGCCGCTTGTTCCGTATTGCCGCATTTGTATCTGGCATACCTATTTCCTCGTCAACATTCCTGTGCAATCGTCCGCCTGTGCTGAAGCCTGAAGTTGGAGGTCTCGAAATTTCAGAGGAAGCTGCTTTTTTGAGATGGAGTCCATCTATCTGCGGCAACCTCAGCCACGGACCTTGCTCTATACATTACCCACCGGCTGCTCATTGCCTACCAACGAGTCCAGCCGCCCAAGTCCAGCCAGCACGTTACATTCGCTGACTTTACCCATGGGCAGGTTGCACCTTGAAATTATCCAACTTTAGCCTCCAGTGGCCGGTCAGTGGCTCATATGATGCCAGAGGCCGCAGACTAGGAAGGTCTGGGCGTTTGAACCCCAAGTTTTGTTGCACGGACAAAGGCCGTAGTCTGCCCACGTCTGTGCGAATTGGGCTGAGCGGCCTCTTTGGTCGTCCTCCCACTTCCATTTCTGGTTTTCGGGACACAACAATCTATGAGACCCGCCTTTCGTTTCTCTGAATCCTTTCCTTTTTACTTTTGGCTATTTATTTCAGCGTCGTCTTCTGTGTATCTTTTACAATCGGCCGGTTTCGTCTTAGTAAACCCTTCCAAGTACCACGGGATCTCCTACTACGCAACCATCATGAGACCAGAGGCGTTGACCTGGTGCCATTGAAGTGCGCCAAACAGAGTATTGTCTTGCCTTCTCCCCGGCTGGCTCGTTTAGCCTTATATCTTGAGTACCGAGGTCCCGGGGCCAAAGTGACTTTTTTTCAGCGCTTTTGCTTTCGGGATTATTCTGGGTTGCCATAGAAGAAGACGAAGACTTTAGAATCAATTTGCTGCCATGGGAGGCCCCGGATACCTACGCACTGCTGGGTTCAGTATATCGTTACTGGTCCAATATGCTGTCGCGGAGTATAAGACAACCGATGACAGCCATTGCGACTGCTACTTAACCAATGGAAGTACAGGGGCGTATTTCACAACTCACAAGTTTTACGACTTCCGCTCCATGTCAGACCACGTCAACGTGCCTTCATCCTTGGTATCCGATGCAGATGCGGCCAGCCAAGCGGACCCAGCAAACGACTACTTCACCTCTCAGGCGTGGACCGAGGCCTGGAGCATTCAGCAATGGAATAACAGCGCCAGCGTGGACGACGGTGACGCTGTGCTTCTCATGGCCAACTCGCCAGCGAACATCTACATTGAGACAAATACGGACGCCAACGCACAGTCCGACACCTACCTTACTCTGAGGACGGTGCGGCTCGACGACTTCCAGACAGCCGCCGAGTTCGAGTCTACCTCGGAAGCGTATCACTTTGTCTCGGCGCGCATGTACGCGCGCACTGTCGGGGCATCGGGCGCCATTACGGCCATGTTTACATATCGGGGGTCTGACGACCCCAACGCCATACAGGAGGCGGACCTCGAAATCCGCACTATGGACCCACCGGATGTGATCCAGTACACAAACCAACCGTCCTTCAGCGCGACAGGCGATGCGGTGGACGCAGCGACCCGTAATGCCACTGTACCCGTAGGCTGGGACGACTGGGCCGTCCACAGGATGGACTGGAGCCCAGACAGCACCATGTGGTATGTGGATGGGGTCGATGTGAGCCAAATCAGCTTCCAAACCCCGCGGGACCCGAGCTATATCATATTTAACACGTGGAGCGATGGCGCACACTGGAGCGGGAACATGAGCGTAGGCGACGAGGCGTATCTCCAGATTCAGTGGATTGAGTTGGTGTTCAACTCGACGGGGGGAGACGGGACGTCAGCCGATGGGGGCACCCACAGAAGGAGTCTGTCCATGAGGGAGGACAAATGCCAGAATGTGTGTAGTGTAGATGAGACGGATACAGTCGGCACGCCTGTGTTGCTCCAGGGAGGCGCTTCGGGTGTGAGCCCTGGAAGGCTAGGCATTGGTATACCGGCGCTTGTTATCGCGGCCATGTATTTGTTATCATGATGGATATGACAGCCATTGGAAAGAGTCATCATCGCCATCGAGGATCAGTAGACTCCACTGTGGTTAATAGTGCCACGTTCGCTGGCTTGTACGTCGCGGACCGTTTCCCTACCATATACTACAACGGAGGTGATGAATCCTCTTTGATGGTTATGCAAATCAACTGAAACAGACAAAAGAAAAGCTGACAGGGTAATAATTCATCTTCGATTCCAACGCTTTCGCTTTTCCATACTATCCTATGCCTGGGCTACGGTGTCGCACCTCTATTGTTGTGCTCCATTATACGCATTCAAGCCCACTTGGCTCCATACCCACGCTGAAGAGCCATGGTAATGCTGATATATCCCCCAACACCATCTCCAATGCATTGAAATAGGACTTAAAATAATACAAGAAAATGGGGCGTCTTGACAGACGATCGAATCTGATTTGTTGAAAGCCACCAACTCCACTGTGCCCAATGCCCTAAGGCGTATTCCCACTGGCATCTACTGTGCATCTCTCATCTTTCGTCGTGAAAGCCCGTCTTCGATCTGCCTCCGAAGCCGAACCTCCTGCTTCCTGGATCGTCCGGACTGTGTTCGGTAACCTCCTCTCCCTCCTCATCTCTCAACATACTACCCTCCGCACTGGTTGCGCCACTAGAGCTCTTACTCAGCCCGCTTCCTTCGCGGTCCTTGAGTCGGCTTGTGAGCGCGCTGAATCTGCCCTTTAGACTTGAAAGACCACCAGCATTGCCATGTCCGGATGGGCCGGCCGTTACGCGTCGTTTGAGATCGAACTTGGGTTCAGGTATATCAAGATTGCTGCCTCTGCTTCCAGGTCTCAGACTGCCTCTCGTGCTCGGTCTTGCCTTGGTCTCGCCCGAGCTTGTGGAGGGTCTGAGTTCGATTCCCAGGCCCGTGGGCGGTGAAGTACGGTCGTGCGGGGTTGGCGGCGTCATCATAAGAAACGTCGGCACATTACTCTGGGCATTTCCATTCCCGTTCCCTTGAGTCGTATTTATGCCAGTGTTTGGTCGGAAGCTCCTGCGACTCGACGCCACACTACTGCTCCTCGAGTCGCTCCTCTGCGGAACTGGAATGCTGCTCTGACTGTCCTTCAGACTCCGCGGCGGGCTGCGTGAGTAATCCACGGGGCTCGTTCCGAACAAGCTCGACGAGTCATCGCTATTATCACCGCTGTTGCCCAGCGAGGGCGTCGCAAGGAGCACACTGCTTGTCGCAAGCTCTCTGAGCCTCTCTTTTTCTTTGCTATTGGGACGGTGCTTGCTGAATTTGTTTCCGATGATGGCGCCTGTGTGAGAGATCAAGGCCTTGATGACACGGGACTTCAGAGCCAAGGCCAAATCTAGGTTAGACCACGTCTTGTTCCGGTACTCGATGGTAGGTAGGCGGAACACGAAATCGTGGACATCCTCAAGATTGCGATCACCCTTGCCCTTGTAGCTCAGGCAAAGAACTACAGACGGCATCTTGATGTATGCGAAAGTCATATAGTTCGACGCGCGGTCAATCATCTGGCTCAGGTCATCAGAAGGCTTATCCTCGGCCGCCTTCCCGGTATTACGAAGAGCGAAGCGCGACGATTTCTTGTTGTCGCTTTGCGTCGAAGCCATAGTCGAGGAACGTCCGATGCCAGGACGTGGCGTGATTTGGCTGGACCGCAAGGATTCGTACGACGGCTTCTTGCTAGCTGTTTTGCCGTTGAAGAGGCGGAAGACACTGCTGCCATCACCGGAGTGGACGCTAAGAGCCTTGTTCTTCTGTGGCGTGGTCTCGGGCGTCTGGGAGTCTGATGTGAGGGTAGGTCGAAGACGGAGCTCCAGTGAGCCTGCTCTTGTGTTGAAGCCGGAATCCTTGTCCGATGCAACAGATCCCAACAGGCCACTGCCTGACTCATCTTGCAGGTCCTCGTCTTCGTTGACAACCTGCTTCACTATGAACGGCGAATCCGCCCTTCCGTTCTGACCCTTGCCCTGTTCTTCTTCCATCTCAGGGAAGATATATTCAAAAAGCTTCTTGCCCACGTCGCGCTCAAGTTGGATCTTTAGCGGGAAAAGATCGACCTCGAAATGGTCCATGACAGGAATACCCGCAATAGCCTCGAGCATGTGCCAATAGACTCGAATCATATGTCGATTTTGGAAATCTTTCACGTTGAATTTGTCGTCCACATATGGCGCAACCATTTCGGGGTACATAGCGTCGGCTAGCAGATTGAGACCCAAGACCTTGCCGACCTGGAACAAATTGATGTGTGAGCCGTCTGAATTATCAGTCCGGTCATATTCCACGTCGCGAAGCTGAAGCTCAACCAGAGGCTCGTTGTTATCACGGATAAGATGCCAGACGATTTCTCGCGCAGAGATGCTCCATCTCAGCAGAGCATTGCTCTGTGACGTGGTATCGTATTTCCGCTGGGAGGTAGTGATGGCCTTCATCATGAAGAAGAGCTCGTCCTCGCAAGCCGTTAGATCGCGCTCAAGAAGCAGACGATCCTGCCAGCCTTTTTTGTCCAGGTATTTCGAGTGTAACTGGAAATGCATCTTGATTTCTTCCAACTGCCGTATCCGCTCCTGAAGCTTGACCACCATTTCTGGGGTACCGCGAAGGTCACTAAAGTCCGATGCGAGCATGATTTTCTCCAGTCTCTCACTCCTTGTCTTTTCCAGAGGCTCGCTGTACAAAAGGAGGTCAAGCACAATCACATAGATGGCGTAATATTGCGATGAATTGCAGAGCGCTCTGGCTTGTGGGAACTCTACCCAGAGATTGTCCATCCTGCTCTCTGTGCTCTCATTGGTAGCATCGTCTGTGCCGTCGCTGTTGTTGACATCATCATTATACTTGAGACGCAGCGTGTTGTATTTGTCGTACCGGAGCATGGCAGAGGTCTTTTGTACAACGCGCTTGAATCCAAACGGATCTGATTGAAAGTCAAACATGACCTCCATTGGCACCCAAGGCGGCCATGAAGAACCGCTTGGCGCCCCGTAAGTGTTACCGGAGTACATGGATAGGAATTGTCCGGAGAACCATTTCTGGTGGCTAACGAAGAACTGAGTGCCGTCCATGCCGACCAGGAAACGTCGCTGGACAAGGCCAGAGACCATGTCTGAGATACGGGCCTTTTCCATGACCTCAACAACCTTGAGCTCCATACTCCTGGCAGTGATCAATACGGCATGCTTCTTGTTCTTGTCACTTTGGAGCTGGATCTGCGGTGCGACTAAACGGACGTGGTAACTGCTCTGAGGCGCAAAATCTTCAGCGATACCAGACGTGAGGTCATCCATTTGATTGTTGGTTGTAGGCTCGCCAGGACTATCGGAGTCATCAGCGTTAACGAACTTGCGTCCATCCTGGAGAATTTGCTTGATCCGGTGTTCGATATCCTGAGCAGCCTCTTTCGCATGGTGCCCGTTCGCACGAGGCTCCGTGGCATGGTCTTCCTTTTCCGGTGAGGTTGTACTGCCGGGCTTGTCTTTGGTCTTTGCCTTGGTCTGCTCCTCAACAATGTCGAGGATGAACTTGACGGCCGGCCGAGAAAGATAATAGACAAAACCTCGCCGCTGACTGACTTGATGGCTATAACGAAGGATGATATTCCGGAGCAGATTGTTCCACTTGAGCTGCATGTTGTGAATGACGAAGCGATTTTTGAAATCGCTCGCGAAGTCAGCCCCCGTGGTTCCCCTGGCTTCGTCCGCTGTAGAAGATGGTGAGTCCTTAGACGACTCTGGCGTCTTCGGTGAGTTGCTCCCAGAAGATTCGGCATCATTGGTCGCGGCAGTCATTGACACATTTCTCAGCATGCCCTCCATGAAGGTCCGCTTGTCCTGCAAAACACCGGTATGCCTGTTGAAACTTTCGTAATCCGCCTTGAGCTGTGGATCACTATTGCCCGCCCGAACGTATTGCAGTTCCTTCTCGCCTACAGCCTTGATATTGTTTTCGATCTGAGTATCTAGCTGGTCGAGTCTCTGCTCAATGAGTTGTTGCTGCACTTCCCGAGGATTGTCATCTTGACTCATTATGCACAGATGAGTAGGCTCGTGTCCAAAAGGGCTCGTGCGGTCCGGATCTCCAGCAATGGTGTCACCAATGTCTGTCTGTCTGAAATATGTGACCCTTGGCGCAAAAGCCAGCGGAAGAATTTTCGTGTCCGGATTTGGCTCTGAAGGTAGAATCCAGTCCAATTCGACGAAGTCATCCATATCGATCCAACTGAAGTCGTTGTCTGGGATTGTAAAGTGTGACAAGTCGTTTCCATCTTCATCGCCTTGAGCTATGAGGGTTGAGATGGAGTTCTTTTTGATTGCCTCTGTTGTCGTGCCTTTGATGCTAGCAGAAACAGCACGAACGTCAGCAGATACAAGATCAAGCTGCGCAGCATGGATCTTCATAGCCGTTGTCCGGCTCTGAGTCTTGCGACCGCGGTCTCTTGTGTTGAACTCCTCCCGACGCTGATGCATGTCGAGCATGAAGCTGTCGAATCTGACCTTGATGCCGGTCGCCGAGACCGAGTTTTCCGAGTAATCTTCAGCATCTTTGTGCTTGTAAATATGACTCATGAAGAGCGGTGCAAGCAGTATATTGTACTTGATCGTGCCCAAATGTCTGCCAAACTTCTTACTATTCTTCTCCCTACCAGGCCACAGTGAACCCTGGCGGACGGGTAGTGACATCGGACCACCAAACGTGGACCACCATGCGAAGAAATGAGTGAAGAATCGAGGTGTCAGGTGAACCGTATTGTAGCTCCTCGATACCTTGTGATCGGCGGATTTCCAGTCCATATCAACCGGGGCCCTAATACCGATAGACAAGTGGATGTGCTGACTCCGAAAGCCCCTGAAAGCATCATAAGGCTGGCCACCTTCGGGTTTGGCATAGTGAGGCGACTTGAGAACGACGTCGTAGTGTGGCTTGAAGTCAAAACTACGATGGCCGTCCGGGCCGATGGCCTTCTCGAAAACCAGGCCAGCCATCCACTGTACGTTTCCAGACAGTTTCATAACGACCTTCTTGAAAAGGGCGCCAGACCTATAGCTGTCCCCGCTGGAAATGCTGTCACCTTCCCCGATCTTCCGAGCTGCCTCGCGTTCTTGATGACCGTAATCCGGGATAGCAAGGACGTATTCCCCACTGTCTACAGTCATGAACTTCTTCGGCTCGTCTTCCACATTTATGTTCCACCGCACATCATTGCGCCAGCACATAAGGAAACCGGCCCCGTTGCCGGTGACACTGTAGGGATCCCTGGTGCCCTTTAGCGCAAGATGAACATCGCCATCACCTTTCCAGGCCACTCGGACACGGGAATGAAAGTTCAATCTGATCTTATCCCAGAAACCGACCCGTTCAGAGGGGTCAAGTTGAGGTTTGGTGAAGGACTCGATGACCATCATCATGTCTTGAATGGCTGGCTGATACGAAGGACCCCACGTGATTCGCGTAGGATATGCTGTGTTCATGTCAACGTGCATGTCCGAGTATGATTTTACTGGCCCAATGGTACGGCGCACGTCGATGGCGAAGCTGCCACCCGCTGGCTGTCCTGGTTCCCTGAAGCTTGGGGGCGTGATTTGGACTTTAATTCTTCTCGTTGACTCCGTACCGCGGAACTCCTCTGCGATGACAAAGTCGGTTTTCAGGGACATTGCAGGTAAGCGGGAGGATTGGCCCGACTTCAGTGCTGGTATATGGAGCAGCGGTAGCGGGTAGTCTCTCAGCGATAACCTAGCCTGGCTCATGCTGATTTGAACATTCATCGGTATGAGCAGGGAATACTTCATATCCTTAGGCTGGCCTTTGCCGATATCATGGAGAAAATCGGACAGCTTGGACATCGGAAATGACGGTTTATCGATCATAAAATGCAAGTCCTCGATGAAAGCGCCCATAAGAGCTGGGCGCTGAGGGACTTCGAGGATCTTCTCATGGTCCTCCAAGTCATCTGGTAGCTGCTCTGGTCCCCAGAACAAACCACGGAGGTCTTTCATGCCATCCCTAGCCATCTGATAATGGCGATCGATGCGCTTTCTCCAGCTCTGGGTATTGTGTTCGTTTAGCCTTTGTCTTGCCGCTTGAATTGAGACATGAGCGCTGCCACTAAAGCCAAGACAACCGTCGGGATCATACCGGGGCCGCTGCCTGCCTCGCGGTTTGTCTTCTGAAGGCCGCCCATCCATAGCCGTCCTTGGTCGCCCATCTTCGCTCCTGCTACGGTTCCATGAGACATTTGCATCCTTATTCCGTCCCCTGGTCATGACCGAGCGGTTACGAAGGCGGTTGGTTTCTTTGCGTAGCTCCTCCTCGTGTATTTTCTTGACCTTGACACGATAGGCCTCTTCGCGGGCTAACCTTTGAAGCTGCTCGACTCGTCCGGCTCTGTAGATCATCCCTAGCTTCCATTCAAACGCTCCATCTTCAAGCTCAAATAGCAGGTGGCGAGTCCGCAACGAAATCTTCGGCACATTCTTGGGACCCTCTGGGCCTTTCTCGAGGATATACTCGTTTGTACCTGTCCTAAAACGGTGGTGCAGCTGCGCGGACGCTTTGATGACGTTGATGAAGTTGTCCGAGATCTTATGAATGATTAGCTCATACGGGACAGCTAGCCGCATTGCTTCCGCATAAATATCGAACATCTTGTCGTCGTGGTAGCCGAAAGCTGTGAATTTCCGAGATTCACGATAGTCGAGACGCAAGGCCTGTATGCTGGCAATACGGGCCCATACGCCTTGCATTCGTGGGGCCCCAGCAAACATACGCACAAGCCGAGCGTGGACGAACGGAGGAGACCATCTGTGACGCCCGGCTTCCACATTGTAAACCTGGAACATGACAGCAGGATCGGAGGGCAACTCGGCCTTAATTTGAATCATGGAGGCCTTCGCATCAACGGTGATAAGTTCCTGAACAGGCCGATTCAAGTGACCCATCTGATCGGTGGCCGGCGATTCAGGTGATAACATCGGAGGCGCCAAATGACCGCTCGTTGCAGGACTGCTAGGGGTATGTTGCGGCGTTACTTTCGTATCAGTCATGTCCCGTTTGGTCCTTACGAATGCTTTTCTCAGCACCATTATTGCCACACCAACGGCGTAGTGGCGGTATAAGGAGTATTGGAGCATCAAAGTCTTGATATGCGAATGTACGTGCAGGATAGGGCCATGCTTGTCGCTGAGGGTTGACAGGGCGACCTCGAAGCGAGGCATATGGATGAAAGGGTCAGCCTCCCACTTCTCCTCGTTGTCAATGATGAAAGCTTCCAGCCCTCGAATATGAATGGCAATCCTGCGCCCATCACCATCATTGAAATATTCTGGCTGCTTTTTCTTTGGCGATGTGGGCGAGGGCATCGTTTTTAAGATCTCTGGATCTGGCATCTTGGCACGGCTCGTCGCCCGTCTCCTGGACGTTGGACGTTGACGCAGGTGTTGATCCATACGCTGGGCGCGGTACTCTGCAGACCACGAATCTACCTGAAGAGCTACTCCACGAGTGTTGTTGGGGAAGTCGTCATCAACCCCCGCAACTTCGGCACTGAAATCTTCGACCGATACCTGAAAATGCAATAGCCACTGTGGAAATCCTCGAATACCATGATGTGGTTTGAGGGATTTTGATCCGGCGCGCTTGTCTGGCTCGACGTCTAGCCGAAGCTGCCGGATGATCTGGCGTATGCCGTCCGCTATCTCAGGACGCACCACGTGCACAGCCAGTGACTGAAGGTGTCCGTTGGCCATGACATGGACATCAGGATTGGCCCCGAGTGTGACCTTCAAGTCGAAGGATTCGGTATTGACGAGATCAAATCGGTTGCCCTGGGCTGTTTGGTAGTAAAGATTGTGTGTTTGAACTCGAGCTTGTGACACTAGAGAATAGTGTAAATCCTCCACAGCTGAGTGAAACGATTCGACGTCTAGAGATATAGACGAGATTGACGAGATGATCAGGTCAAAGTCGTCCGAATCACCTGTATTTTGCACTGGAGGTAGAGCGACACGTATGACAGGCTCGTGCATTGTGAATTTGAGGTTCGCCTTTGGTAGAAGACGTGAGATGAGCTTG
Source organism: Seiridium unicorne (assembly GCA_039778275.1). Classification (NCBI taxonomy): domain Eukaryota; kingdom Fungi; phylum Ascomycota; class Sordariomycetes; order Amphisphaeriales; family Sporocadaceae; genus Seiridium; species Seiridium unicorne. The sequence continues at coordinate 34,970 of JARVKF010000057.1, read as the reverse complement.
TGACGTTGCTGTACTTGGGCTTTTGGTGCTTTTGGCTTGGGTCTGAGAAGTGCCAGTAAGATGGGCAAATGCTTGGGATCGAGGTCAACGGATGGCGAAGTTACGACACTGTTAGCGAAAAGCATGTTGGCGTTTCTCTCGTCGGCACTCCCATGCTCGGAGAGTTCCACCGTCTTGGAGGGCAGTGTAGTCTTGACAGTGGTTGTCATCATTGGAATATAGACCAATCGCTCGGGCTCGCCATGTCCGTCATCCAGACCGACAGAAATCGACAGTGCAGCAGCAAGTGCTTCGTGCGCAAGATCTTTGGAGGGGAAGTACATCCGGTGCGCAGGAGACTTTGGGTCTAAACGGTGCAAGTCTATACCAACCTCCTTCATCGAAAAGTTCAGGAGGAGTGGTGTCCCTGAGGCCTTGACTGTTTCCACCTTTTTGGTCAGCCCGGCCAGGCTAACTGCGAATTGGACCTCCTTGACACCCCTCAGAATGGAGCTCACGAATTCCTTCGAGTCCGAAACAGTCTGCATGATGGCCTGATCTGTGCTCCCGGGCTCGTCGAGTTCCTGCATGAAGTTGTCCACGGAGAGGTCGAGGGCTTCCACGGTATGATACTCCTTCGAGTACAATCGTTTTCTTTTCTGATACCGATCCATGCAAGTCTGCACATCGTCATAGGGTATATGCACACGTCCCAACTTGAGCGCTATCGTCGCATCACGGAGGCCATCCAAGCGTTCGTAGAGGAACCCATGCACATTGAGAATGGCATTGTCGAGAACCTCGGACGCTTCGCCCCCATGCGCGGTGAACAACACGCTCCGTAGCGTAACGATCCATTCAGCCTGCTTCTTCTGCCGCTTCACGTCGGACCTAGCCTGAAAGAAGAAGCGGGCGCGGTCAACCATCTTGTGGCGGGTATCGACCGCCACTGTGAAGCTGCCGCACTGGATCTGCCCCACGTCCACAATGTTTATGGTAGAGTCGGTGGCCACCACATCAACCATCCGAAGCCAATGTATGTTTCTGTGCAGCCTCTTGATCTTCTCCTTCATTCTCGTGAGCTGCTTCCATGTCTCACTTCGTGCTGGACCGAAAGTCGCTCGACGGGGTAACGTGGTCCTCTTCTTTGGGAGGGGTGCTGGTTTATCTTGTTCTCCCTGATCCTGATCGTCATCGCCGTCTGCCTCACCCACGCCTCCAGCCTTGTGGCCTTCCAATGCTCTTATATCGATGGTGACGACCAACTCGCTGACAACGATGCTCATCCATGTGGGCTGGGAGAATGTCGGCCGGTGCACATTGAGGCCAAGCCCCCGTATCTCGATCTTGAAGCCATCCTTGAGGGTGTAGGCCAGCCGCCGGAGGGATAAGTAACCAATTCGCTGGATCGAGAGGCCAGTGACGATGCGCAAGAGGGCGAATACGACAAATGACGAGATATAGGCGAGCACGATGACCCCGAAGATGAAGGTCGGATTGAATAGAGCCATGGCCGCTGTCGCTTCTGCTGCACCTACTCGCGGCGCCTCGGCGCGTCCCACGTAGCCGACTTTGAACGGAATTTTCTTAGCATGCGGTACCACAGGTCTGCGGCGCAAGGCAGGTTGGAAAGGATTAGGGACTTACATGGTTGTGACTTGAGTTTGTACTTCCCTGCATCATCGTTGTTTAGGTCGCTGGTGAATCGTAATATCCCATCTCAATTCCCACTGCCCCCGAGAATGCCGGACCGAGGACCTAGCACTGCGCTATCTGGAACCGGGGTGGCGGACGATTTTCAGGGACACTCAGCGACTACCCGTTCCGCGGTACCAAGGTTATCACGGTTCGAAACTGTTGGCCAAATGCTGCAGCTGCGTGGGCGTTACTTTCTGATGCTGCTGATGCTGATGCCGCTGCCGATGCTCGTGCTATGCGGACAAAACAAATGGCCTACGCTGCTTGATCCCCCAACGCTTTCACTATCGCTACCTAGTCCGGCGACGCTCCTGCTAGGGGCATGCCTGGTCAGCCGACGTTGCATGCACGTCACTTTTAGAAACCCGCACAATAGAGTGCGATAAAATCACCCGATGATCGAAATGAGCCCGTCGCAAGGAGAAAAGCTGCGGATAAGGGTCATTTCAAGTCGGCAAACATGGCTTCAGCGAAGGTCTCTGTATTCCATCATGGTTCTGCGAATTATCTTGCTAAAGTGGTTGCTTGTAAATAGTCTCGAGTCTAGAGCTTCGCTAGAGCTCTTGGCTACAAAGTACAACGTTGCGCCGACTGAGGATCCCAGTCTTCAGGGCCGAAATCGAAAACTTGCAGAGCTTGTCCATGATGTTCTCTTTATCTCCGGGCAATTCGGTGCCCCACCAGTGCTAGACGCTTATTCGCACCAGGCCTTCCACCGAAGACCTAATCGGCTCTTGCCAGAGGGAACCGCCTCATACATGTTTATGATCTTGTTGCTGTTTTGCAAAGCTCCCAAGCGAACATCCAAAATTATCCCGCGGGACCCTATAAATATGTCTCATGCGAATACTTCAGGTGCACCACCAGTTGCTACGTGAGGTAGTATCCACCACTCACTGGGGCCGTTCAGGGGACGTGCGCAGCGCCACTTTCGGGTTGGCGCTTTAGCAGGGATTGTACTTGGCCTCAGGGGGGAAGCTTGAATACATGATACATGTACGTAGGGCTGAAGGTGCAGATTCACCAGCCGAAACATTCAACCTGGAGTAGTCACACGAGACACCCTAGGTGATGCGCTGGCCGACCGGCAAATGTCCCAGAATAAGCTCTGGTGATTCGTTGATTCAATCGACTGAATTGTGTGTTTCTAACTACCACCGGCGCTTTGCCCATCTACTAGTTACGTGACCAGTGACAATTCACCACTTTAATAATACGTGCCATATCACAAACATACGGCCGGATCCATCGACCGATGTATTCCAGTGTGAGCGCGACGCCGTCCGTCGTAATGCGAAAATCAGTGCGGGTGTAAAGAAGTGTACTAAAGCTGAATGGGGGTGTACCTGATGGGTAGGATCCTCTACGGTCCATGTCTCGCGTACATAAAATACTGCATGTTACCATTTGTCCCAATTTTGGCAAATTCGTGAATGTTTTCAATAGCCAGATGGATGTCCGTGACATGCCTGCTGATACGGCGACTATCCGAGCAGCATCTCTGTCCGCACTTAATATATAATTCATGGGTTCAATTCGCAGCTCGTCAGGCCAGACATAATCATTAACGCACTTAATAACTTTAAGAGATTACACCTAACACTAAAGCTTTCTCTGGAACCCTGCAGCAAGGTGGGCCAGTCAGAAACCTCTAACAGTCGGAGTTCCTCGACGAGTTCTCATTCTCACACTTCCGGAACGAAAAGCAAGCAGGTCTCTAAAATGGAAACTGTGGCAACAATTGTCAACATTTATTACTGAGTTGGGCGAGCTTCGAAGCCTCGATAGTTGGATGGACCAATGACAGTCTAGAGTCGTGGGATCTTGATGAACGAGCCATACTGTCGCCCCTGTGTATAGTTTTGAAACTACATGTACGAATATCTTACACCAATCAAGTCACCCAGGGCCGGAAATAATTCCTTCGCCCATTCTGAGCTTCATCGTAGACCTTTAGCTTTCAATGACCTTCCTATAAGCACGAAGAATCTACGAGGTCATTTGATCCTGGTGGGCACGCAATATGCGGGAATGGTATATGTTGTGTGGTGAAGAAGGAGGGAGGAGAGCTCCTCCAGCTCTAACCTCTTGAGACTAGCTACCCCTGGGGGACTCACGAACCATGTTTACATGTTGGTTAACAATCGGATCCGCTATGCGTGGATTCAATGCTTATTTGTTCCCAATCACAGCTATGTGCTTCCCATCTACGACGTCCACTAGGCTGCATGTCTTAATGGTACTACCATCTCGCTTTCCGTCACGACGAAGAGAACGCTCATCGCCATATTCAGAATATATATTTATAGGACTGATGTTTCGCTGCGGCGGAAATACGTTGTAAGCTCAACCCTGCTCTCGGTGACGTTTGATTCACGCGGCTAGTTGCCATTCGGTCTCACTTCCGCTAGGTAAAACCGTGAAACCTCGGAAGTAGTCTCGGTGATTTCTAAGGATATGAACATGGATTCATACGAAAGATCATATTCCAGCTAGTGCTTAAGCATCCATATTGATGCTGCGCGAGTTTATGGATGTTTCAGAGCCCATGCAGTGTAAGCAGCTAGGCAGTGGAGGCTCGTCCCATCCGAGACTATGAGATGATTAGATTTACGTTCAATGAATTTAGACCGAAGCCCAGCAAGAATTGATCTACCATACTGAAAGGACTAGAGCAATCCTAGAAACAGCCTTGAATCAAAATCCACCCACACACATTACCAGCTCTGCCCCCATGGGTAATGATTTGCAAACCCTTTGCTAAGGATTGGAAACACAACGTGCAGCAGTGCTACCTCAAGTCGTCAGCCAAGCTATTTCAGATGACCTAAGTTTGGCGGTCGAGACTAACCGATTGTATGACCCAAAAGATGCACAACAGCAACTTCGCCTCCACGACACAATGGCAACCAATGCGTTGGCTGTTCCACTACCAGCTCACATAACACAGGATTCTGGCCCCAAAGGTATCTCATAAACACGATTATCTTCATTCTCGTTGCTATTTCTCGGGCACCCTTCGCGTTCGCTATTGGCTCCTGCCTAGGCCAAGGAGAGTGAAATTGGTGCAATAAGAGACCACGTAGCTGGATAGCATTTGAGAAGTTCGAAGATGTTAGTCAAGGCCCCCTTGGAACTTTATGGCTTTTGACCTGGCTTAAGATGCGGTAGTGTAGTATCAAATCTGCTCTATGGATAAGTGTTTCTAACAGAGGCGAAAGCCATTTGGCAACTCTCGGGGCTCGGATAATATAATGCTTTCGTTCAACGTGAGCCAAGCTACAGCATACAGTGCTACTGCTGCGATTTCCCAGCAGCTATTTGAGAGTGGTCCTATTTCGTGGCCTGTGGGGCCTGACGGATCCGTATCGCCGCTGGTGGTACAGGCGCTCGTAGAGATTTCGAGTAGTGAATTGTCCGTTCTTTTTGAGAATGCTGCACAAAGCCTGACTACGTGAATGCGGGGCTATTCGGATTGCCACAAAGAATTGGTATTCAGCGAGGTTGGGTAACACGTAACAGGATCCAGTGGGCGGTTCTCGTCTTGCCGCTGATTACAGTCTTAGTGGGTGTTTGTTTATAACAATTACCATTATGAGACAAAAAGAAGCCAGCTACCAACGTGGAAAAGCGATGTTCTAGCTACTTTCGCCCATTCGGTGGACGCCGAGAATAGAGCTCAGTTGCGATTTGCAGAGCTGAGGGGCCATATCCGTGCATCTTCAGGGAAAATTGTCGCCGCTTTGTCGGACAACGGTGGAGGGCTGGAACTGAAGGCTCAGCGGGACAACTTGTAGCTGAGTTGGAAAGACCACCAAGACGTCAATATGCTCAGCTTACTGCCTTGTCTTCTAACTGCAGATGCAAATATAACTAATCTAATCTCTATGTACTCGATGATTTACCCCTTCGCAAGCCTGACACAATGCTTAGACGGAGTACCGTCAGGAACCAACCAAAACCCAACTCCAGCAAAGCAAGGGTATTCCCTCTTCTCGTGTATGATCCGCCCAATTTCAAGAACGCCAAGGTTTGTTCCGTATCACCTACTCTGCATGTCTATCTGCTCTTTAGGCAGACGTACCAGTGCTGTGTTTATAGCTTCGATCTCACAGCCTCCAAGCGGAACTTGATGTCCTTCAAAGCTTTGGTAGTAGGCTTCCAATCGTCGAACTGTTTCAACAATTCTGCTGTTTCTGACGACAGCTCCGTCTTGACCAGGTCTTCCTCTAACAATCCTCGCATTATCCATGGAAGGATGTATGGGTTAGGACTAGCAAGTCCATCGTGCTTACCAATGTGGCAAGGCACATTGTTCACAACTGTCGTTTCAAGGGCGTGAGAGACGGCCAGGCTGTTCGTTAGGTCAGTCCAGAAACAAACACAGCCTTTCTAAATGCGAATAGCAGTTAAAATGTTAACTTACTCATAGACTTGGTTGTCATCGTAGAGGCGCGAGTGGCCCTCTCCGGAGTAGAGACTACCAGCGAGCGCGACTGATAATTCACGGACCAGTCCTTGATCCGACACCCCGAGGTTTCGAAGTTTGAGCGCAAATCCAACTAGGTGAGCTATGAAGTCCGGGGCGTGGATTCGACCATCGACAAACACAGCTCGGTAAATGTGAGGATGCGATGCAGGTGAGTAGATAGCTGATTCCATTGGCACTAGCTGGTCGTCAATACTGCCAATGAGGGTTACTCTGCACCCATGCTCAAGGACCGCCTTCATAGCATGTTCCAGCCTTTGAGAGATTTCGCTCGAGGGGTCCGCAAATTGCCAAAGCTCAGCGGCCGAACCCATCAGCATTCCCATGCCAGATTTATAGTCGGGAAATGGCCCGAGGGACACTCCGGCCATTGCGCAAATTCCTATGCGCGCAGTTGTGATGATACCGAGATCGATGAGCTTTGCCATGAGCATCAAGCCGACAGGCACCCCTTGGGAGTGGCAAGCAACAAGTATCAAGTCGGCACTGCGGATATGCTCTATCCAGTTCAGAAGTAATTTCCACAGGTTGTCCACTCTGTCGGCAATTCTGCCTTCGCCCTCAAGGGCAACTTTCTCGATCTCGCAATCTTCACATCCATGGCTATCGGCCCATCTCCGAATAGCTTCAGCACAGTGGTTAGCGAAGCGAATGGAGGTTCCCGTCGGCTGTCCGATCATTGGTCGCAGGTAGGTTGCCGGGAACAGACCATGGACACCAATGGCGATGGCCTTCTTGATCTTGGGTTGTTCCTTGACCAAATGAACATGAGTCACTGCTGGTTGTTGTGTCCTAAGCAATAGCTGGGTGATCTGCTTGATGATGGAAGGGTTTTGTCTCATGCGATACGTGTTACGGAACGAGGGTAAGAGTAGATTAGGCGGTGCCGATTTAATGGACCCTGGGGTTTCGGGCTTTGGGATTGAGGTCTTGTTCACAGGCGTCGCTGGCCGCGGAGTCACAGGCTCATCCAAGTCTATGGACTGTGGCCTCTCTCGCTTACTCTTTTTGGAAGTGGTCGGTTTCATTGGCGACTCTTTGAGGCTTTTGTTTAATGGCTGCTCCTTGGCAGGCGAAGGACCATCTTTCACGTCAACACCAGAAGACCGCCGAGGACTTGCCTCGGAACCTTCGCCCATGACAGCTATCTCTCCTTGCTCAGGGCTAGGTTTTGGTGTGCCCGAGGATTTTGAGCCTGTGTCGCGGGACCAGAAAGCCCACGTAGACCCAGCTGACGGCTGACTCTCCATAATGGCCGGGGGAACCGGGGCATTTTCCATAACCACATGCTCGTTTTCCTTTGCTGCCGCCGTGGTCTCGCTCACGGTCGACGTGGCCGAGTCTTTGGGTGTGCTGTCCTCTTGTACCGGGGTGTTCCACCATGAACCTAACCACGAACTTGTTGGCCGAGTAGACTTTGGCGTGTCCGGTGGTGCTGGTGACGTAGGCCCGTCTAGTGGTTCCTGGAGTGGTTCTTGCTGAGTCGGTTCGGCGTGTTTGGCTGTATCTGCCATGAGTTTGTCTTCCTCGACACCTACATCTGTTGGCACAGCCGGGGCTCCAAACCATCCGCCGAACCAGCCTGAAGTGGCCGCTGGCCGTTGTACCACATCTGGTAACGGTGTGGTGCTGGATTGTGATTCTGTCCCAGCCTCGGCCCCGCTCGATGGCTCCCCGGCCACGGAGCCGCGTGGTAGGGGCTCTGCAGGAGTTTGGGCTTGTGCCGTGGCTGTTGTGTTTCCTTGGCCCGGTTCTGCGGTCGGCGGAGACTGCGCCACGGCTTCGGGTATCTTGGGCATGGTCTGTATTGATTGAGCATCGGATTCGGCAGATCCGTCTAGATTTTTTCTGGGCTCGAAACGACTGAAGTCGGCGGTTGATCCTGACTTGACCGTGCCTCCCATTATTGTTTCCCTTGCGACTTGAGTTGAAGCGGATGCTTTCCTCCCTAGCGAGCCATACCACGAGGTCGACTTGCGCACCTGAGCTGGTGAGCCGTTCTGCTTTGTCGCACTGGGGCGTGTGGACATACCTCTTTGGTAGTAGCATTTTGCTTGTTTGCTTCGTTTGATTTGGTTGTCGAAGACCGGGGCAGACTTCGCTTCGCGTCCGTAGCTGAGAGCACCCCAGAGGCGGTGGCCAGGCTTTGGCCGACACTGGGCTGCGGCGGTGATGTCGCGGGCAAGCTGGTGGTGCTGTTGCTGCTACTGCCGGAGGGGTTTGGCTTGGACCGCTTTCTTGGGCTCATGTCGACGATACTTAGTTGGAGTGCTGATGGGCATGCATCACGAGCAGGTCGCGTTGCAAATCGATGTCCAACTTGCTGCCTGGCCTCGTTCGTTGTTTGGCGCCCATGTGGTGATGACGTTAATGTAATAGGCCGAGGTCAGTGGTCCGCGTTGGCCCCAAAGTTGTCGGGACGGTAATGTAACCAAGCACCCAAGTCAGCCGCTAGGTTACCTTCGGTGAAGCCATTGCATTATTCATGTCTCCAGGTTCATTCTTCCAGGGCCATGCATACCAGGCAAGGGATATCCTCCAGTCTCAAATTGACTGTCCCGAATTCCCCTGCATCGTTTTCATCACAGTTGTGACCTCCGCGACTGTTCGACCTAAGGCAGCCATTCATCTGAGTTTCCATTGCAACTACACCTAATAAGCCTTGGCTGGAGTGTGAGCTGTACAAATGCAGCCCACAGCAAGAGCCCCTCACTAAACCCTTTTGAATGAGAGTTCATCCCCGTTGAGCCAGGACCCGCTCAAAAAAAGTAGCTTATCGCTACTTATCGGAAATTTTCTTTGAATGCGACGGCTAGAAGCAACTTCAAATTTTTGGATAGACCATCTGAGCAAGGGCGCAACTAAGCGCTTCTATACTTTTTCCTGCGCAACTCACGGGTTGCCGACATACCGCCCGTTATGAGCGCCCTCAAAAGGAAAGACGCTCCAGGAGGTGCATCCGCTGCCAAAGCTGCCAAAACAAGCAGCAGTTCACGGCCCTCGAAAATCTCGAAACCCGACAAAACTCCCAAGGGCGATGCCAAGTCGAGCCCGAAACCATCCAAGAACACTGATGCAAAGCCTGTCCCCGCTCCGACAATCTCACGCTTGAAGGAAGAAGAGCCTCTCTTTCCCCGCGGAGGCGGCAGTGTATTGTCGCCTTTGGAACACAAGCAGATCCAGATTCAAGCCAAACAGGATGTGCTGTTTGAACAGGAGTCTGGTAAAAAGTCGGAGCAAACTCTGAGAAAGAAGAAATCTAAGAGCCAACTGAAGGACTCCAAGTCCGGAAAATCACAACCGGCTGAGGACACGGTCAGGATCGAGAGCTTAAACTACAAGCGATTGGTGAAGGGATCCTTAGTGTTAGCTCAAGTTGCTGAGATCAATGCCTTGGATCTAACTCTAGCACTTCCGAACAATTTGACCGGCCATGTCCCAATCACTGCTATATCGGAGGTTTTGAATGAACGCATTGCCGCTGAGGCAGCTGCCGAGGATGACGAGGACGAAGTCATGGCAGACGGCGTTGACTTGAAATCACTATTTACAGTTGGCCAATATCTACGGGCATACGTCACCTCTACATCAGAAGATTCGGGAGAGACATCTGGAAAGTCCAAGAAACGCATTGAGCTATCTTTACGGCCAGAGCAAACCAATAGCGGGTTGTCAAGCAAGGATGTCGTTGCCAACACCACTGTCATGGCAACTGTTACGAGTGTGGAGGATCATGGGTATGTGATGGATCTTGGTCTTGAAGATTCCAAGCTCAAAGGCTTCCTATCTCGGAAGGAACTTGATCCTGCAGTCTCAGAAGGAAGGATGCAGCAAGGCTCTGTCCTTCTCTGCCTAACCAGCGGCTCAGGCGCCAAGGGAAAGATTGTTCAACTCACCACAATCCAGAGCAAGCTGGGCAAAGTTCAGAATTTTCCGTCCGAGGCTACCACTATCAACTCGTTTCTACCGGGATCTGCGACCGAGCTATTGGTCACGGAAATCTCGGCGCGTGGTATCGCCGGCAAGCTCATGGGTTCCGTGGATGTCACTGCTGACCATATTCACTCTGGCGCGGGGCCGCTGGCAATCGACCTCGAAGAGAAGTACAAGGTTGGCAAAAAGGTCAAGGCGCGAATTATCTGCAACTTTCCGATGGCGGGTGAACCAAAGTTGGGCATCTCGTTCCTTGACCACGTGGTGAATTTGAGGTCACAAGAAGGGCCTACTACGAGGTCGCCGGTGGAATCTCTCTCCATTTCGAGCATAGTTGAAAAATGCACCGTCACTAAAGTTGAACCGGATATCGGAGTATTCGTCGATGTCGGTCTGAAGGGAGTGACAGGGTTCGTACATATTTCTCGACTCAAGGATGGCAAAGTCGACATGATTTCAGAGTCTTCCGGGTCGTTCCAAGTTGGTTCCGTTCACCCTGGGAGAGTGGTTGGCTACAATCCAGTCGACGGTTTGTTCCAACTATCGTTCGAGAAGCATGTTCTTGAACAGGCTTTCTTACGGATCGAAGATATACCCGTTGGTCAAGTTGTGAATGGCGACATCGAGAAACTGGTGATTGGTCAAGAAGGGGTCAGCGGCTTGCTGGTCAAGCTCGCTGAGGGTATCACCGGTTTCGTTCCCGAGATTCATCTCGCTGATGTTAAACTACAACATCCGGAAAAGAAATTCCGGGAAGGCATGAAAATCAAAGCGCGGGTAATCTCGACAGATGCCGTCAAACGCCAGGTCCGCCTTACCCTCAAAAAAACCTTGCTCAATTCAGAGGCCGCGCCCCTCCACTCATTTGACCAACTGGTCGTGGGCTTGCAAGTCCCGGCTACCATTATCAGCATCGTCGCTAATGGCGCCATCGTGCAATTCTATGGCTCTCTGAGGGGCTTTCTGCCAGTGTCGGAAATGAGCGAGGCCTACATCCGTGACCCCAAGGAGTATTTCCGCATTGGTCAAGTCGTTCAGGTACACGTGCTCAACTTCGATACCGAGGCGCAGAAACTGTACGTCTCTTGCAAGGATCCTTCTGCGTTTGGGCTCGAGAAACAAAAGGCCCTTCAGAGCCTGAAGATTGGGGATGTTGTTACTGCCAAGGTTATTCAGAAAACCGAAGATCACGTCTTTGTTGAGCTAGCAGATAGCTTGCTCAGGGCTATGCTTTCCGTAAGCCAGCTGACCGACGGTTCAAGCAAAAAGAACCAAGCTGCCATGAAGAAAATACGTGTTGGGCAAAGTCTCAATGAACTCATGGTTCTGGACAAGAATGAGGGCCGACGTTCCATTGCATTGACCAAGAAACTCAGTTTAGTCAAGGCTAGTCAGGAGGGCAAGCTTCTGACTGCAATGGCGGACGCCAAGGTCGGGCATGTCCATCAGGGATTCGTCAGGAACATTACCGTGACAGCAGTCTTTGTACAATTCGCTGGTCAGTTGCATGCTTTGTTGCCCAAGGCTAGACTACCCCTAGAGGCACAAAAGCAGACTGATTTTGGTTTGGAAAAGGGCCAGTCGCTGGCCGTCAAAATGGTTTCCGTTGACTTGGAGCACAACAGAATGGTTGTATCCTCTCCCGACGTCGAAAACGTGGAGAAGGGTGAGAAACCAAAGCGGGCCAGTGAGAGCGGAGTCGCAGCCGAAAACCCTGTCGATGCCACAATTGGTACCATTGACGATTTCGCTGTTGGCAAGATCACTAAGGCTAGAGTTACATCTGTCAAGAACTCTCAGCTCAATGTCAAGCTGGCAGATAATATTCAAGGCCGTGTGGATGTGTCGCAGGTCTTTGACTCCTGGGATGAAATTGATGATATCAAACATCCTCTTAGGAAATTCAAGCAGGGAGATATCATACAGGTCCGGGTGCTTGGAATACACGATGCCAAGAATCACCGATTCTTGCCTATTTCACATAGGTCGACACACTCGGTCCTTGAGCTCTCCACCAAGGCAAGCGATTTGAATGGCACTACTTTAGAGAGTTTGTCTTACGATAGGCTTGAAGTTGGTTCGTCGCATGTTGCATTTGTCAACAACGTCCAAGAACGGTCGCTATGGGTGAATATCTCTCCCAACGTTCGAGGTCGAATCAATGCTTTTGAAGTCTCCGATGACATCTCGCTCCTTGAGAAGATGTCTGTAAACTTCCCTGTCGGCTCTGCCCTTCGAGTGCGTGTCATCTCTGTCGATCCGATACAGGGTCGCCTTGATCTTTCGGCGCGGTCTTCAACTGCCAGTGAGGAGCTTACCTGGGATAACGTCAAGCAGAATATGGTCCTTCCCGGACGGATAACAAAGATCAACGAGCGCCAAATCATGGTGCAGCTGAGTACTATGGTCTCCGGCCCGATACATCTCACAGATATCAGCGACGACTATGTTGAGGCAAATACCTTGAATTTTGCCAAAAACAGCATCGTTCGAGTGTCGGTCGTCGACGTTGACAAAAGCAACAAGAAAATTCGTCTATCAGCCCGCCACTCGAGAACCTTGAACTCTTCAGCAAAAGTTCAAGACAAGGAAGTTTCGAAGTCCTCTCAGCTCACTGTTGGTGAGATTATCCGAGGCTTCGTTAAGCATGTCTCTGATAAGGGTGTTTTCGTGGCTCTCGGTGGTGATATTACAGCCATGGTCAAGATCTCAGATTTGTCGGACAACTACCTCAAGGACTGGAAGGATTCCTTCCAGATTGACCAACTCGTAAAAGGCCGTATCATTTCAATTGACACTGGCCTAGGCCATATCCAGATGAGCCTGAAGTCTTCAGTCGTAGACAAAGATTTCACTCCGCTACTCAACTATCAGGACCTCCACGAGGGTCAAATCATTACTGGAAAGGTCCGCAAGGTTGAGGAGTTCGGTGCCTTTATCCTCGTGGATAACACAGCGAATGTGAGCGGTCTGTGTCACAGAAGCGAAATGGCGGAGAATTCCGTGGAAGATGCCCGCAAGCTTTTTAACGAAGGAGATGCTGTCAAAGCCATCATCCTCAAAGTTGATGCCCAAAAGAAGCGGATCAACTTCGGTCTCAAACCTTCTTACTTCGAGGAAGATACCGACATGAGCGATGATGATGACGACGCTGGCGCTGCACTGCTCTCCGACGATGAGCTTGAGAGTGACGATGCGGATGAAGACATGGACGACGCTGGAAGCGGTGTCCTTATCACTGGCACGGATAACATTTCCGATGAAGATGGTTCGGACGAGGAGGGAGGCGACGTAGAAATGGCGGACGAGACCGATGGTGGGATTGAAGGCCTAGACGCCGGGGGTTTCGATTGGGATGCGGATGCACTAGACAAAAAGCGCCCCGCGGACGCTCTCCATGAGGGAGACACTGGCGCCCAGGACAAGAAGAAGAAGCGGAAGAAGGCCCAAGTTGAGGTTGACCACAGCGGGGACCTCGACGCCTTCGGCCCGCGCACCGCTGCCGATTACGAACAACTCCTCAACCGGAAGCCGAGCTCATCAGAGCTCTGGATTCAATATATGGCGTATCAGATGCAATCCAGCGAGCTCACCGGCGCTCGCAAGGTGGCCGAACGTGCCGTTGCCACCATCAACAGCTCAGAGGAAACCGAGAAACTCAATGCTTGGGTTGCATTCCTCAACCTCGAGGTCCACTATGGCACTGACGAAACGGTGGATGACGTGTTCAAGCGCGCCATACAGGTCAACGACCAGCAGGAAGTTTATCAAAGACTCGCCAGTATCTACATTCAGGAAGACAAGCCTGAGGTAAGCTTTTTGACTACATGTGCCACCCGTTGAAATTTGTCCCTGGAGACTGACAAGTGCCACAGAAAGCGGATGACCTCTTCCAGACAATGACTAAGAAGTTCGGGGCCAGTTCCTCTGATGTCTGGTACAACTACGCACACTGGCTCCATTCAGAACGCAACGAACCTGAGCGTGCGCGTGCCCTCTTGCCTCGTGCTACCCAATCCCTTCCCAAGCATGCGCATCTCCCTTTGATGACCAAGATTGCGACGTTGCAGTTCACTTCCAAGCATCCAAATCCAGAGTTGGGCAGGACTATGTTCGAGGGCCTGCTTAGTACCTTCCCAAAGCGCTTCGACTTGTGGAATCAGCTTCTCGATCATGAGGATACACCTGGTGCTGATAAGACGGTCGTCAGGGACGTGTTTGAGCGCGCTCTCAAGGCCAAAGGCCTAAAAGCTCGCGCGGCGAAGAAGTGGTTCAAACGCTGGGCTGACTGGGAGGAAAAGAATGGAGATCAGAAGTCGAGAGAAAGAGTCAGTGCCAGAGCGGCAGAATGGGTTAGGCAGCGTGAAGAAAAAAAGAACGCCACAGCTGATATCGATGAGGTGGAGGAGGAGTAAGAGGTCACGAGTCGAACAATCACGCCGTGCCATTGAAATATCTGTGGGTGGCATTGTTTTGAAAGTATGCATTATAGGCGCTAAGGGACACAAAAACCAGAATCTCTAGATCACACATTTTCATTCAACGAGAGCAACCTTTGTAATCACCGCGAACTTCAGGATTTATGATCAATGTTATTGTTATGTCCCTGAATAATAATAAAATGACATGGCGACAGGCCATTATATAGGATTGTGTTGGTTCCTAGCACCAGTATGTCGAACTCTGAGACAGCAGGTAAACACAGACGTGCGATCTTGCTTTTAACCCTGACGCTAGTCCAGAGGAGAAGCAGCAGCGATGAAATGGGCGGAACTAAAAACAGTTGACCTCGACTTGATTATATTTAAGGGTGTAACAAGCCTACTTGAGCTCAGGATTCTACTTCTGAACTACCAAGCTCCCTCCACTCAAGCTCATAGAACTATAATCATACACCCCCGGCACAATACGCCAGGAGTAGAAGTGCAGCATCACACTGAGATGGCCGCACTGAAACTCGAAATTTCCCTGCGCTTTACACATCCTTGGTGTGGCAGAAGTTTTGTCCACAATACATCCGTGGGAAGGATCAGAATTAGATCCGGTACCTCCATGCCTGTAGAAAGCCAGTCCCCCGGTCCCAGATCCCAAGCTTTTGAGCTTCCTGAAAATGCCATTGCACAATGCCCAACCTGTCCGATCTGGATCTTTTCCCTTGAGAAATTGGAGACACAAAAAAAAGCTGTAGTTCTTTTTTCGTTACAGCAAAAACAACATTGACCAACATCGCTAGATCTACCGAGCTGTTTGACATGATGAACAAACAAGAAAATGATGCAAAGTCTATGCAAGGCGCTCCGCCAGTTACCGGAAAAATCAAATGAACGACAGTGGGTAGATTCCGCCATGATATGAGGCGGAACCCAACAAATACAGTGGGTGAAAAGGAAATATGACCTTCGCACGGTGGTTGGTTGGAGTGGCTGTTTAGAAACGGCCACCCGTCGTTGGCGGGAAGAGACCCAGCGTGACTGGGGCCTGATTGTGGCTCCGGCTTGTAGTCTTTGCTCGGCGGCGAGTCTTCAAGTTCTCGTTACCGGACCTAACCTGGTCAGATATGGTCATGTCGGAGTTGGACTTGACGAGAACGTTTGCGTGGGATTGCGTCCGAGCGTGTCTCTCGGTGCTCAGGTCCCGCCTGAAGCGAGCCTCATCGAGTTCCGGCAGGGGGCTAATGATAGTCTTCTCGAAGTTGCTGACAGCGTGTTGCTCTTTCTCGTCCGGTTGCCAGGCATCAACAGTGGCAGTCGTAGTGCTGTTGGAGGTCCAGCGTGTCAATATTGTCGACGTCGATGTATTCGACTTGTGTCGATTGGAGAACCCGGACCGATCGGAGAAGGTGGAGTCGGTGGTCGACGCGCTTGAGCGGACATGCATCCTCGTGGAAGACTTTGCGAAGTGCGTCCCCGATGGCGACAGCGGCGCAACAAACAGGTCTTCATCCTCTTCACGCAGCTCGCCCCTTTCATGGAGAAGCATCTGCTGGTGGTAATCGCTTGGAATCAATAAAGACGGCGAAAGATCGAATCCGTTAGCCTCCTTGAAGCTGTCGGCATGAGACACATTGCGGTTGTGACTGCGCAGTAACAATGCCGAGCTGTCTCGTCTCGGTAGTGAGAAGTTCGAAGTGACAGGTACCACTGCGACGGTCGGTGTCCTTGCCTCGTTCTGTGTCCCAATGGAGATCTGGCTGACGGGACTGAGGGCCGGGACATCATCACGACCGGGCGGTGAGAGTAAGCCCGATGACCCAAAGCCGTGGCTTGGGTATCTCATTCCCGTAGTGTCAAGTGGGTCGACGGGTTCCTCTTCACGAATGAGGTCCATTGAAGGACGTTCCCAAGCATAATCGCAGTCGGCTTCAGCTGCGTGCTCGTAGCAATAATCAATGTCATCTTCCCAACTGCCTTGAGCAAGCTCGTCGTATATGCTTTCATCGTCACAGTTGGCGCGTAGCGCCCGCTGAGCAGCAAGCAGGTCAAATCGTCCCAGCGTTTCCGACGCTCCACTCGGAGGCCTTGCAGTCGTAGCAGCTTGAGACTGCGACATTTGACGTAGAAGTGGAACCGACACACTGCCACGAAGCGAGGAGCTGTTACTCGTGACGCTGATCCGGGATCGCGAGAAACGATAACTCTCTTCTTCTTCCGGGACATCTGGCAGTGGCGTCGTCGCTAGCTCTGTTGACAAAGGCCACGCTGCGTTGTCCGGGGTGGTGATGGCATGAGAAAACCGTTGATCGTTCGGACTAACATGCTGCTGCTCAACGGGAGCGGCGTGGAGAGTTGCTGTACTCTGCAATGGTGCTTCCCACTTGTATGGAAACACTATAGGATGAGGCATCTTGATACCGGATCCCGTGGTGGGCCGGTCCATGTTGAGTATGCCTAAGCTCCCCATACCTTCAGGCCGCATCGACCCTCGACTGGATATACGTGGAGGCGGAGGCATAGGGGGCCCAAAGCTGTGGTCGGTCGGGGATCTAGGTGGACGCGGCGGAGGAGCGCGGATCTGTTCCTGTGACTGGGTGCGTTTTATTGAGCGTTTTGGTACTGGAGGCGGCAGGTCTTGCCGAGCACCGGCCTGTTCAGGACGTATACATGGTGAGACATGCAAACCTGCTGACGGATCTTGCTGCGCCGAGTAAGTCTCAGGAGGAAACTCTGAGTAGCGTGCACCGGTAGGGGGAACACCCCTCAGGGAAGCATTTGTTGGTCTTCGGCCCCGGCGCATCTCTGCGAATTCGTGTGCCAATTCCATGCGGCTAGACCGATCGAGTTGCGGCGCATTGTCCTTCTCCGTGTGCGCCAGGTGTTGGAAGTTGTAAGGGCCCGAGATTTGGACTTTTCTTTGCGACGATTCATCATCTCTAGAGCCCTTGCGCCGTGCCAGCATGGAATTCAAGAAATGCTGTTCCCTCGAGACGGGGGCCGCCGCGTCTCCGGGGCCTTCTGCAGAATGTTGCGAACTGTTTGATGAGCCAAGGTCGCTGCTCTCTCTTCGTCCCTTGCCTCTGCGGTTGAATATGGTCTTCCCGAAAATCTGCACGCTTTCTGGTCGCTCGCGCGATGGCATGCTGCTTGTGGTAGAGCGCTGTGATGATTTCCTCGACAAAGTCAAACTCTCTGCGCCATGCTCCCACGAAGGCCTATCGGATGCGGTTGAGAGAACTGAGGACGATCCCGACGAGGTTGTCTGTTGGCTCTGATGTTTATCTGCTACCGAGGTCTGGCGCATCTGATTGGCGAGTGCTCTAAGACGTTCCGGCGAGGGGGGTCCATCCACTGCCGGGTCCAACAAGTCACTGAAGCTTTGAAACAACTTTGGCGGTGGTGCAGTTGTAGAAGAAGCCGTTGGCGGCGGCGAGGTTTCAGGCGCCGGCTTTAAAGAGGCGGAGCCTTTGGTAGGATTCCATCTCCTCGACTTCTTGGGGGCCGAATAGATGGGAAGAGGCGAATACATGATGTGTGGTGTTAGTCTGACGATGGGGCTAGTGTCAAACGAATACCCGTGTCGTATTGATGATTGCTTTTGGCCGCTCGAGCTCACCGTCCCTCCCACTCATCAATGGATATACTCCGTGTTGCTCAATCGCGCAAGAGTGTGTGCTCTTACTCCAAGCGCATCCGATGGGTTTGAAAATAGGGCAGAAAAAAGGAATTTGCGGGGGGGCAGAATTCGTCGCCTCTATAAAACCGTCTAAGTTCAAGCAAGGGATTGCAGGGAGGATCTCGAGAGGCGTCGAACGATGGAGGCCTGGGCGTGAGGATAATGTGGAAACACCCTGGTAGAGCCACTATGAATCCTCATGCGAAGATGCGCGAGGGCCGGGGGTACAGACCCAATATGGGAGCAAGGGTATACGAACCAGGGTATGTGGGGGGACACCCCTGGTGGAAGATTGGTGCGCTGGTTGCTCCGATCTGCCCTCCCCTGTTGGACTTCGCGTGCTGCAGGCCGTCCCGGCTCAATGGGTGAATAGAGGGAAGAGGCAATGTGTTAATAATGTCATGCAGATGCTTGTCTCGCTTCTGGCAGATTAATCAAGAAGCGAGGGTAGACCCGGTGTGGGAGCCTGGAAGACCGATGCGCCTCGAGATTGCTGAACTGTGCCGTGACGGTCTGCTGGGAACTGTCAGCTTATTGCGTGCACGGCAGCTTGGCCAACCAACGGCTCGCCGTGGCTGTCGTCTGAGTCGATATACTGCTGTGTCGTGGCTGTGGCTGTAGCAATTGTTGTATGCGAGGCGGCTGAAGAGGGAAGCTCGGCCGGAGCAGAGAGCAGTCCTCAGTGGATGAATACTCCGCGTCGAGAGACGGCCCGCCGGACTATTGGATGCAGCCTTTGGAACCAGATGTTCCCGATTCGTGGTTGCAGGTGCCGGCTCTGCTTGCTGCTAAATATTGACACCTTCAGCTTTCTGGACGCGCGTCGTACTTGGACACTCGTTCGCAGCTTCTTTCTGCGAAGATGCTGAGTCTGCGAGTGTGCAAGTCCGCTGCTCGTTGCGGCTCACGAGTGTGTATGAACAATGTAGATGGGGCCCCAATCCGCAGGGCGCCGACTGCAGCGGCACTTGGTGGGGGTGGTGTCCGCTGGAGGGTCCGGATACGTTTGCCCTTTTTGTAGGATCAAGATCCCGTTGCTGTCCTTTGGCGAGAGGATCAGCTCCAGAACTACGGACCCTCGAGTGCTGCGTTGTGGAGAGCGGGGGAGTTTATAAGCGATTATGTAGACTCCCACAGAGCACCGGTATACTTGGAAGACTGCACGAGCTGGGTGGGATCTTGTGTCGGCGACTGCAGAGTGAACTAATTACACAGTCGGGTCAGTATTGGCTCGTGTTCCTGGCTTCGCATGACCCCGAGAATCCGTGCTCAGCGACAATTGCCCGTGCTGGTGAGCGTCCATCACAATATCTAGAGGGCTACTCTCCTCCACACTGAAGCCGACGTCTGGTCTCAGTCACACCCTGCTTTCGTGCATGGTGCTGAACCCCGAGCATATCGGAGGGGGGCTCTTCACGCCAAATGGACCTCAAAGCGCTTGCAAGACTGGACACGGATAAGTCGTGTTATTGACCGGTCCAGCGAGCTATTGCCGAACCCAGCTGGGATTCGCGAAAAACGTGTGAAGGCAGGTTGCACAGCATAGGCTGGCCTTGTGCAGCATGGACGCGCATGAGCCCCGGACCTGCGAGACAACACCCGGCTTGCTAACCACAGTACTACCTATTGGGCACTTGCCCAGGAATCCGAGAATATGCCAAACGCGGCTGTTGCAATTCCCGTTGAGCGGGACATGGATGAGAGAAGAGAAGCCGGAAAACGCACCTTGGCCAGCTCGTTCACAGCTTCCCGAGTTTCCAACAGCGAGGCTATCCGAATTTCGCTGCCGAGAACCAATCAACCCTATATCGAGCCTGAAGAATGGAACTTGTCGTCGTCCAGTATCTTGAATGCGTGACAATATTCGGGCCCGAACGATCCCAGTTGCCAAAGGATGGCTGAGTTACCTATGTAAGTTGCCTATTGCTCCAAACGTCTGGGAGCCCTGCTCTTGCACGTGCGAATCGGAATGTACCACTGTCCCCACGCACAACTTTGTAGCTACTCTCCAGGAGTATTCGAGCACTCGTGTTCGCAGCGTCCGTCTATGTCGAGTTCAAGGTGTCGGAAATAAGGCGCGATAATTTTTGGGTTTGCCTATACAGGTACGGGTGCCAGCACAAAACTAAAGTCGACTACGCTTCGGCACGAGAGCAGCGAGAAACGTCGAGACTTTTGAAAGGAGGACGAGATTGGAAGCTTGCCAAGGCCAAAATGTCCGGAAGATTATTCAATCAAATATCTATCCTAGCTCCAATGTCAGGTGGAAAGGAGGAAGCTTTATCAAAACACTAATAGTGTCGACTCAATCTGCCAAAGCTGACGATGGTGCCGCAGCGAAATGGACGGGTTCGTGGGATGGTCCCCGAGCAATGGATGGCTGATGGCTTCGTCGTCCTGTGGGTCGATTTGGGTGGATGACCAGGGGCTACTATGTGCAGGGCTACAGGGGGTAATGCAATCGCGCCATCTCTCTAGTCCCGTCCTCCAGGGTTTAACCATTCTCGAATTCAGTGCAAGCCGCATGGCAAACACAGCGATCCCTTGCTAATGAGAAGCCGCTGTCGCATTTCCAACTTTCGATTGAGCAATGGTCTCTGAGGTGGTGGATCTCGCGGGATCCGGTAGTTGGGAGCTGTCACCGTCTCACTTGTGCATGGTGCATAGCACACGGCGCACCATCTCATGTTTATTCTTCTCGTGCCACGCAGTGCTGAGGGAGAAATCATTATTATTTTTTTTCGAGTTTGGACAATAATCTCGCTCGCATTGGGGAGCCAGGACCCTGCCGCAAGCTTCTCCTGCAAGTTCAAGCCCACAGGATCAGCCAATGCTAGGGGTTTGCTCATGCTGGCATCTTCCGCTTCAATGAGCCGACATGGCCTGGCCAGACTGGAGGCACCTTGCAGCAGATGTCAGTCAGTGTTCCTCCATAGCCTGAAACTCTACTCTTCCCTAGCTCTGCTCGATACGATGTCTGCTTGTGAAGATCTTGCTGCCGTATGCCCGGCCGCCGCCATATGCCGACTTGGGATCGACACGAACTCAACTTGGGCAGCAAGGGTGTCTCCAGAGAATTTTCCTGGGTCGCAGCGTGAGTGGAACGAACTCTATCTTTGACAGCTGCAGGCGACAGAAAATCCGCCGAGTCTGAGCTTTTCGACGTTCCCAGTTCCGTTGTTTGCTGGGAGACTAGGAACTTGCAGGCAATGGTCCCGGTTTGGATACCTGGTCGGAAGAATTGTCGAGACCCGCGATCGCACTGTGCAGGGAAAATGCTCACGTCCCCTTCGATGGAAGCTAGACTAATTGGCCAATCGAGAGGAATCGGAAATCCTAAAGCATATCCTCCATGTGGGCCCATTAGTGGAATTATTGTCCAATAGTCAAATAGAGGTCTCTTGCTGTGCCGAATTCTTAGGTGAGCTTCGCATATCGATTTGAGCTCACCGCTAACGGCAGTCCAGACTCTCGGAAATCGAGTGTCTTCAAATCATCGTTGTTAGCATTTGTGTTTTCTTTTTGAGTTGTCAACTAGAAGGTGGGGAGGGAAATGCTCAGCATCAGTTTGGGAACTTGAGCGAATTGTTTTCATAAAACAACGCTGACGTTGTTCTTTCTTGTGGATACGCATGCAAAGCAATTCATGGAATGACACTGAACCGTCCCCGCGGTATTTTCAGGGCCATGGATGGATGCATGCAAGAACCATGAAAGTCGATGGGTGTCGGTCAACGCTCGGGCGACCATACTATGGTAGTTCGTTAACAAAAGAGGTTTGACCAGGATACCTACTGTACACTTTCGGCCCATTAAGATGTGAAACTGTTGATCTGAAAGTCCTCGACAAGGTCCGTCGCTGCCGTTGCGTGTTATATGACCATATCCGTCTTGCCTTGACACTACGGAGGTTAGTTGGTTAGTTCCTCCAAGAGAAGCCCCCGTCCTTTGGTAAAGAGGTGCAATGGAGGAACGTTCCACGGAACGATCCACCCAGGGACCAAAGCAGCGGACCCAAATAAATGCGCGCATCTGCAGGTTGAACCTGCAGCTAGCTGCTAGATCGCAAGGACGGCGAGACAGGCATTCCTTGGAGCTTACACCACCAGACCGGCAGCGGTCTTGTGGTGAGGCACGACAAATACATGACATTTGGGACCTGGAAAGTGTAGCTGGAAGCCCGACCGTCTGCAACCAGCCTCAAGTCGTGGGGGTTTGGGTGCTGAGGAGAGAGCTACCCACGTCCCTGCGAATGCATGTATGTCTCGGCAGCAGGGCACAACGCTCGTGGCCACGAGGAATTCGTGTAGCTTCGGATACATCTTTTTTTTTACAGGAATACCCCGAGCTACGCAAATGATCTCTTGAGCAGCCGTGCCACCAGGCGAAGAAGACCCATAGAGGGCGGATGATTCGTACTAACCCCAGTTAGAAAGACAAAGACCACAGAGTCCTGTACCTAGCCAGAAAGATGCATTCCGCTGGCGTCAGAAGGCTGATGTTACCTGGGGTCCTTGCTCATGGCAAGCTTATTCCCTCTTCGAATCGACGCTGGCACTGTGACGCCGTCTCGCCCGTCTCCGACATACATGGACATACTCAGTTGTGTCACTGTGCAGAATGCAGTGGGCTTTCTTCTAAACCTGGCCGACAATTGGGTCGGGGCTGGATCTCCCCGTTTCCCCTGCAGTCGCGTCCAGGGGCATATGCAGCTTCGAGGGTCCCCGGATTAGTGGGCCATTTTTAGAAATTCCTATTCGCCAAAGCTCAACGCTCTCAGCACTATTTCAAGAAGTGATCCGCAGGTGAGATGCGCCACGCCCGAAGCTCCTCCTCCTTGGTTCGTAGCGACCATCAACCTTGGAATTGCTTCTCGCACGCCCTTTTTGGAACTTCGGGAGCGCGATTTGCGGAAGGCCAATCAGGATCCCGGGCTACGACGCGAAGAGTCGGCGAGTTTGTTGACTTGCGGCCCCATACTGGGGATGCTCCGCATCCTCCCGGCTCTTCTAACCTCAATGGTGCCTGGTGTTGCGAGAAGCCCACCTTGGCCGTTGAATGTCTGCGCCTCAACCGTGACGGGGACGATGGATACATGTACTAGAAGAATGCTCCCATATCAACCCTTGCGCGTCTGCGGAGCCTCAATGATGGACGGGATGCGCGTCCGCATCTGCAAAGGAACGCGGGAATACTGTACAGTGGTTGACCGGTTCAGGCGGCAAGGCAGTTTATGTATGTAGTTTACTCTGATTATGTAGAGTCCTAGTCCAGTACCCTTTTGGACAGCGGCGTATACTCTACCGACGGCACGATTATACTACGTACCGTCGAGGTAGATATCCCCGTATTTCAACTCCACGTCTAACTAGTGATCAGGTGCCCTGCTCCGCCTTTCGCCTACGATACTGTATACGGGCACCTTCAGGTTCGCGTTACTGCATCACCTCCGCCACAAACAAGTGTTACTCTTCCTGCTATACACAGTATGAAACGTCATCGATGTATCTGGCCGAGGAGATTTAATCGTGGCCCATTCTAAGTAACCTACTGCCTAGAAATGACGAAACTCCTGTTCTCCTCAAGTTTTGAAAGAGCCTGGAGCCCTTTTGTCTCGAATTGCATATGCACAACGCTTTTGTTCAATTTATCCACGCGCTAGGGATATGCTTCTAAATTTTCGAAAGATATAGCCGCTAACTAACCCTACATCCTTAAATAAGCAACGTACATCCTCCTCTCACCATTATCGCTTCGAGGGAGAGGAGAAGAAAGGGGAGGATATACAAAAATAAAAGTTGTAAAAACAAAACAAAAAATTGAAGATTTGTCGACAAGAATACCCGTACAGCCCAGCCCGGCCTGGTTGAATATACGTAGTTTGCTAGACATAGTATATGGTGTAAAGCATGGGCACTATCGTAGAGAACTTCGGCTATCTGGAATCGGTGCGAATAGTGGCGCGGGTGCGTCCCGATTTGACAATACTGTTAGCGGTACCCGTCAACCATGAATTTTCATCGGGGGCTCAGAATCAAACCAGAGTTGTCAAGGCACAGCGCATACCCGAAAACCTGGGGAATCGCTGTTCGAAATGGACTGCTGGTACGAGGCTCTCCACCACGGTCAACTATCCCACCTTAAAACCCCCACTTCTCGCCCTATACATTGCCAGGAGTCGTGGCCACCGGGTCAAGGCTCCCGAGTCTAGGGGCGATACTGTCTTTCTCAACGGGTCTCAGGTGCCTAAATCACCGGGAGCAACTCGCTCTATCCGAGCTTGCGCGGTTGCTGAGGCGTTCAAGTCAGTCGGGTGTTGCTGCTGTACCACGCGCGGGTGCGCCTTTTGGGCCGCGCAACCAAGCGAATACGATGATCACGATAATTTTCATCGGCGAGGCTATGTACAGCTTGCAGAATCCGGGAGTGGGTGTTACCATTCAAATGCATCCCCACCGGCACGTTTCAAGGCTGCATCCTGCAATGCTTGACTTGACTTGACTCGAGGTGGGCAGCCGATGCAAAGGGATCTTCGTGATGACGCCGAGAAAAGCAAGCAGTGGCCTCGTAAGGGACGGAATCGGGACGTCTGCTGCACATCCTACTGGACTACATTCGCTTGCATGCGCTTTGTGGAGAATACATGCTCGTGATGGGACTCAAAAGCACTGCTTTTAGACAGCTTGTCCGCAAGCTGTTCCGTGAGAGAATCATCATAAGTCGCCGCCGCCGGTACCGAGGGGACACGTTCATCACAATGCGGCCCACTGTCCGCGTGCCTGTGGTGGCGCCGAAATTGCCTTTGGAGGTGATTCTCTGAATATACGCATAGCACGAATCATATATACAGCTCAGCAATCGAGTACGCCTATGGGCCAGCTAATAAATCGTGGTCGCATACTCAAGCTCAGCCGGTGCCTCTAGTGCCCTTAGTGGGCGTTGTCACAATGCTGGCAAAGCAAATGCATCATCCAATGACACTCAACTGCGCGGCTCGATTAGTCCACCGCGTCATTTCTTCCATATGAAACATGAAACATAAAACCTCGTGTGGCAGGACGCCGCCATCTTGCTTTTCGACCTGTCACTTTTCAGACACACTCTTCGGAGATCTTCACTTGGGCCCAGATCTCCCGGGCCACCGCAGATTCGACATGAATCCTAGTTTTCTTCCCACGCTTCTATGCTTCCAATTATGCTTCTTTCCGCGCCAGTTTGCACGCCGTCGAAAACAAGGACATTTCGAAACGAAGAGATCAGGTACTCCTTTGATTTGGAAGCCCGGCGCTTGAAACTATCACGGCGCCAGCGTTTCTGAGATTGGTCTCATCAGCGAAGCAGCTCTAATGGAGGGGACCTTCTATGGCGTTAACCAAAAATGGCAACGCTCACGAGAGTCCGGCTTAGAGAACCCAGCGCGGCCCTGAGCCTCACGACTGCTAGTTGTCGTTAACTCTCTACCGCCTGAGCTCATATAAGCTATCATCATGACTTATTTCGGAGTCCAAGCGACCACGTCTGTTTCTGAATCTGCCAAGTCTCGTAAGTCTGTTTTACAAATGAGCTCCAGATTTTGACCTGCCAGCTTGCTCCTATAGCGTCGCTGCTAGCGATTTAGCGGACGAACTTCTAGCGCTGTTTTGCTGTTGACGCTCCTGGCTGTTTCTGTCCTTCAAAATTCGAGAGCTGCAGAGTGGAGAGTCAGTCCCAAAGGGCAACGATGCAGGCCAGAGTCTTGCATTTTTGGGCCTGCCGGCAGGCAACTTGCGCAGTAACATCGCACAGTGATCCATCAGCCAGCCCTCCAATGGTGGTGCTGTGCAGTGCCGGCGGTGTGACAGAAGCGCACTGCCCGCATCGCGTTTCTTTTTTGTCTCTGCCGCGCGCACCCCCCAACCTCGCTGTCACAAGCACCTCGGCCCGTCACAGGCCGCTGGCCGCTAGCACTGAATTCCTGGCGAGGCGGATGCTGGCTGGGGGTGTTTCGTCAAGATGTCATCTACCATCACACCGCAGCTTCTCGCCTCTTCCAGTCTTGAAGCTTAATAGCCGTGGCGGTCAAGGGTACCAATAGTCGGGAACCGTCCATTCTATGTGATGGACTTTCCAACCGCTGACCCTTCGATGGTAGTCCACCTATGGATTCTTCACCATTGTTTTAAGCATATTATGCGGGTTCTATCAAGCTTTTCGTAGCACGCTGTAGTGGTGTTCATCCTTGACTGGTGTAGCCTTGTTTCAACCTGATGCAGTACGGACTAAGAGGAGAAGCAGTTTAGCCGCTACACAAGAGGTGAATTTCTCAGTGATACTGGCGTCCGCATCATGCTCGTCGCTGCCGTTGCATCGCATCCTCGGTATCTGCAGGGTTCATGGTCTTCGCTTGAGCTTGTGAACTTCGCCCAATTTAGAACCCCCACGTCCCAGCCTAGGTGCATTACTTGGGATAGCATTCGGTACAGCTTCCGTAGAGGTGCACAGTTCCTAACAATGGGACCAACAAAACAAACCAAAATAAGATACTGGGCAAGAACGCTTCGTTCTCCTAGGAAGGACTACACCTGCCCTAAACGGGTCTTCTCGCCAAGGTAGGCGAGTAAGGCGAAGCTCGGTGATGGGGTGTAGATAAGGCCCTGTGGTCCCGAGCTCGGGAATGCTACCGTGATCCGAAACTCGATTGCATTGCTTCTTCTGTCGCAGCCGAAATACCATGAGCTACGTGTGAGCTCCTGCCTGGTTGAGACTATCTTGCACAATCGCAATACTTACGGACCAAGCCGTGTGCGAAGCAACATGTCCGGGTGTTACCTTGGCCACGTGGCTTGGCGAGCCGACCTCGTTTTATAGCTGTTTGGGTCACAGAGTTATGTTGCATCAGTTTCATCCGCGTATAGGCGAATATAATGGGTTGCCTATTTGGTGTATAAAGGTGACTATAGTCGACCCGTTGTGGAACAGGAGCAACTGTTTTCAGCGGACATATGACATGGTTTCGGGGTCCAAGCTGGTACAGATACGTTGCAGTGTGTAGCTGCACATGCATTGATCTTTGTTCCAGGGTGTAAGATACCATCCTATGTGGATACGCTCCACGTGTGACCTCTAATTGCCATGGTTGTATCGGTTAATGTTTATATGTACGTCGATCTTGCCTGTATAGAAGAGATAGGTAAGAGATGAACGTGTAGTGCCTAACAAGTGCACGTCTGAAAAGTCTCCTTGATGTGAGTGGTGGTACGACTGTTGTCGATAGAAGAAGTTACATGAGTTGGGTTAAATACGTTGAGACTTTTGTTTCCCCCTTCAAGTATGGTAATGCGAATCTGAAAGATGCACCGCACCAGCAATGCTCCATATACTTAGGTTTTCCTCCCATATCTTCCTTGATTATGTGAATACACTACAACGTAGTCAACAACTGGGACGAAACGGTTTCTTGTGAATTCGGATTGCTTGGGGCACTTGTTGTAATAATGTAGCCATAACGATGCAAGTCGCCATGGAAATTGCGCTGTTATGCCCCGAAATAAACTGGGATGAAATAGTACTTAGTAGATAAGGCTCGGATGGGCCTACTGTCGGAGGTTGTCTTCCACTATAGGTATCGCCTTCCTGCCTAGGTAATAGCCCGTTGGTCTGTGGTAATCTTGACTGTTCTCTGCGTTACTGTAAGGTCACCAATCAAGTAATAGTTATTTTAGGTTGGATGCTCTGTAACGACTCAAACCAGGAAAAACTGTATATACTGGGGAATCACCAGGTGGGGGACGCTCGTGTGTCCCCAGGTGATGATAGGTAGACCCATAGTTTCTGGTGTGAAAACACAGCTACATCAATTTCATGTCCTAGCGCTGTTGTTACAAAATATCAGGCCGTTGACTGCAACGGCCTAGATGGTATTGACTCGGTATATGGCCAGGCTTTTGAGGCACGGAGTCGAGAATAAGCAAAACCTCCAATAACTTATGATTGCTATCTTCATTTTGATGCCTCTATGAGCACGTGTATTAGATGGTCGTCAAACTGTATTGTTTTTGAATCATGATCGTGACGCCTTCAAACTAAGCCTATTCAAATACTTTACCCGGTACTTCATAGGCATAAGTTGAGCTGAACTCTTGTAATAATTGACTGTCGCGGAATGACTATTTCTCGTTCGTTATACCCATTCCGGTCACATAGGAATAGCATTATATCCTCCTTCTACTTAAGCAAGGCATGACACGAGCTCGACCATAAACAATGGAGGGAACAGAATCTTCGACACCTTTACCGCCTGCATCAATCTTCGACTCGGCTATGATGTCGACTTTGTTGGAATCTAGTGCACTGGGACTGCAGCTGTGGCAAACAACCCCCTTGACGGCTTTCTTACTATTTGCGAAAATTGCATTCCGGGGAAATTGAAGGAACCATACGTGCAACACAGTGGTAGACTGTGTTGTCTCACAACGAGGTTCCACAAACCACACGGTTCGATGGTCTTGTATCTCGCACCTAGGTCAAACTGCACAAATATGATCAGCATTGTGAAGTTTCTTCCATTTACTTGATATCCATGTTAAATCCTATCATGTTAGCCCAGACAATATTACCATACAGGGCCCAACAATCCGGTCTCTTGCCCACTTTACTTATCGGCATGACATAAATACCATAAACACCACGATAAAAAATAATTTGGCCTTAGAGGAACCCCAGTTGTTGGTAGGTGCGAAAGAAATGCCGAGATTGTGAATTTATTTAATAGCGTGCTTACATTATAGGGATGGTGGTAATCGAGATACCGGGCATAGCAGACAAGATGATCACAACCGAGAAAGGGGGTCACGTTTTCAGAAGACATTGAGTAGCAGACACTGCAAGTGGTTGAAAGGACGGTGAGTCATTGACTGTTATATTCACAGCGGAGACAAATGTCTAATATATGTACAACGAAGTAAGTCCAGCATCCGGCGTCTTTTTCCCAAGTCTAGCTTGACCGAGCGAAAACTCTACAATGACAGAAAACCACCCTCTACATCTCCCCGAAACATTGCAGTGAGCCGTTTAGTGACGGACAGAGCGAGCGGCGTGCTTCTTGGCATGGCGCTTCTTGCTCTTGTTGCAAGAGGGCTTGCCTAAATATTAATCATGTCAGCATCGTGAGCTTCGCATTAGGTTGAAGCTTGTTGTTCTTACCGGAAGCAGCAGGGGCTGAGCTGGTGGGAGCGGCAGCAGCGCTGCTGGTCGATGCCTTGACGGAGGTAGCGAGAGTGGTCTGGGTGGGAGCGGCAGCGGAGGTGGTAGCAGCGGCCTGGGTGGAAGAGGTCACAGCAGCAGCCGATGTAGTAGCAGCAGCCGAGGTGGCAGCGGCAGTGGTTGAGGTGGCAGCAGCGGCGACTGAGGAAGTGGCAGAGCCGGAGCTGGAGCCATCCCAAACCTATGTTGCATAGTTAGCCTCTTACATTCTCGGCCACACGTGAGAGCCGTTTATAGACTGATAGCACTTACCTCAGGGCCGGGAATGGGGTAGGAGTCGTAGCTGCCGTAGAGGTTGAAGACGATGCCAGCGTCATCCTCGGTGTAGCCACCGGGGAGGGCGTAGTCCTCGGAGGGAGAAGCGGCACCGGAGCCAGTAACCTCGACCTGGACACAGGAGGGGTAGAACTGGGCGCCACGGGCCGAGTTTTCCACGTAGGATGTGTCGGCCTCGTGGAGGGCAATGATTTCCTGTCGGAACATGTACTGGCCAGCGGCAAGGCCGGAGGGAACAGTGAAGTCCTTCTTGCCAGCGTTGGAGATCAGGTTGTCGACCGCCCACTTGTCGCTGGTGGCATCATAGCCCTCCTCGTTGATCTTGGTCCAGATGGAACCAGTGCCATCCATACCATCCGTGTAAGGGGCAATGTAGGTGATGATGGGACCCAAGTGGGAGGAGGCGATGATCTCATCGTTCCGCGTTTCGTGGTACCACTCGAAGCTGAGAGAGTCACCAGCGGCGACGGAGACGAAGTCAGTGACGGCAGTCGAGCCAGCGGCGTTGCAAGCAATGCTGGTCGATGTCAAGTCCTTGACAGGGTCGTTGGTGGGGGGCGATCGGATGTAGACGCCACGGCCATCACCCTGATCCTCGCCATTGACCCAAACGCTGTACATGCGAGTGTGGGCGGCGACACCGCTGGCAAAAGCCAAAGTAGCAACTCCTGAGTAACGCATTTTGATCGAGAGTTTTGTGAGATGGGGAGTAGACGGTTGTCTGTTTCGTAGCGACTTGGTCGTAGCTGGAAGTGAGCGTGTGTAGTGTTAATGAGTGTTTAGAAATGAATGAATGAATGGCACTGCCAATCAGCGAGAAACAAGAGAATGGAATGAATACAACTGGACGAGCTTGTAGCACAAGAGAAAAGAAGTCTTTCACTTGGAGACGTCCCAAAACCTACTTATACTGACCTCTTCCATCCTACAGAGAGCCTGTTAGCGCTAGGGACAATGCGGCTCAACCCACGTTGGTGGAAGCCACTATGGGGCGCGTCGAGAATAGATGAAGTTGATATTTGAGGGCAACGATCGACATGGGGTATGGCCTATAAGATGTTTCGTTTTGCGCCTCCAACGGTGGAGCCAAGTTCCTGGGATTCATGATGCTAGCAAGCACTGGCCAGGGCCTATCACGATCGACTAGAGAGTGAGTGCGCTGTGATTGAAGCGCGGCGAAGTAGACCGCTCAATCCAATGCACTGTACAAGATAATAAATATCTTGAGAAAATTCCGAACAACAACCACTATAGCTTTGCCACCAGGCTTTCTGCCGCTTCAATCTGTTGACTGCAGCAGACTACGTGCAGGCGTTGTAGGGAAAACCTCAGGCTAGCGGCGAGCGGCAAGCCATGCAACCAACGACATGGTTTGTTTGGGTCTAGAATGTTACCGTAGTTGCGGCTCCCAGTCGGTTGTTCGGTTCAGGCCCACGAAGCGAAACTGCCAAGAAGTTTAATTCAGAGGAGTGCTCCACTTGTCATCGGTAGGCGCACCGATTGCAGTATAGTGCCCACGACAGCTGGGATGAAATTTGCGGGTGAGATTACTCTGCGTATCGCTTCAGCCTCTGCGTAGGTCGGATGTGTCTGTACAATGTAGGAATAGCTTGTCGCTTTTGTTCTAGACTTTGAGCAAATGGCCATCTTGAGCATCTGGCCAGCACGCCTCTGCCAGGCCGGTATCAATGCTGAGATGCCCCGTGTCGTCCAGCCCCGTGGGCAGTCACTACTGCACAGAGCGTCGCCTCGCCTGAGTTGAGATGACGCGACGCTAGGATCATGCAAGGGGCCGAGCTCACAAGCCATGCAATCCCACCATCCTTGCTGGACTGTCAACTGTGGAGTCTGCCACTGACCACATCAGACGTTGCCTCGCTTCTTTTATATCAATTTCTCTTGGCATGTTAGAGAGAAAACACACAGCTGAGCTGTTCCACACCTTCTATGACGACTCAGGGGTCGGGTCCAGCCGAGGTAAGCGAGGTCATCGCGCATGAACGCAATCGCACGCGCTCGCTTACCTTAGCTCTGTATAGGCGAACAGATTGCGCATTATACGGCGTATATTAATCTGTAGCGAAAATTCTGAGGCTGGTCTCCGGCTCCGCCCATCGGCCCACGATAATTCTAGAGTATTCCTTTTTTTCGGGGTGCAAATTAACCTTCAAATTAAGTCTAGGTAGCTCTCCTGTCGTAGATCCTCCGTAATCATCCCGGCTATAACTGGGATGGGTTGGATGGATGCTATGTACCTATTTAGTACATATCCGGCGTGCTCCTGATTGTGAATGTTCACCTGTTCACAACCATAGCCTTCGAACGGGGAAGTTTGGATACAAGAACGCTTCTATCAAAACCCCGCGACGTAATTTTCCATCCGTATAAATAGACTAGACCGTCTGCATAATTGACTTTTTTTTCTTTCTTTTTTTTCTTTTTCTTTTCTCTATACCATGCCAACTGCGTGCATTTAAGATTCGCCGCATGATTCACGTGTCGAATAATTCATACGCCGAAAGCTATGTCTTATCGTGTACTGTAATCGTTATCAAACCTACTTGCCTACATACCGAATACTCTCACACGTAAACCTCTACAGCACCCACCGACCCAAAGTCGCACGCCTGTGGTCGATGGTGACCTGTTCTTCTTCAAACTCCCTTCTGAAATGTCTCATTCTCTGTCTTGGAGTCGTAACCGATGTCTATTGGTATGTGTACAGAATTTGTCGACAATCACAAGCCTAGCTACGTAACCCCTGACCCCTATTTAGCCGCAAATCCTGTGGCAGTGTATACCAGGCGACTAGTCGGTCGCAGGATGCTTGAATACATACCTGCCCTCGTCGCCGTAGCCTGGCCCATCGTCAATGCTATTCCTGTTGTTGACGGCTGGGTTCTTAAAAACGTGCTTCCCATCGTCGCCAATATCCGGGCCAGTCCTCGATACCGATCGGCTGACATGTAGCGATACCACTTCGCCTTCCCGCAGCCGTGCAGCTACCCGGGCTAGAACCACCAGCACTTTGCAAAGCGCTGCCGATGCAGGACTTGGTCCCGGTGGGCAGCTGTCCAGAAGCGCACCACTGGAATTCGACATCGTTTCCACTTCAAGTTCCAACTGGTGATGTCTCCACAGCCATCAATTTGACTCTTGAGGCCCTCGCCCTTGGCGCCGCGCCGAACTTGGCGTCGGGCAGATTCTTGCCACGGATCTCAAAAGAGTCGAAGAACCTGTATGATTCGTCACAGCTCACCTCGTCCACCTGTTTGCTCCGGGGAGCCATGGCGTACTCCCAGCCGTCGCGCTTGGTCAGCGTGGACCCGAACTTGTAGTTGTGCGGCTGTTGAGGTGGTCGTCGCCGTCGCAGCCGTCGATGACGGGCCTTTGGAAGCGGTCGAGGCAGTCTGGGACATCTTTCGGGCTCCTGCTGCCATCGTCCAGCTTTCCTGACCGACAGCTCCAGTTCGTTGACGGAACCACGGTGGTATGTGACCTTCTCTTTGTTTTGCTGGCAGGAGTCCTTGGCGTTGTCGATGGCAGTGTCGTGTGAGGTGGCCCAGTAGTCGCCGCTTGCACCATGGCATACGTTTATATCCGCGACGGGCGCGGGGTGGGATGCTGACCCTTTTCCCAGGGCCTTAACGTACTGGTCGAGGACCAAGTCCCGAATATGCTCCTGCGGAGGGACCTGCGGATGAAAACCTGGACTCCACGGCCAAATACGCTCTAAAGAGCATCTCGCCACCCCATGGTGTTATAATTATTAAATACCTCGATGGCGTCGAAGACAGCGTCCTGGTAACCGTGATATGTCTTGAACGCCGTGTTGGTGGCGGCGACCTTGTCGGAGCCTTCTGGATATTTTCCTCGATCGTGGCGTATTCAGGCTCGATATAATGGCAATGGTAAACCCAAAGCTGGTCATTCTTCTAGTTCGGCTCTCTGATTTCGGGTTAGCAGTACCTATGGCCTTGCATCTCGCCGTCAATTAAAACCATGTGACACACAAGTCGTGATTAGTGGTGGCAAATACGATTGTTAATCTAAAAGATTATATGTAAATGTTGTACCGGCTGCATTGATGGACTTTGCGCAATCTAGCTTCACTGGCTATGAGCACGATGTGATCAATCTGGCCCGAACGACTGGGATAATTTCAAAATTGACCCCGATCCGCAGTGGCACTTCCGGCAGAGCATAATCAGTATAGCCCGCAATACTCGGTAGTCAGGACAAGACGCACGACCGGTCCTGGTAAAACCATAAACACATATGATAGGTAAAACAGCTTGATTCAGCGCTGTGAGGAAAATATCACATCTAACTCGAGACAAGCTGAAATAGTTTTTACTCCTTATGGACCTGGCGCTTGGCCATGCGGTCAGTCTACACTGGAATTCTGTTCATTTTCATTTTTGTACATCGGGAGCTTAGAACGCCACGCGCGGGGCTAATGATAGGTGTGGTAGTGATTCACGTATGCCAATGAAGGAACAGTCATCATTCATGCCACTGATGTCCTTTTTGCTATCTGGTGATCTCTTGGCATGTAACCAAACCACTCGACAACCGGCCCACTCTCGGCGACGACTCGATAAGCACTTACGTCCGTAACCACTGGGTACCTGCCAAAACGATACCGATCAACTGGATAATGTATGTGGGGCTACTTCAGGGAAACTCGACGGGCCAGGCAAGACAAAACCATAATAGTACACAGACTACTAAAGCCACTGCCTCTTCTCTGCGTGGTTTTGGAATTCGGGGTGACTCTAAGGTTTTCTGGCTATGAGAGGGCACAGTATTTGATTGGTAAGGGTGAATTCAAAGACTAGAATATTGCTTTGCCGTTCGTCGGGCGATGTCAGCAGAGAAGGAACACAAGCTTGAATTCCTGCAAGGAGATTGCCAGACCTGGAGAAAGCTGGGCTATTACGTAGACGTACGATGGCTCAAAGTGGGTAAAGAGATTCACTACGACCTTTACCCAGAATAAAGCGTCCCATCGCCTCAAATGCGTCTATTCTAGGAAACTGATCCAGAGGCTTCCTTGCTGGTTTGACCCGGTCGAGCGTAGGTGGCAGTGTTACTTCCATCCGGTCTATATGCGGCTGTGAATTAGCCCATTATATGAGACCATCAGGGGGGGGGGGGGGGGTTTGGGTGGTTTTTTTGTAATTATGGTCATGAAGAAAGATGAATAAGTCTGAGTGTTGATGGATGGAAGAGGGGGGTTGAG